>VDFB02004800.1:1880672-2263724 GCA_007258455.2 Sequoia sempervirens | reverse complement strand
ATGAAACTTGACAAGGTCCACACTTACCAAAGAGTGACATGGCATAAAAGATGGAATCTTGCCAAATCCACTTCAAAAGGATAATGAGTGTCCGAACTTAGAAGAATATGAACATGGAAAGTGATGGAGTGAAGTCTGCTCAGCATGTTAAGTTTGAAATGGCTAGAGAAAAGAGGAAGTCTGCCAGCCTTAAAGTGAAATTGAGCTTGCACCTCATTTGTAAAGGGTGGAGACAGTGTATAGAATTGTTGTGATAGACTATTTCTGATAATAAAAGCTCTTATGCATGATTTGATTTGAACCACTTTTATTGTCAAATAGTGTGTGTGGTTGCATAACTTCTTCCACCATAGATTGGAGATAGATTAGAATTAGATTACACTTGGAATAAAATTTTGTTTGAAAGTTTGTTAGATGAATGCAAGATTTGATAAGCATTGATTTATGGTGGAACTTTTGCTCATACTTTCTTTGAACGGATGATTTTCATTCAATATGTAAAGTTAGCCTAAGCTTACTCTATGGATTCTTCACTTCTGTCTGGATAAATATTGTTCGATTGGAAGGTAGTTATTCATGATATGAAAACCATAAGCACATTTCCTTGAAGATTGCAATGGCTTTGCGTAGTTGGTGTGATTCCTGTGTGGCGAAACAAAGTTTGGTTTCATTTCACCAAGTCAATACCGTCTCTTGAATTCTTAGGAAGTAGATTAGAACTTCTAACCCCTTGTCTCCTTTTTCAGTTTGTTTGATCTGCAACCCAAATAAAAGAGCTCCATTGTCCAGAGCTTCATTGTGAATTGAAAAAATTTAGCGTAAGTCCCTTTGTGATTACTAGCAAATCACAACGCCCATTGAGCTTACCACATGTCAAGACCTGACATAAGAAACCTTGGAATCACCATATGATCTTCTCACAATCTTAGCATACGGGGTAGTTTTTCAAGAGAAGATAGGATGTCTCTGGGAATTTTTATTCTGATGTACGAGTGTGTCATAAAACATGTATCAACAGGTTAACGATAAGGATTTGACAATGCTTGCCCTCAACGGTTTGCCATTGTCTTGGGAGTCCTATATTCAAGGAATTAGTGCAAGGTCCAAACTCCCGAAGTTCGATCATTTGAGGGCCGATTGCATTCATTATGCATCAAGATTGATGATTAGAGGTGTTGGCAAAAATTCTACTAATGAAGAGATTCATGTTCTTGCCGCCCAACCTTCGAAGAAGAAAAGAAGAAGTGGAAAGAAGGGATTCTTCAAGAGGAATCAAGACAAAGGAAATGATGGTGCTCCCCCTTCCAAGAAGAAGTGACATTGTCCAAGATTCAATGCTTTAGGTGTGATAAGTTTGGTCACTTTTCCAAACATTGTTCAAATAGACCTAAGCATCAAGCCTCCATTGCAGATGTAGATGATGTTTCTCCATAGAAGAATGAATATTTTTTTTGCTCAGCATTGTCAAGCAATGTACCCACTGACACCAACACTTGGCTGATCGACAGTGGTTTTCTCAGAAAGAGGGAGTTGATTATGAAGAAACATTTGCTCATGTTGCTCATTACACTTCTGTCAGAACTATCATTGCCCTTGCTGCATCAAGAGGATGGAAGATTCATCAAATGGACGTGAAGACAAATTTTCTCAATGGCGTGATTGAGGAAGAAGTTTACGTCGAGCAACCTGATGGTTTTGAGGTTCATGGGAAGGAGTCACATGTGTGTAAGCTGAAGAAGGCCTTGTATGGTCTTAAGTAGGCTCCTCATGCATGGTAGAAAAGGATTGATCGGTGCCTTTCTAGTTTGGGCTTCTTGAAGAATGATGCTGATTCAAATCTCTACTTCAAGGTAATCAATGGTGATGCATTAATATTGGTACTAATTCATGCTTCTTGGCTGCATATATATATATATTAATTTTACATGTTTTCTCCATTGTTCAGCCCCTACACCACAAGTAAATGGTTGCATAGTGTGTGGAATGAGGGGACAACAGGCTTGTAATTGAAATATTTTCATCTATCAGCATCTAGTTGTTACTTATGCAATGTGAAATAATGCTTTGAGTTTGTAAGATGTGCAATGCAATGTAATCAATAATATGAATAAATTTTTAATTATTAGTTATGTAATGTGAAGTAATTACATAACTGCTTAGGTTGACTTTGTAAAAACTATATTGTAATTGAAATTTTTTCATCTATCAGCATCTAGTTGTTACTTATGCAATGTGAAGTAATGCTTTGAGTTTGAAAGATGTGCAATGCAATGTAATCACAATATGAATAAACTACATAATATAACCATTCTTTTTATGCTATTGTACATCAATATATTTAACCATTGCTCACTTGATTAAATTTTCAAAGAGTTTAATTATGCACATGAGAGGCAATTAAATTTCGATTGTCAACTTCTATATATCAAATTATCCAATAATCAAGTGTATGTCCATATACAAAAATGGCATCAATGCCAACTCAAACAAATTTTACAATATGTGGCATATGCCATCTCAATCTATTCAATATTTACATGCCAAAATTTCTATCTCATCCTAAACTACTAGTGGATCATCAAAATGGAGCCTCTTTGAAGCACTCGTTGCCTCTGAAGGTATTTGGAAAAAAGTCAAACCACAATTGAGATTAGTTATACTATATAATTTAAAATTGAATAATTAACATCAAAATCAATATACATTAAATTATAATTGAAATCTAAAATTGTGATCTTGATTACCTGAAATATCCGTCTCTTCAAAGGGTCAGAGTCCTAGAATATGCCCCTCTCAAAGAACCAACCAAACCATCTTTTGTAATTTCAATCTATATAGGTGAACAAAAACATAAAAGTGATCCAAGTTAGCATACAATTGTCAGTAATAGGAACATATAAATACCAAACACAAAATAAAATGAACACATACTTCTTTAGGTTAATCTTTTTCTTTATCTCCTTTAGTTGTTTTGACACCTCCTCCTTGAGGTGCTTCAACACCTACTCCTTCAAGTGTTCCAATAAACTACTTCGGGCATTGTGGCACTTGTCAACAAGGACATATAGCTCATAATTCCCTGCACATAAAAATGACAAGTACATATGAAACTACCAATCTATGTTGATGTATGTATAATCAATATAAGATCTTAAAATTCTTAATTCAATCAAATTTGAGTTCAATTACCTTCCCCTTATCCAACATTGCACTTCCATAATCTAGACAAGGCTGCACCTTGCTGCAGGTATTTCCTACAAGAGGAAAATAAGATAAACATATAAGTTATTATATAATTTCATTAATGACAATTCAAATGACAAGAAAGTATATAATAAATAAATGTAAATGAGTGAGTGAAAAAATATATACTGTGTGCATGTCAAGGCCAAATGAAATGGCCCTCAAGGTGCTATCTATCACTTGTGTCAGCTCCTCCTCGGACATCAACTATTAAATAGACCATGTAAATAAATATTAGTACATTATACTATCTCTTGTTAATATTCATTTAAAAAAAATGCAAGTTATGAATTCACAACTTAAATTTTACCTATGTCACTATTCCAATGTCCCCCTCTCTAGCAGGAGAGGACTCTGTACGGTGTGCTCCACTCCCCTGTGTCTAATCTATAATGTCCACATCATGGAAGTCATAATCGGAAGTGTCCAAGGGATGCTCGGCAGGCTGTACAAGAGGACCCAAGCATATATGGCGGAACATGGAGCAAGTATGTGGTACACAAATATGTGGACCTGACGAGGATGATGCAGCAACACTCGAGCCATCACCAACATCACTAGAATGTGGCTGAGCTACTATAGAAGCATGTGAAACCAAAAGACCACTCAAAGAGTGAATAGCATGGATAGTCTGTGTGGCCACATCCTGCATAATATCTAGATGGTATACTAAAGGTGACAGAGGAAGGGGAGGAGGAGGAACATATGGGCGGGGTATTACTCTAACTACCCCTGGTCTATCTTGGGGTATACCTCCACCAATGCCCTGGAAGGGTTTAATGTCAAAGTAATTGACATGATGCCCTAACAAAAACTCAGCAAATAATTTTTTTATAAAGTAAAATTGTATATCACAATTGTTGTTCGGTGGTTTCAAAAAAACCATACACCAACGATCCGAAAAGTTTTCTATAATGTCTCTATGAGTGCACCATTTTATAGAAAGTTTTGGTTTATTAACATTAACCGGCAAACCAGTGCGGGGGTTAACAAATAAAGAGGCTATTTGGGCTTTGGTTATTCTGAGATCTTTCACATCATCATAGGACAATCCACATGCATAATATTCTCTCATGTCTTCTCGCCACGAATGAAAGGCATTATGTTGTGAGAAGAGGGTTTCTATGTTTTTAATTATTTCTTTTATTGTGTTTGACATCTCAGATAATCGAGGGACTCTCGTATAAATTTTAGAAATGCCCCTTAATTGTTACAATTTTTCACAAATTAATTCTTCAATTGATGGCTATGGAGGTGGTGGAGCATGTGGCATTTTTGTGCATTTTCATTGTCAGTAGCCATAATGCCTGATTAAAGTTAAAAACAAATTAATCTAATTAAAATTAGACAATATAAATAAAAATATTATAAAAATACCCTAGTTTTTAAAAAAAATCCAACAAAAACCCTAGTTTTTAACAAAAATCCATAAAATTCTCTAATTTTTAATCCAAATACATTAAAAACACTATTTTTAAATCAAAATCCATTACAAACATTCAATTTTCATAAAAATCCATACTAAACTCAATTTTTTCATAAAAAATCTATCAAAAACCCTATTTTGAAAAAAATCTATAAAAAATTAACTAAAATTACACAAATCTAATTGAAAAATTGATTAGAGCAAAGAAAAACCAAGAATCTAACCTTTTGAAGATGGATTTGGGCGAAATTAGATATCTGATTTGCGGAATGAAGTTAAATCGGATAGCTGATTTGAGGAATGAAGTTTTCACTATGCGCCCATTGTTAAACAAATATGAAATGAGTTTTAATCAGGCCGAAATGAAATATATATGTGTGTCGCAAATCAGATATTTGATTTGGATCGGATATTCGATTTGGATCGGATATCCGATATGGAAATCTAGGTTTGGGCTTTGCTTCGGTAGTGTGTACTGACACCCAAGCCACATAAAGTCAACTCGGCATTTTCAAGTTTTTGAGTTGATGAAACATGTAATTTTTTCTCCATTGCCACTTTTTGGCATACCATGATCCTACTCATACCCACCTTTCCAATTTTATAGGTCATCATTGAAATAATCCTTCATTCCTTTGAGGATCAACACCAGACCCTAAATCTTGTACTCTAGAACCATCTTGATTTGGATTTATAGACCTATTCTGATGAGTCTTTAGGCTAGAATTATTTATGATGGGTTCTGTATTAGTTTTAGGACTGTCCTTTAAAAAATCTTGGTGATTTGATGAGGTTGCAACTTGTGTAGCCTCATCCATGTTTGACATCTTTAGGAAACTTATTTTACTCTTCATTTCTACATTCGTAGCCTCAATTTTTGTTCTCTCCAACTCTTCCGCCAGAGCTTCACTCTCCCTTTTATCCTTTTCTAAGGCAAAATTTGTTTGAAATGACACATGTGGTGGGAAATCTTATTGATTAAAATGGGGAGTCACCTTCTCATTTATTTTAATCCCCTCAACCTTTTTCTTTCCCTTATCTAAGACAGGTTTACACAGTTGAGACTTAAGATGATTTGAGGGTTTTGGGTTAGTAGGTTTGGGTTGGACATCAATGTGGCCTCCTGGGTTTTCTTTAGACATAGGTTTTGTTTCCTTATTAGTAATCTTCTATACAACCGAACCCTCAACACTTGGTTTAGGTCCTTCTTGGTTCAAGGAATTCATGCTTTCCATCTATCTCATCAACCTATCCCTTTCAATCACAAAATTCCTCAACTTTGCTTCCCTCTCTTTTTCTCTTTTTAGTTTGAGCTCAGCTTGCTTTTGGATTTCCCATCTCAAAGAATTAATGTCTCCAAAAACATCATCAGGGTCAGGAAAAGTCACATAAGAACTTGATGTATCATCTAGATCTATTAAATTGAACTCTTCCAATACATGTTAAGACAACAAAGGGTTTACATCATTTTCAGCAGGAGGAGGAGGCACATCACTAGTGCATTCTCTATGATGGCTTCAAATTCTACTTCTGCCTCTTCTCTTTTCAGCATATTTGACACTAACATGCCCTTTATTTTGACATGTCACATCTTCTTGAACCGATGTATTAAATAATGCATCAAAAAATCCACAACTATTTGAATATGAATTTCTAGACACCTCTTCAAGATTTCTAGGGATAGGGTGTAAAAGCCTACTTGTACCTTGGTGTATAGGGTTCTGTGACATGGGAGCACCATTACTAGATTCTGGTCATTTCTTTATCTAGTCCTTCTTCTTCATTTTGGGAAGTTCACCTTCCAATTTTTGTTCTGGATGATTCTTCATGAATGACCTGGTGTTATTCATTCTTCGTACTTGTCCAAAATTTCTTTCCACTTATAATAAACCTTTCAAAATAAAATGCACACTGGTGTAGAGACTTTAGAGTCACTACCCAATTTTCTTGGGAATACCAAATACCTAAAGACACATGGTAGAATATAAAAACCTTTGGAACCTTGTACTAACAACACACAAAAGTGCTTTACAATATAACTCTTAACACTTATGAAAATAGAAGAAGTGGATAAACCTAACACATAATTTTAGGCTCAACCTTAAAATTATAGAAATACTATGACAACTCTATGCAAAATGGACAACCGACATACTCACAAGAAATATTAAAATTAGCTTCCCAAGTAGAGTCGCCATTTTGTTGGTTCTTTGTTTTAACAATGTAACTAGGTTTTTCTTCTAATCTACCTATGGAATTTCCAATTCCAATCAAGGGCAGCTCGAAGGACCTAGACCAACTGACAAGGACTTTAAGAAGCCTCCTACACTTCGGGATTTGCAATACCCAGGAGGGTGATCACTTAATGTGTTTACAACCTCTGCACCATTATCATAAACAACATTAATGTTCAATAAAAGATAATCCCACTTAATAGCTCAACATGATAGGATAATATCGAATAGAATTGATTATTCATCAATAATATCAACTATCTAGAGCATGAGATAACTACAACACAATCCAAATTATAAGATAGTCATTGATTTGCAATTTGTAGCAAGCTCTAGGCAAAGACAAACAAATACTGAATCATACAGATAATTATAACTTAGATCAGTGCCATTTATCCATTGGAGGAGTCAAATTCATAAGCATCTAAGGGTATATGATAGGTTTAACACATAACATATGAAATCCTTGATGAAATTACATTGTAATCTCCTCAATACATATTCTAACTCAATACTACTTATCAAATCCTTATACATAACACATCCTCCTACAATCTCATTCAAGCATTTTAATTAATTCCTTGAATTAAAGCTAAATTATAATCATACACACCACAACAGTGCGATGAATGAAACAACCCTTAGTTATTTTATTCAAAGTTTAGATATGCATGTACAATGGAGAGACATGAGCTTGAATTTATCATTTCAACTCAAATGCTAGTACTATTATACAACATTAAATCCCCATGAACTCAAAACATGTTACAAAATGACTCAAAAACTAAATTGCATTTCTCTCTAAAACCATTGGAATTTACAATTTTCTCTGCAACTTCACCTAAACTTGACAAAAATTATCTAACTTGCTAACCCATAATTTTGGCCTTAAAATCTTTCTTATAGAAAATGAAGGACAAAACAAGCATCAGGCCAAAAAGTACACATGTCACTAGCCAATTGGCACACCTGGTGATATTCCAAAATTTGTTACAACAACCATCACCTTGGAGAATATTCTTGTTCATCATGCCAGCTGAGAAAAGTTGATGCAATAATAAAAAACCATAATAAACCCATGTCGAGAATGCCATCAATGTAAAAATGGAACCATTGTAACCGAAGCATCTGATTTACCACCCATTAGTTTCTAGTCATCGATCATTCAGTTAAATCAAATCATCAAATGGCCATCTTCAAGACAAGCTGACATAATCGCCAACGTGGAAATAAGGGGTCCATCGTACCAAACATTGCAAAGGAAGTCCACGTGGCGGTCACCTACGATATTGCAATCAGTAAAGATCCTACATTTTGGATCATGCGATGGTGGGCAACTGTAGATCTTGAGCATCAGTGATCTTGTTCCTTCAACACAGTCGCCAACCTTATCATTAACCATCGAGTAGCTTTCCTATCTAGATTATAACATACCCCCTAATTTAAAACACGTGCACCTTAAGATCACTTTAGTAATGTACCTTTTAATGTATTTAAGGCCGGATTAATGTACCACATTATTTCCTTTATTCCTTAGGCTTCATTAGATGACACACGTGGCACCCACCCGTGATATCACAATTGATAAAAACCTTGTAACTTCCAATCATGCGATGGTAGGGAACCGTAGATCTTGATGATAATTGATCGATGGTCAACCAAACTTATCTCCTTCAACCACACCAAAATTCCACATGGCACCAGCCCATGATATCGCAATCCACCAAAGCACTATGGTGGGGTCATCATGGGATGGTAGGGAATGGCTGAGATCATACGGTTATTGATTAATGGTCACATGAATTTCATCCCTTAGAAAGGGCACGTGGCACCCACCTGTGATATCGTGATCAATAAATATCTTGCAATTCTCAATCACGCAATGGTGGGCAACCATTGATATCTGAAGGCAATTGATCAAGGGTAGCGCAAATGTAATATTTCTGTAAAAAAAAATATTTATTAAGAGGACAAAGGGACATCACTAGGCCAATGGTAAACAATGACATAAGTTTTTTTTAAATGGTGAAACACAAGGCCAACCAAGACTTAGGAAAATAAAACCCAGCGGAGGAAATAAAACATTTGAAATCAAAGAGACCCAACCTAGATGAAACGATAAGACATAAGTCATCTTAAAACTCCTCAAAAAGTAACAGCAAAATAGATCCCAACCAAGGCATAAAATAAATAGACAATGGTTTTACATGAAAATAAATTTAAACCTCAACCCAAGGAAAAATTTCCAACACCATGAAAGACCAGTTAACATAAGGCAGTGCAGGAATGGAACAGAAGGAGAAATTTTTTGAAGTTCCATCACTAAGCTTGCAAATAAAGCCAGGAGAAAAGACAAGAGTCATAGGGCCTACCTGGGAAAATATAATTATCCCATTGTGCTCTCTAATATTCCTTTGGATGGGTATGTGAAGGATCATCATGGAAAAAATAGGTCCGTAAGTGGAAAAAAAATTAGAAAAATCAGAGTTAGGCAACTTGACGTAAAAATTTGAATAAGTTATCTATATTATTTCAAAAATATGTAAGAATAGAATCTGTAGAAAATTGAATTTAGTTTCTAAACTAGTAGCTAGGTTTGTTTATAAAAAAAAAATCTATTTGGTGAAAATTTGAAAGCTCAATGTAGTGGTACTTAAATTTCAGGGAAAAAATAAGAAGTAGGTGTCTGTCTGACCACCCTAACCACAATAAAATGATAATATTTTTTTTATAATATTATAGACATAAGTAGAGGACTCATGCTCACATGTGATACATTTTTTTGGTAATTTTTTTCCAAGTAAATAATTAATTATTAATTTTTTATTAATTTTTTTTAAATATAAAAAATCATATGTCTAACCACCTTAACTTGGTCAAAACTTCATGAAATTCATTTTTCCTTTTTAATCCTATAGTATGTGAAGCATGTTTTGGATTAAAAAAATGTGATACCGTTTGAAAGCTATAGATGTTTTTTAATCAGCCTATCAATTAGGACTTTAGTAGTAATTTGAATATAAAATGAATAATAATTACTTATTAAATTCAAAGTAAAACATAATTTATATTAATGGAAATCTGAAAATATCTTTTAAAAACCCTTTTCATTCCATCAAATTTGGGTAAAAAAATAGTCGTCAACCACATACCCATCATATTGCAACTTTTTGGCCCATCACGATCTGCACATACCCGGATGTTGAAGGTGACACTGACTCAGGATATGGCTAGTATCTTCTCTCTTTGGTGCCATATGAGAGCTCTAATGAATATGTGGTAATGGTTCCTCTGATATCATCGTGAACAAGGAGTGGTCGAGCATTCTTTGATGCTGATGACTCGAAATAGAGTTTTCTCCTTGTTTTTATTTTTGATTCAAAACCATGGTCTTTGCATAGGAGGTGTTCTTTTCAATATGCCCATGGTTTTTGTAATTTACTCTTCCATGCTAATGTGGAGATCCTCTGGCTAATATGATACAAAATCTTTTTTTTCAATGTGGATGTGGCAGAAACGACTTACATACCTTGTGCATGTGTTTATTCTTGTCTTCCCTTGTTCTTAAATGATTACATAAAACCACCTGGGGAGTTTCTCGAAAATGGGTTGAAATTAGGTTTTGAAAATGAAGTGAAATGAAATTGTAACATAGTTAGATTCTTTTTTCCCCCATGTTTATAAAGGAGATTTCATGGTTGAAGAATGAGAGTTCAAAATATTTTTAGTCAAAGAAAGGTCTAGGTGAAAGCTATGTTCAGAGAGCAATAGAATATAAATAGATAAGTTAGTGGATATATTAGAAGCTATTCTAGGGAATAAGTCATATTGTATGATGATCTTAAAAATAGTTTTACAAAGCAATATCAGTAATGAAAGAAAACATTAGTTCTAAAATATGTGCTCTCTTGTTTATTTTCTTGAAAATCATGAATGAAATTGTTAATTATAATTTCATTTGTCTTCTATCATTTGCACTAAATGAATGGGTTTTTTTGTGCTTCAATTCAATGAGTTGATTTAATGCTAAAATAAGGTCATTAGTTTGTGGGAAAAGGATATAGGATTTGGTAGGGAAGCATTATTTTAAAATGCAGAGAATTGGATGCCACAAAGTAGCATGCCAATAGTCCCCTAATTACTAATGTTAAATTATAGTTGTATTAATTATTGATTGCAAAATACACTGATACATTTTGGAATTTTTTTGAATGTCGGGTCGGAATTTCGACGTTTCAAATGCTATCGAAATTTCGACGCAATAACAACGACGAAGAGCCGTCGGAATTTCGATGACCCGCCGTCGAAAAAAATGCCAAAATGTATTAGTGATATGACTCCATTGTTCCCTTAGATTAGGCATTGGTCTTTCTGTTAGTTTATCCTGTGGTTGGGTATGTGCAAGATCATCATGGAAAAATAGGCCCTTAAGTGGCAAAAAATTCAGAAAAATCAGAGTTAGGCAACTTGACATAAAAATTTAAATAATTTATCTATATTATTTCAAAAACATGTAAGAATAGAATTTTTAGAAAATTGAATGTAGTTTCTAAACTACTAGGTTTATTTAAAAAATAAATAAATCTATTTGGTTAAAATTTGAAATTTCAATGCAACAATACTTAAATTTCAGGGAAAAAATAAGAAGTAGGTGTTTGTCTGACCACCCTAACCACAATAAAATGATAATATTTTTTTATAATATTTTAGACATAAGGAGAGGACTCATGTCAAATGTGATATATATTTTTTTGTAATTTTTTTTCCAAGTAAATAATTAATTATGAGTTTTTTATTACAACTTTTAGAAAATATATAAAATTGTATGTTTGACCACCTTAACTTGGTAAAAACTTCATGAAATTCATTTTTTATTTTTCTAATCCTATACTATGCAAAGCATAGAATTTGATGCATGTTTTGGATTCAAAAAAATTCATACCGTTTGAAAGCTATAGATGTTTTTCAATCAGCCTATCAATCAACACTTTAGTCATAATTCAAATAGAAAATGAATAATAATTATTTATTAAATTCAAAGTAAAGCATAATTTATATTGGTGGAAAGCTGAAAATCTCCTTTAAAAACCCTTTTTATTTCATCAATTTTGGGTAAAAAAAAAGTCATCGGCTACATACCCTACAAATACCCATCATAATGCCACTTTTTGGCCCATCATGATCCTGCACATATTCGGTTGATTAACGTAGTCATTAATCTAGCCATAGACTTAAAATGGGAATGAATTCAAAACATATTTAAAATTACACTGCAAAGACCTTCAGTATTAGTGTATTTCTTGAAATAAATAATAATTTCATAAGAGCTATGCCAAGCCTTAAATGATGTTAGTTTATTTTCACTTCCTGAGGAATACATCTTTGTATGGAAATTCTCTTGATCAAGTAGGGATATTATGAGCATGAGTAAGATTACCCTCCTGGGTCTCACAAATCCCAAAGAGAAGAAGTGATGTTTTAAATGCTTCACTTAGGTGTTTTCCAATCCTCAACCTTGCTAATAATTGAGTTATGGAAGATTCATAGGTAAGGAATGAGATTAAGTTTGGTTCTAGAAAAAAAAACCAATAGAAATGGTGACTCTATTGAAGATTTATTTGAAAAAATATTTGTAGATCATTTTTCCTTGATAGAGTCATGGAGGTTCTTAATACAAAATTCTCACTGAAAGTAGGTGGTGACTCTGAAGAACTCTGTACCAATGAAAATATCAAAAAAAAAGGAATCCTAAAGTGAAATCTACTAGTGGAAGCAACTTCATATGGTTGAAGTTTGATCCTCTACAAAGGAGGTGGCGACTTTATGCAAAAAACTTGATAAAGTGTGATATCTTCCAATATATCTAGGTATTTTCCCCTATTTTAACTTGAAAGAAGAAATAATTTTGTATGAAATTTTTTTTAGAAATATGGAAGAAATACTTTATTCCTAATTAAGTGAGATAAATCAGTAAGGAATGGAATAGTGATGATCATTTACCATACATCTAAGTTGAAATTTGCAATATCTAAATGTAATGGAAGAAATATGCTTATTTTTGTAATTTTCCTTTCTAAAGGTGTTAAAGTATAAAATACATTTGAGTTGGGAATTTTTATAATCATGAGGAGCTAGTTTCTCATTTACCATAGGGTTAATATTTGAATAATGAATAAAGATATAGGATAAATGTACCATTCCCCTATATTTTCTAGTAAAACATCAAATACAAAAATTTCGGGCATGCAATTCCCAAAATACCCTCAAAGGAAGTTCTCTATTGAGATATATAAGTCTTTAAGCTTTGGAGGTATCAGAGGTTTTCCTAAAAATATTCTTGATGATATTAGGAAATATTTAAACCAAAATTTATAGGGAAAAAAATTGAGTTAGCTTCCAAACATTTAAATGCATTCATAGATCTGATGGGTGATTTTGAGATAAATCATGAGGATGTTGTCATGAAGTTGTTTGCTTAGTCATTAAAAGAGGATGCTTGAGACTAGTACTCATATCTACTAGAATGTTCTATAGTTTCATGGGATACTTTTATGATATCATTTATAGAAAAAATTGGTGAAAGGATTAGTCCAAATGAGATAAGAAGAAGATTTAGGGAAATGCAATGAGATGAAGAAGAGTTAGTTCCTTCTTTTAATCTTAGATTCATGAAAGCAATAAATGATATTCTTGAGTATTTGATACCTAGTGATGCAGAGTGTTTAATTACATATCTAGGTGATTTTGACAATAATATGAGTTATCATATAAGGGATAAGGAGCCTACAACATTGCAACAAGCATATAATATTTCTATGGACATTGAAAATACTATTAAATACTCAATGATGAAGGGGTATATGGCTACAAGTGTTTGTTATCCAAATAAACATTATAAAGATGAAATAAATAAGGAAGAAAAGGATGATCAATGTGATGGAATTTTTGATGGCTCATCTTGTTTGTTCTCACAACATATTGATCTTGAGCAAATTCAGGATTATTTTCAATAGTGTTCAAATAATAATGATCACGAATTATTAGTTCTAAGATTGTCTAGCATGAAGAGTTATAAAGAGGAATCACCATACATATTATTAGCAAGGTTTTTTGATTCCATGTTAGAAATCCCTAAAACATTACGACCCAAGGATTTAGTTTGCATTGAATTATTGTATGAAATCTATGAGCTAGGGCTTAGTACCCTGCTTAAGGAGTTAAAGCCTCAAGATTTTGATCAAATAATTGATTGGATTAGAATATCTAAAGAAGGAAAGCATGACTATGAAAAAACAACGAGGTTTCAAAATGGAAAGAATGCTAACCATAGTAACAAAGATTAGGAGTTTACTCAAAGGATGGATAACAATGTGTCTAAAGGTGAATCTATGCATAACAATATGAATGATGATGTTGTCATATTTGCAAACACTATTGGTGTATTATTAAAAGGTGATAACCAGGGTAATGAAGGTGAGAATTTTAATTACTCTCATAAGGAATACAAACCTCTGTGTGAGGAAAACTTGAAAGCACCTTTATTACTTAGATAATTTGATTGTGCCAATACTCATGAAATTCTTCCTTTACCAGTAGATAAACATATTGCATGTGATAGACTCTTGCAAAGTACTCTAACTACTTCAGAATCAAAACATCTTAATGATCTTATTGTTGTTAAATTTAAAGAAAAGAATGTATATATTTAGACTCTAGAGCCTAATCTTAATGATGGGATAGGTACTGATAGTTAGTAGGGTTGTGTTTTTGAATGTTTACATGAAGCAGAAGTAGGATTTTTAAATCTTGAGATAGAGATAGACATGGTTGTTCTTGACAAAAATTCTACTGAGGAAGGAAATAAAATAGTCTACTTAGAAGAAGAGAAGCTATGTTCAAATTTTTTTCATGAATCAATAGATCTATCATTTGAAAATACAGTTAAATAGCCTACTTTTGATCATATCAATTCTAAGCTAGTTGATCCATCTTTTGAAAAGAAATGTTTCTAGTTGAAAGATGATGATTGGAAAGAAGAATCGAATTGTGGCATTGATCCTAAAACAAAAATTATTTTTGATGTTTGGAATGATATAAATGATGCCTTTTATAAGAAGGATTTTGCTTTAAGTAAAAGTGAAAGTGCCCTGGATTATGAGAAATTAATTTTTCAAGAAAATGAAGCATTGGGAAGCATAACTGATTTATATTGTTCTGATGAATATGAACACCATCTTGAAAAGGAACCTATCTATCAATGTTTCTTATTTATTGCAGAAGATGGGTATGGTGTTTATCCTAATGAATTTGGTATCAGTCAAATGGACTATGAATGTTTCACTTTTCCAAACCAATTAAGTGAGAATTTGGTGAATTATAATGATAAGTTGAGTCAAGTGGAGTGCTACACTAATCATATATTCTAGTTAACACCTGATTACAATGCACAAAGGGACATGAATGAGAGGAATAATTGAAATATTGGGAACTTGTCTATAATAGTTGAATATAGTAATCGCAATGCAGAGAATCTAACAAAAACTATAAACTCTCACCGGTGTACTTCTAATCCAAACCACAATTGAGAAGATCAATTATAAAATAAACCAAAAAATCACTTATCCATTCACCAAAATCCATCAAATTCACTTGAAACTATAAGGCAACCAATAATCCAAATCACAACATTAGTATTCTAGACCTTTATTAGACTCAAACATACCTTAACCAACATCAAATTGAATAAACCAATCATTGAAAAACAATGAACTAACCAAAACATTCACTATTCACCAAATTTCAACTTGTTTCATTAAGGAAAAAAGACAGCATTCACTCAATCTGATTAGGAAACTCTATATCCATGCATTCATTCAACATGCACCAAATTTACTCTTCTATGCAACTCACTCCACAATGCAAAATGACAGTTCAAACCATGCATTCTTGTTACAAACCTTTCACTAGACCTCCAAGACACTGTATTCATAATTTTTTTTATTGAAACAAACCAAAAACATACTCACATAACATTGATCTATCAGATCCTTTTATTCTTTCAATCAAAACACCATTTTCACATAAGGTTCATATTGCTCAAACACATAAAATCAACAAGTATTGTATCTAGACCTCTCCCAAACCTTAGATACACTCTTACCATAATTATTTTATTATTTACCATAAAAAATCAATCACTTGTATCTTTGCATTCATTGAATTTCAATTTCTTTCCATCATAAACCCAAAACCCTAGTAGTATAGCAACATTACAAAAATGGGTATACTAACCCATCCACCTTGAATATCCATGAACTATATATACCTTTAGGAACCCATTTCATCCTAGTTCAACATACCTTAAGACAACATATACTCATTTTGGAAAATGTATGCGAACCATTAGTCTATCTACTAGAAAATCACACCAATTAGATTACAAATACAAAGCAATCCCCAATGAATCAACTTGAAGTAATCTAAACACTTTGAAAAACATTGAGTTAGATCACAAAACTACCGAATCCATAGATTTTAGGTCTCTTAATCCTTTCCAAAGATCATAAAATACAAATCCTCATTATGTTCCTTTGAAGACTTCATAAAATAGGGGTTTATTAAGAATACCCTTTCTAAACCTCTTTGCACTTAGCTACTACTTGAAAAATCTCTGGATAATTATGCACATGCTCAAGGAATCATTTTCCATCCTTCATACATACTTCTTCAACATATACCAACTTGAAACCATCCTTTTTCATGGAAAATTATGTATTTTCTTGCAAGGGCAGCAACCACAACCTCATATTCTTTCCTTCCGTATTCTTGTCAACACACACAATGTTTAAATTATTCTATCTACATTCAAAATAGTCCATCCCACCATTCTACTAAACCTACAATGGTGGGATGAGGAATTTAAATCACTAGAAGACCCTCAAACCCTTGACTCATTTTTTCAGACAAATCTCATAAACATGCTCTTCTTTTATCTAAATTTGATGAAATCCTATAAAAAACCTTTAATTAATGGCTAACTCTTTTACCTAGGAACAAAAAACAATGTTATGGCTTATAGGCTGCTGGTCACAAGAATGAAAACACTGTAAATTCAAGAAACATGGAACTTTATTTAGTAAAATGTTTCAAGAATACAAAATTTGATTCTTCCTCACTCTTTTCAATGCTTTATATAGCTTTTAAAATAGTTAAGGAAACTACCTTTTCAATTCCAATGACGTATCTCTTCATTTCCCCACAAAAGACTCTTCAACTTCCTATTTTCTTTTCCATTTTACAAGTTTGGCAACTTTTTCAATTTGTGCAACAAAACAACATTATTTGCAAATTGGCATAATTGACCCCCTAGAGAACTACTATTTGAGACTTTAAATACATTAAATGTGACCTCACATGACCCTTTTACATTGCTTTACATTTGAAAAATCATATTTTTCCAAATTTTCCTTTTGGAGGCATTCAATGAACAAGGTGCTCCTACACCAAATCATAACATGATCAGCTGGTGGACTCATCATGATAATGTTTTTAGCTTGGGCATGGTGCAAATGGTGGAAAATAGGGTTTTGACAGAGGTAAACACCAATTTTAAGACTGGTCTGGTCCTGTAACTTATGTAAATATTGTACCTATGTTGTTTGGTTTGGTTTTGGTTCTCTTGCTTTCTCCTTGGTTTTTTACCATCTGTTCTTGGCCTGATTCACCTAAGATTTTGGATTCTCGCTCTATTATGGAGAAACAGACGTCCCCAACTAGAGCCACAGATGGAACCTGCAAATTTTTTATGTTCAATCTCAAATCCTTGTTACATTGGAATATTGGGTTGATATTTGAGTGCTTAGGGTTTTGCTTGTCATCGTTGTTGAAGGGATATTCTATTGGCTTGGAATCCTTCCTTAAGATTTGAATGCTTGAAACATTCTATATTGTTGTTGATTTCTTGTTGCCTGTTTCTGGTCACATTAAAACATCTTCTGTCATTCATGGTTGTCGGGTAACTAGTCCCCCATTCCTATGTAGTAAAGAGTATTTTTGGCCTTTACATCCTTTTCATTTTATGACTTATAATTTTTTGATCCCTTTCTCTCATATCATCCTAGAAGTTCCCCTTTGTTAGAACAACCTATGAGCACAGGATTAAAAGTTTTCACTTAATTTTTATTGGCCATTTCTTTTTATTGTTCATCTTAGATTATTTCTAGAGTGCATGTTTAGAATTGGCAACAAGTGATGAGCAATATTTCTTTGGTTTCACTCATCATAGATAGCTTTTAGAGCTCCTAATATCAACAACGATGAGTGATTCTCTTTGCTTCTCCTTGTATCATTAAAGATTCATTGTATCACAAATGGCTTCTGAGCTTTGAGTATTGTAATAACTATAAGTGATGGTCTCTAGTCTTATGTTCTTTTCTCAATCACTCATCACAAATGGTTATGAAGTGGTAAGTTTCAAAACAACGATGACCAATATATTGGATCTCTCATGCTTCTCGTATTCTGGATGGGTTTTGATTGGTAATTTCTACATTAGCGATATGTAATAAAAGTATTAAATGTCATCATGAGGATCTCTCATCACTAATTTATTGATAAATATATGAGGAGAATTAGCAATGAGTGATGTTTTGGTGCTTTTCTATTTTCTTTTATCGCTCATCATGTATTCAATCCAAAGCTTAAGTTTCAAAATAGTGATTAGTGATGGAGTTATTTGTTCAAGTTTCTTTCACTAATTTGAATAGATCTTATATGTGATCTATCTTTTGTATCATTGATTATCATGTAGGTGTATATGTCTTAACCTGGCTTCTTCACTGTATCTCTCATTGCCAATATGATCCAAAGTGTGAAGTTAAATTAGTGATTTGCAATGGGAAGATGAGCATGATCAAGGATGGGCCAGAGACCCAATGGCTAAGATTTCATCGCATGGATACTTGTACCACAAATGGAGCTAATAAAGCATGAGATGCATCAATTATAGGTAACGACTATTACTGAAAAGGGTAACATGGAAAAATCCCAAGGACATTGTATAAAGAAAAAAAGAAAGTAGTGGGATGAGTGGAGAACCGTTGATGTGGCTTTAAAACAAGATGATCCAATGGACTTAGGTTCATCACAATAATACTCTCATCGTTGATTGCACCCTAGAATTTGGGGGAGACCTATGATGAGTAATGAGATGTATAAGGAACTATTCTCTTCAAAATTTTGGTTTTATGTACTTCATCCATATTAATGAGGGAGGATAGATTGAGTTGGAGATACATGTTAATTGTTAGATCATGTATTATTTATCAGTATTAAGGGAAAACATGGCAACATTTTAGGTGGCATCGTTATTTTCTAGGAAAAAGTTGCTAAAGGCCGAAAAATGATGCTCATGATTTTCATGGATGAAGTTTTAAATCCTCTAAGATTGACAACCCAGATTCAAAGTTAAGTTGCTAAGTTATCAACTCACTCGTGTGAGGAGTTATTGAATCATTAATTTCTGTGTGATCTAAATTATCTATTTAATGCAGATTACTTATTCATTTTCACCATCTTTCAAGTCTGTAGTAAATGTGAGGTGTGGGTTAGTGAATAAGTGTGAAGGTGTTGATTCTCCCTAAGTTGAAAGGTGAATGTTCTTGTCCTAGGTGAGTTAGTCTTCAATTGAGCTCTCTTTAATTCATGCTCTAGTCCATTTAGGAATTCCCTTTTCTGGGACTGGTTGTGATTGTCTAGGTTTGTAGGTGTGTTTCCTTGCAATTTTGAATCAAAAGCTTTGAAATTGTCAATTCTACTCATTTTAGTCTAGTTAGTTTTTATATTTTGTTCTGTGAGATGGGAAGACTAGTATGCCAATTCATCCAGTTAGGAGGTCTATCTGGCTTCATGTGTTTGATTTTTATAAGGATATTTCTGTAGCTAGGAAAGGAAACCAAATGACCTCTAAGGTTTCAAAAAGTAAGAGGAGGGCTTAAGGTCATAAGAAGAAAGAAATTGTCTAGAGTACTTGCAACTTAAGAAATAGGACCATTTCAAAAGAATTAGTCAAGTTTAAGGGAAAGGATCCAGCTAAGCCTATGAAGAAGGCTAGGAGAAAAGAAAAGAGTTAAAGGGCCTACCTAGGAAAACATAATTCTCCCAATGTGCTCTAGGATATTCCTTTGGATGTTGAAGGTGACACTGAATCGGGATGGCTAGTATCTTCTCTCTCTAGTGCCATATGAGAGATCTAATGAAGATGTGGTGATGGTTCGTCCAATTTCTTCACGAGCAAGGAGTGGTTGAGCATTCTCTGATGTTGATGACTCGAAATAGATTTTTCTCCTTGTTTTTGTTTTTTATGAAACCATGATCTCTCCATAGGAGATTTTCTTTTCAATATTCTCATGGTTTTGGTATTTTACTCTTCCATGCTAATGTTGAGGTCCTCTGGTTAATATGATAAAAAAATATTTTTGTTGAACATGGACATGGTGGAAATGACTAATGACACCTTATGCATGTGTTTTGTCTTTTTTCTTCCCTTGTTCTTAAATGATTACATAAAACCACCTAGGGATTTTCTCAAAAATAGATTGAAATTAGGTTTTGAAATGAAGTGAAATGAAATTGTAACTCAACTGGATGCTTGTTGCTACCCTATTTTTAAAGGGGAATTCATGGCTAAAAAATGAGAGTTCAGAAAATTTTGAGTCTAAGAAAGGTCTAGGTGAAAGCTATGCTTAGAGATCAGTAGAATGTAAATAGTTAAGTTAGTTAATATATCAGAAGCTAGACTAGGGCATAATTCATATTGTTTGATGATCTTAAAAATATTTTTACAAATAAATATCAATAATGAAAGAAAATATTAGTTCTAAAATATGTGCTCTCCTATGTATTTTCTTGCAAATCATGAATGAAATTGTTAATTATAATTCCATTTGTCTTCTATCATTTGCACTGAATGAATGAGTTTTTTTGTGCTTCAATTCAATGAGTTGATTCAATGCTAAAATGAGGCCATTAGTTTGTGGGAAAAGGATATAGAATTTGATAAGGAAGCAATATTTTAAAACACAGAGAGTTGGATGCCACAAAGTAGCATTCCAATAGTCTCCTAATTAATAATGTTAAATTATAATTGTATTAATGATTGATTGCAAAATATGACTCCATTGTTCCCTTAGATTAGGCACTAGTCTTTTTGCTAGTTTATCTTGTGGTTGACTGAGCTAGTGATGAACCTGGCCATAGATTTAAAATTGGAATGAATTCACTACTTAAAATTACACAATACAAACCTTCAATATTAGCATATTCCCTGAAATAAATAGCAATTTCATAAGAGTTTTTCCAAGCCTTAGATTATGTTATTTTATTTGCACTTCCTGAGGAATACATCTATGTATGGAAATGTTATTGATCAAGTAGGGATATTATGAGCATGAGTAGGTTTACCCTCCTAGGTCTCATAGAGCCTGAAGAGAAGAAGTGAGGTTTTAAATGCTTCACTTAGGTGTTGGCCAATCCTCAACCTTGCTAATAATTGAGTTCTAGTAGATTCATAGGTAAGGAATTAGATTAAGTTTGGTTGTTAAAAAAAAAACCAAAAAATCTCAAATCATCTAGTGATATCATTGTGAAGGGTTTAAGACATTTATCTTTTGGTTGTTCTTTCATGGGTTCTACTTGTGTAGTTGGTGTTAATGTTTTCAAAGGATTCTCTTTACCTTTCTCAATGTTCAAATAATTGTATGGTTCACGATTAGCTTCAATTGTATAAACTTTTTTGTTGTGGACATATTTCATGATACACGATGAAGGGTAGAGGGAACCCCATTCATTGCATGAATCCACGGTCTATCTAAATGGAGATTGTATGAAATATCATGAGGCATAACATGGATCGATGCTTCTAATCTAGCCTTCCTAGTTGTAATAAGAAAAGTGATCACACCAAGTGGTTATTTTCTAACATTGTGAAATCCCTTAATAGATAAAAGAGTTAGGTTGAATTTTTGATCTATTGATGGAAATCCTATCCAAAAGGTTTACACTACACACTTTTAAGGTTGAGTCATTTCCAACAAGGGTTCATTTTATCTCTATGCTATTATATTGAGCTATGATCATGAAAGCATCATTTTTTTTGCACTTCAAAAGGAGGAAGCTCACTTTGGTGGAAAACAATGTCAACATTTATTCCTTGAATCATTGTTGCTATGTCATTTGGGTTTGCATTAGAGGGAACCACAACATGTTGCAAGGTTTTTTTAAGCATAGTGTGATAATTAGGTGAATTCTAAATTAGGTCCCATAGGGATATATTTGCAATAGTATTCTTAAGTTGTTCAACAAGATCATACTCCTTCCCACTCTATGAAGTTAAACAAGGAGCACTAGGAAAAATGGGATTAGGCAAAGAGATGGATGTTGAAGTTATTTGTCTTGATTGTGCACTGTTTCTTTAGTTATTTGTATGAGCAATGGTATTATAACTTGACTGCTATAAAACATTGTTCTTAGCTGGTTCAAGGATAAGAACGAGCTTGTTTTTAACTTGTGGCTTTTGAAAAGGTGGATAAATGATAAGTTTAGGTACGAGAGTGTACTTCAAGGGGTGTCTAATGTGAATAACCTTAGAATACTTATCCTTATTTTCATTATCTCTTAGTGAAGGGGATTCTAATGTAACTTCATCATCTTAATCTAACAAATTACTATTGTCAATGTTCTCATTTTCTTCCATCGTTATATCTTCCCTAGTAGGAGATTTTTTAGGAGAACTACAAACCAAATGTTCTTGACATTCAAGGATTGGTTCTTCCAAAATGACTTCATTGCAAGTAGGGGAATGATCAATGGTTGAATTCTCTTCATTATCAATGATGTCATTATCTTGTTCAAGAATGTTTCCCTCATGATTTTTATTGGTTGTATTTTCTAACAACAAGGAATCTTCCTCACAACTATGAGAGAACCTAGGAGAAGAAGAAATGTAACTATCATGATTATCAATAATTTCATTCTTTTTTCCTATAATTTCTTCCAAAATAGGAGAGGGAGCATAGAGAGGATTGTCATAGATCTTAAAGTTCTGATCATCCAACACCAACATATCTTCATTTATGTTTTTATCCTCTAGAACATTATCAAAAGAGGTGAAGATGTTGGGAGATGAATGTAGATTAGTTGAAGTTTCAATGATCTCTTGTTGTGTTATGCGGTCTTCATGATTACCTATGGTTGTTTCTTCTTGTTCATTAATGTCTTGTCTACTGAGAATGGTAGAACAAGAGAAAAAACTAGGACTCTCAAAACTCTCATTTCTTGGTTCTTCTAACACCAAAACATCTTCTTTGCCAATAGGAAAGATATTAGGAGAAGAATGAATATGATCATTAGGAATGTACAAGGTTGTATTCTCTTTCATTAAAAAACTCTCATAGGGAGGGGATATGAAATTTTTCTTAGCATGTCTAGAAAGGTAAGGTACTAACATTTTTTGAACAAAATAAAAAGAAATTTTAACCATCTCATGCAATACTTTAATAATGTAAACAATGTATATCCAAAGATGCAAAACACTTTTATCCAATGTATGCAAAACTTTAAGAATTCAACCAATGTATATCCAAAAATGAAAAGAACTTATATCAAACTTATGCAAATTTTTATGAATGTAAACATTGTATGTGGAAAAGTGAAGAGTACTTTTATTCATATTATACAAAGTTTAAAAAATGTGAGTATTTTCAGACCTAATGATGATTGTAATTGAAATGATTTCAAAATACACTTGAAATGAAAGAAATTGGAATAATAGTAATTCTGTAAACTATAACAAAAAACTAAAAGTGGGAAACAAAAGAATAGAAAAGTAGACTTAAACCTTGAAAACTGTATTTTCAAACTCAATAGTGACTAATATACCAACAAGGGTGTCTTGGTCATACTGAAGGAATTTTGAGGTTCCAAAAACTGGAACAGATGGAAAAAAACACAGAGACTGTTCTGAGCCAAAAACCCATAGAAGGACTAAGATGCCAGTAAGGGATTTTTAGTCCTAGTAAAGGATTTTTCTAGAAAAATAGAAAAATATGGAATTTTTACAGTGTTCCCAAGTTTCCTACTCAGGGACCTAATGTTTAGAAACAAAAAGTGTGCAAATGAATGCAAGAAAAAGTAACTAATGACAATCAATTGAATGCAAAGTTGAATGAAATAAAAATGTTCCTAAATGCAATTAGGATGATTGGAAATGCACTTTTTAGTTTTTCAATGAGATAAAATGATGCAAGAGAGAAAAAAATGCAACCTATATACACTTTCACTAATGCAAATATGAGAATCCCTAGATGCACTTTCACTAATGCAAGATGCAATGCAAGAATGAAGGCAACCAAGATCTAGGACTTTAATGAACTCCAAATAAGAAAAATTAATGTCTGAAAATGTCTGGTTCACCAAAAGGAACAATAGGGGAAATGGGTGCCTTATAACCTAGGTCATAGAACACCACTATTCTCCCCTTACATCGAAATATGCCCTAGGACCCCCAATTGGATTGACTATCAACCCAAAGGTGAGTTAATTCTCAATGAGGAAGACCTAGGAGGGGGTGTTTAAAGCTTCTCCAATAAGAAAAAGCTTGGAAAAGACAATTTAGCATTCAACTCACAAAACCTAGTAATGTGAGCCAAATAATGAGTGTAAATTATATACATGGAGGAAATCATTCAAGAAAAAACTCCAAACACAAAGAGATGCAATGTTTGTATTAATTTTCAAAAGAGGTACACTAGTACAACACTCCTCTCTAAATTCTAGTAGCACTTCATCAATCTAACAACCTACAAATAGACTCTTCAAATCACCATCTCAAGGCTCCAATATATAAAAAAAATTGGGAGACAATATTACAAATGGTATCCCAAAATGACAAGAAAAACTACCTAGAAAAACCCACAGCCCCCTTAGTGGACAACCAATAAGCATGGCATAAATATTAAATAATCACATGGCATTCACATGGGCACCTAACCCACAACCAGTCAGAATTGGGTAGTACTAAGTGTACTATAAATCTTCGACGGATGTGATGGCTTAATGAAAGAGCATGCACCAACATGCAAATGTGTGCATCTAACCCACATCCAATCAAAATTGGTTACTACTAAGTGCACCATAACTCTTTGATGGTTCCGACCACTTCATGCAAGAGCATGCACCAACATGCAAACCTAGGCACCCAACTATGTAATAGCATGCAAAACATGCAAATAACATGCAAGGAAATTCACACCAAAGTGGTCCCCACTCAGAAATTTGGATTCCCAAGAGGAATATTCTTCTAGGATGCCCTGTAACTATCACCATAATGGGTTCACCTCTTTTAATGCAATTACAATTTTTCATAGGAAAATAAATAATAAATATTTTATCCCTCATGTCCTCTAGAACACTTTCTAAAGAACTTGGAGACACACAATTATCAACTTAGGATAGAAATTATATTGTCACCTATCCTAACATTAGCAACCTCGTGAATGGAAAAAACTAGAGAGGGAGATTGGTTTTAGTAGTCCTCCAACCGAAAACCAATTTTATATACAAATTTATAAATAAAATTAAAAAGTAAACCTTTATACCAACATAGCTCAAGATCTTCTACAAGAAAAGAATATTACTTGTCAAGAGAAAAAAAGAAAAAAATTATGTATCTTAAAACCGTTTGTCATTTTTTATAGAATATGCGTTGAGTTATTCAAACTACTTTATTGCAAAAACATGAACTTCAAATTAGAATAGTAAAGTCACCACCTCAATAATTTGAGGCAAACCTTGAAACAACAATGATCTCAAGGGCCAAGAATCAACGCTAAGTTCTCTCCACCAACAAAGCTTTCACATGCAATTACAAAAGAAGGAATAAAACTAAGATGTAGATCCACAAAAATGACATCATTTATTGGTGATCTAAGTTTTTTCTTAGAATTGTAGAGTGCAACTAAGAATGTCAATCTTAAAAACAAAAAAATGAAACTCATAATTGAACCTAAAAAAAGACTTAAAAGTAAATGGTTTTTCATAAAATATGAAGAAAAAAATAAAAGATAAATAAAATCTCAATTAAAATATATGAGAAAACCGATTGAATTGATTGCCCGTAGGTAAAATTATAGATATTCCAAAAAGAAGAAAGAAAAACCAAAAATAAAAATAAAAAAATTAGTGTCTAACAATGTCCTACACTTTTTTAATTATATAAGATAGTCGTGTGATAACCTTCCATAAATTAACTCATGGAAATACCCGTGTGACTAGTATAGAATAGTATAGAATTTCCTCACATATATGAAAATTGAAATTTAGACATCTAACATTCACAAATAATATGATAATATTATATATAAACAACATGCATAATTTCTTAGGGCTGCTCCAAATTCAACGTGTATTAATTTGAGGTTGTTACGATCTTGGTATGCTTCTTAAATGCGATCCTTTGGTACATAAGAAGAGCCTCAAATAATTGTACTAGTTTTGGAGGAATCCAATAATGCTATCTAGTATAAAGAAGCTGCAGGGTGGAGGTGTCACAGAATGACGACAACGATGGAGACACTCATGACTTTGCCCGTATTTTATTACAAGAATGGATCATACATGATGTCTTTTACTTTATAGATTCTTAATTTGCTGATTTTTATCTTAAGAACGATTAAAAACCAGTGTCCTTTTAACACTTTATTCTTAATATTTCTTATATTAAGGGTCCACTCAATAGCTTTTGTTAAAATCAATTGGACTAACACTTCCATCTTTTTCTTTCTAGAATTTTCTTCCTACAGATCAGATCTTCCATGTGCCTTCTGTTAAAGTAGGCATGGATCTGAAAAATGAAATTACCAGTTCACTAATCTGATTAAAGTGTAACAACTTGAAAAATAAGCTCATGCAACTACTAGAGGAGATTTAATCCGAGGGGGAAAACAGTCACTTCCGTAATCCTCTCCTATATTTTTTCTTTTTGGCCCCTCCATGTTCACTGATTCGATTTCCTTCTATTTAACTCTTAGCCAACTCTTTGTAACACACAGCTCTCTACTTCTGACTCTTTTGTCACATTTGTTGTGTAGAAATGGGCATGAAGCTTATGGCATGTAACCTGGCATTATTTGCATTCAGGGTGTTTCTTCTTCTAAATTTGGCTCCACTGCAGCCCATTTGTGCCTCCCAAGAGGTTATATTAACCTCTTTTATTGAGATGAGCTGATCCTTATTTTTTAAGGAAAATTGGTTTCTGGATTCTTATATAAGGAATTAACTGTTCAGTAGATGGCTATTATGATTTTTGGGTTCTGGGTTGTATAGAATTTAATGAAAATGCATTTAATCGTTTAGAAAAGTCAGTTTATATGGTATTCAGTTGTAAGGCTGACGAGCATTTTGGAAGGATTTATTTAAGCTTCTTTCCAGCTGCTTTTTCTGAGAAGAATGGATAAATTATGATTGTAATAATATGGCTCCACCTCTCTCTAGTTCTTTTGATGATTCTATTGCATTTTAGTCCTGTAAAACACTCTTAAGCCAAATTTGTATACTTAGGTTTTAAGATTGCTTATTTACTGTGGGGTGTTTTATTATTTTATATTTTTTTTGGCATACTGTAAATTCACTGTCAGCAATTTAGCGAGGGAAAGTTCACTGTCAACAGTTCACCATGAGAAAATTCACCGCCAACAATTCACCATGGGAAAATTCACTGCCATGAATTTTCCTGCAGTGAATTGTTGATGGTGAATTTTCCGTCAGTGAATTGCCGACGTGAATTTTCCTAGAGCTTTTTCCTTATCTTTATGATCCAAAAGATATTGAGTTTATTTGTTATATGTGTACCCTTTCCATTTTTTACAATCTTATTGCTTTTTAGGTATGTATAAATTTATTAAATTATATTTATATATAGTATTATTAAATTATATTTTTATATTTAGATTTAAGATTGTTAATTTCTCTTGTTTTACAATAACTACCTTTTTTGTGTCTAAAGCATGAGTTTATTTTATGTCTAAAGCGTGAGTTTATTTGCAATAGACACCCTTATGACATTTTACTATCACTCTACAATAATTCTTCTTTTTTTTCTTAACTGTAGAGTATATTTGTAATTGCAACCCTGCCTCTCCATATATTTTTAAAAGTTCATTCCATTTTAGGTCTACAACTTTGTTCCACAAATTTCATGCTTGAATTTTAAGACTTCTGACTTGCTGCAAGTTACGTTAATACAATACTCATGTCTTTATGGCCCAGATTCTTGAGTTTCCCCGTCTCCACTTCTCGGGACTCTGTTAATTGTTTGACTTGTTTTCTATCCAAATGCAACCTGTCTCCATTGTTTTACATTCTCTCAGTCCCAGGTCTTTCATTTTGGGCTATTATCTCAATTTTGTACGAACTTTTCTCCTCCTCAGAAAAAAAATAAAAATGTGTAGCTTAATCCATTTTACAGACACCCATTGCATAGGCATACAAATTCACCCAGAGCTAAATTTATGCACAGATCAATATAATTTTATCAATTTTTTGTTTTTTATGTTTTAAATTGAAAATGGATTGTGGGTTTTCACCAAAAATAGTAAAATGTGGCCACCACTCGGTCAAAATCCTGTCCCTGTTTTTCAAGTTTAAAAATATACGAACCGAATTAAGAAGGCTTGTACATTTCGTTCCTTCAACTACGAAGGAAAATAGATACTCTAGATTGTTTTGATTATGGATTTATATACTAAATTATGATTAAATGCTGGTATAAATTTACATGCAGTTTGTTCGTATACACTCGAGGTGAAGACCAGGAACAAATACTTTCATTTAGTTGGCGATCCAGGAACGAAAGATCCTGTCCATGTGAGGTTTCGCAACAAAACTCGAATGGAGGTGTTCAAGAGGCACCTGAACGAGGGAAAGGAAAACATAGTATTTAAGCCTGGCAACATTGATATATTCAAATTCAGTGGCCCATGTTTGGAGGGTAAAATATGTCTTCTGGATTTTATGGTTGACGGCACAAATGAATGGCATCCTGAGAATGCCACAGTGCATCGTCAAAGTTTCAAGGAACCCCACATTTTCTATTTCAGCGAGAACTTTCCCCCCAAAGCGTGGCATGGCCGTAACTACTGCGACGACGATTACAATGCGGCATCTGGTGTATCGGAAAATTATACTTTTGACAATGGGGAGGAAAAAGAAAATAAAAATGTGAACCGGAACACCCCTAAACATAAAGGAGGAAAGAAAAAGACAAGTTGGTAAATCATACGTCTGTGAAATATGTTCTCAACTACTTTGTTTCAACGGTAGTAGTGGAATAATGTATGTAATGACAGCAATGTATCAGTGATTAGTAAATCTACTATTAATAAAGCAATAGATGAATATATCATGTATATCATGCTTTTCTTAATCATCAATCATCATTTTTTTTTCTTTATAAAGTCGGTTTTGTTTAATAAATTTTATTACTATGGAATTTATTTAGTCATTATATAATTACATTTAATATCAATTTTTTTTTTTAAGAAATGGGTTTTATTATGGATTATTGATCTAAAGAAGAATAAAATAGAAAATTTATGTTATCATGAATATTTAGTGAAAAGTAGATATTATTTCTTTTTCATTATATTAAGAAGTAATGATATGAATCTGTATTCTCGATAATAAGGCTAGTCTATGGCTAATCACATATCTTCAATAGACTTTAAGGAAAGAAGTATTAAATTTCAAAAGTTATCAATCCCCTCATCTAGACTTAACAAGAGTTCATGTATACCCACCCTTTGTAATGCCAACATCTAAATATTTATCCATGTAGCTTAAACCAATTAGCAATATGTGTTGTCATTGATTTCAAATGTGTGTTGAAGTTTGTATATGCTTCAAAGATAGTGATACCAGTTAGTGCAAGTCATCATTGTAGTATGAGGAAGAAATAGTGTTTAGTCTAGTGTTTATGTGTGATGCGAAGGTGGGTACACTTGTTCCAATATGCTTCTTTCGTTCCTACATTGATATCATTCATGTTTGGTGTACCACACATTGAGATAAGTTGTAAAATATTTGCTAAGGTATTCATAGTGTATACTTTATGGCAGAGTCATGGTATTTTTGTTTGCATCCCTCCACAGAGAAATTTTTGGTCATGCAGTTCAGAAGAAAAATCAGTCAAGATGTGAATTTGTTATATCAAAGAATTCAAGTCATTACATCTTTTGTAGTGAAAGTTATAATTGAAAAAGTTTTGATATGTAGAGTACAGTGTTAGTAAAGGCCTAATGGAATGCTTTGCATTCTTCCAAAGTGATAGGTGTGGTTGTATGTATTTGAAAATATGCTAAAAAAAGGGTGTGGGTTCATCCTTGAAAATCACAGATGTTTGGTGCACAACAATACAATATCTTAAGTGTTGGAATGTTAGAGTCTATTCGAGATGCTCTATTTTCATCAATGCTATACCCGTGTGACTAGTATAGAATAGTATAGAATTTCCTCACATATATGAAAATTGAAATTTAGATATCGAACATTCACAAATAATATGATAATATTATATATAAACAACGTGCATAATTTCTTAGGGCTGCTCCAAATTCAACGTGTATTAATTTGAGGTTGTTACGATCTTGGTATGCTTCTTAAATGCGATCCTTTGGTACATAAGAAGAGCCTCAAACAATTGTACTAGTTTTGGAGGAATCCAATAATGCTATCTAGTATAAAGAAGCTGCAGGGTGGAGGTGTCACAGAATGACGACAACGATGGAGACACTCATGACTTTGCCCATCTTTTATTACAAGAATGGATCATACATGATGTCTTTTACCACTTTATTCAAGCTTTAAGGGTCCACTCTTTACTTTTAGTTAAAACAAATTGGACTAAACTGCCATATTTCACTTTATAGATTCTTAATTTGCTGATTTTTATCTTAAGAACGATTAAAAACCAGTGTCCTTTTAACACTTTATTCTTAATATTTCTTATAGTAAGGGTCCACTCAACAGCTTTTGTTAAAATCAATTGGACTAACACTTCCATCTTTTTCTTTCTAGAATTTTCCTCCTACAGATCAGATCTTCCATGTGCCTTCTGTTAAAGTAGGCATGGATCTGAAAAATGAAATTACCAGTTCACTAATCTGATTAAAGTGTAACAACTTGAAAAATAAGCTCATGCAACTACCAGAGGAGATTTAATCCGAGGGGGAAAACAGTCACTTTCGTAATCCTCAAATATATTTTTTCTTTTTGGCCCCTCCATGTTCACTGATTAGATTTCCTTCTATTTAACTCTTAGCCAACTCTTTGTAACACACAGCTCTCTACTTCTGACTCTTTTGTCACATTTGTTGTGTAGAAATGGGCTTGAAGCTTATGGCATGTAACCTGGCATTATTTGCATTCAGGGTGTTTCTTCTTCTAAATTTGGCTCCACTGCAGCCCATTTGTGCCTCCCAAGAGGTTATATTAACCTCTTTTATTGAGATGAGCTGATCCTTATTTTTTAAGGAAAATTGGTTTCTAGATTCTTATATAAGGAATTAACTGTTCAGTAGATGGCTATTATGATTTTTGGGTTCTGGGTTGTATAGAATTTAATGAAAATGCATTTAATCGTTTAGAAAAGTCAGTTTATATGGTATTCAGTTGTAAGGCTGACGAGCATTTTGGAAGGATTTATTTAAGCTTCTTTCCAGCTGCTTTTTCTGAGAAGAATGGATAAATTATGATTGTAATAATATGGCTCCACCTCTCTCTAGTTCTTTTGATGATTCTATTGCATTTTAGTCCTGTAAAACACTCTTAAGCCAAATTTGTATACTTAGGTTTTAAGATTGCTTATTTACTGTGGGGTGTTTTATTATTTTATATTTTTTTTGGCATACTGTAAATTCACTGTCAGCAATTTAGCGAGGGAAAGTTCACTGTCAACAGTTCACCATGAGAAAATTCACCGCCAACAATTCACCATGGGAAAATTCACTGCCATGAATTTTCCTGCAGTGAATTGTTGATGGTGAATTTTCCGTCAGTGAATTGCCGACGTGAATTTTCCTAGAGCTTTTTCCTTATCTTTATGATCCAAAAGATATTGAGTTTATTTGTTATATGGGAACCCTTTCCATTTTTTACAATCTTACTGCTTTTTAGGTATGTATAAATTTATTAAATTATATTTATATATAGTATTATTAAATTATATTTTTATATTTAGATTTAAGATTGTTAATTTCTCTTGTTTTACAATAACTACCTTTTTTGTGTCTAAAGCATGAGTTTATTTTATGTCTAAAGCATGAGTTTATTTGCAATAGACACCCTTATGACATTTTACTATCACTCTACAATAATTCTTCTTTTTTTTCTTAACTGTAGAGTATATTTGTAATTGCAACCCTGCCTCTCCATATATTTTTAAAAGTTCATTCCATTTTAGGTCTCTACAACTTTGTTCCACAAATTTCATGTTTGAATTTTAAGACTTCTGACTTGCTGCAAGTTACGTTAATACAATACTCATGTCTTTATGGCCCAGATTCTTGAGTTTCCCCGTCTCCACTTCTCGGGACTCTGTTAATTGTTTGACTTGTTTTCTATCCAAATGCAACCTGTCTCCATTGTTTTACATTCTCTCAGTCCCAGGTCTTTCATTTTGGGCTATTATCTCAATTCTGTACGAACTTTTCTCCTCCTCAGAAAAAAAAAAATGTGTAGCTCACCCCATTTTACAGACACCCAATGCATAGGCATACAAATTCACCCAGAGCTGAATTTATGCACAGATCAATATGATTTTATCAATTTTTTGTTTTTTATGTTTTAAATTGAAAATGGATTGTGGGTTTTCACCAAAAATAGTAAAATGTGGCCACCACTCGGTCAAAATCCTGTCCCTGTTTTTCAAGTTTAAAAATATACGAACCGAATTAAGAAGGCTTGTACATTTCGTTCCTTCAACTACGAAGGAAAATAGATACTCTAGATTGTTTTGATTATGGATTTATATACTAAATTATTATTAAATGCTGGTATAAATTTACAGGCAGTTTGTTCGTATACACTCGAGGTGAAGACCAGGAACAAATACTTTCATTTAGTTGGCGATCCAGGAACGAAAGATCCTGTCCATGTGAGGTTTCGCAACAAAACTCGAATGGAGGTGTTCAAGAGGTACCTGAACGAGGGAAAGGAAAACATAGTAATTAAGCCTGGCAACATTGATATATTCAAATTCAGTGGCCCATGTTTGGAGGGTAAAATCTGTCTTCTGGATTTTATGGTTGACGGCACAAATGAATGGCATCCTGAGAATGCCACAGTGCATCGTCAAAGTTTCAAGGAACCCCACATTTTCTATTTCAGCGAGAACTTTCCCCCCAAAGCGTGGCATGGCCGTAACTACTGCGAAGACGATTACAATGCGGCATCTGGTGTATCGGAAAATTATACTTTTGACAATGGGGAGGAAAAAGAAAATAAAAATGTGAACCGGAACACCCCTAAACATAAAGGAGGAAAGAAAAAGACAAGTTGGTAAATCATACGTCTGTGAAATATGTTCTCAACTACTTTGTTTCAACGGTAATAGTCGAATAATGTATGTAATGACAGCAATGTATCAGCGATTAGTAAATCTACTATTAATAAAGCAATAGATTAATATATCATGTATATCATGCTTTTCTTAATCATCAATCATCATTTTTTTTTCTTTATAAAGTCGGTTTTGTTTAATAAATTTTATTACTATCGAATTTATTTAGTCATTATATAATTACATTTAATATCAATTTTTTTTTTAAGAAATGGGTTTTATTAGAGATTATTGATCTAAAGAAGAATAAAATAGAAAATTTATGTTATCATGAATATTTAGTGAAAAGTAGATATTATTTCGTTTTCATTATATTAAGAAGTAATGATATGAATATGTATTCTTGATAATAAGGCTAGTCTATGGCTAATCACATATCTTCAATAGACTTTAAGGAAAGAAGTATTAAATTTCAAAAGTTGCCAATCCCCTCATCTAGACTTAACAAGAGTTCATGTATACCCACCCTTTGTAATGCCAACATCTAAATATTTATCCATGTACCTTAAACCAATTGGCAATATGTGTTGTCATTGATGTCAACTTAAGATGTGTTGTCATTGATTTCAAATGTGTGTTGAAGTTTGTATATGCTTCAGAGATAGTGATACCAGTTAGAGCAAGTCATCATTGCAGTATGAGGAAGAAATAGTGTTTAGTCTAGTGTTTATGTGGGATGTGAAGGTGGGTACACTTGTTCCAGTATGCTTCTTTCATTCCTACATTGATATCATTCATGTTTGGTGTACGACACATTGAGATAAGTTGTAAAATATTTGCTAAGGTATTCATAGTGTATACTCTATAGCAGAGTCATGGTATTTTTGTTTGCATCCCTCCACAGAGAAATTTTTGGTCATGCAGTTCAGAAGAAAAATCAGTCAAGATGTGAATTTTTTATATCAAAGAATTCAAGTCATTACATCTTTTGTAGTGAAAGTTATAATTGAAAAAGTTTTGATTTGTAGAGTAAAGTGTTAGTAAAGGCCTAATGGAATGCTTTGCATTCTTCCAAAGTGATAGGTGTGGTTGTATGGATTTGGAAATACGCTAAAAAAAGGGTGTAGGTTCATCCTTGAAAATCACAGATATTTGGTGCACAACAATACAATATCTTAAGTGTTGGAATGTTAGAGTCTATTCAAGATGCTCTATTTTCATCAATGCAATATGATTCTCTTCTTACACCAGCACATAATGACTAGATACTTCAAAAAAGGTTGAAGAGATATTTTGCATAGAATGCATTGTTCACATCTTGGTATGCATAATGTTTTTGGTATCTCCCTAGTGGTGTAAAGTTGAACAAGTGACAGTTTTGGTGGTGTTGTCATTTTTTGGGTTGACCGTCTTGTTTTCTTCATCTATGGTTTGTCTTGATTAATTAGTTTCTCTTTGGAGGATGTGTTGAGATTCTTTTTCATCTCGTTATGTTGTGTGTTGATCTGCAACTCATTTTCTCTTCATAATGTATATGTTTGGTGCTGACCTATGTTGTATCAAATGTTTCATCTAAAGCTCATCTTGGAGTTGACCTAATTCAGGTTTTGAGTTGTTGTGGAGGGTATTTATAGAAGAATAAAATAGTTGTGAATTGATTAAGTATGATATTGTGCAAAGTGTTGAATCCGAAGTGTGTGAAGTCAGTGTGATGGATTAATTATGTGAAAAAGGGACTACAACATTAGTATATGTTTGATGCTACTCTATAGAAGTTCATATTCATATTTATCATTATAATTTTGATGTACCCTACCTTGAGATAGTTTTTCTCAGTAGGTCCTTATCTTTCCCTAAGGTTGCATGGCATAGTCTCCAAGTCTTTAGGAAACGAGCCTTAAAAACATTATAATTTTTGTAAGAAATGAACTTCATATATTATGAGTTATCTCCCACTATGGTTTTCCCCTCATTGGGTTTTCCGCATAAAAAATCTTGGTGTCCCTGTGTGGTGCATGATCTCATTTCTAATATTCTTTCAGTTAATGTGATATGATGTTTAAACTAAAAATGGGAATGGTTAAGTTTTAATTTTTTTATTTATCCCCCCTCTCAGCACTATAGTGTGTTCAACAATTGGAATTAGAGCCAAGTGCCTTTGAGAAGCTTACCCACTAAGGTAGATCCTGCACTTGAACACATGGGGTATGTAGAAAAGATCAATGATATTTTTATTCCAGAACTAGATCTAGAGTTAATGAAGCCTAAAGGCTATGACATCAATTCAGATGATCGTGAAGTAAATTTTGAAGGAAAAATATAGTCTTATCTTGAAGATATGGGTGAAGAAAGAAAATTAAATATCAAAATATGAGTGTGTGATTGAGAAAAGAGGAGACAATTGTCAAATTAAAGGCACAAGCTAAAGAATTAAAAGAATAAATTGGAAAATAGAAAGCTCAAATAGGAGGAAATGGATGTGAAATTAAACTCAAGGAGGCAGAAGTTGTGATCTCTAACTTGAATGTTAAGGTTGAAGAAGGAAAGAGGATTGAAGATTTCTTGAATTTCAAGCTCAATGATAAAATTGTTGAATGTTCAAAGATTGAGGAAGAGATTGTCACTCTAAGAATAGAACTTGAAAAAATATGAATAAATTGACAAAGGTCTAAAACTGAGAAGAGTTTCTAAAATTATTGATGAGTTGATTAACTCTAAATCCATCAAAGAGAAATTTGGTATTGGCTTTGAAAAAGTGAAGTCTTATAACAAGTGAATCTACAAACTTATATGATAACTTCAAAGAAGAAGGAAAGTTTGATACAAAGGAGGAGAAAGATAACACTAAATATTATAAGAAGAATGCCTCTAGAGATGCAAAGGTAGATCAAGATACTAAGAAAGAAGGTGGATTTATTGATATCTAGAACAAGAAGAAGAACTTCAAGAATCATATTCTTAAACAAACTAATCCTACTAGGTTCAATGGTAATGCTATGCTTGTAATAAGATTGGTCATAAACTTTTTGAATGTATAAGCAAGGAGTGTTGCCACAATAGTGGTTTACACTTTCTACGAGATTGTGCTTTTTGCTAAAATCAAATATTTTTAGAAAATATAATGATTGAAGCCTTAAAAAGTTCCATTTAAAGGATTCTAATTGAAGAGGGTTTGATTAAACCACCTTAGATCAAACCCCCTTGGATAGAACCCCCCTAGTTTGAAACCATGCCTATAACATAGTCTCCTTTACACCTATCAAAATGTTGATAAAAAACCACTTTTGATTTACCTTTTGAGGGATCAAATGAATTCATTTAAATTTTATTTTCTTAAGTATGTATTCCTTATTATAAGCTTCCAAAAAAGTATAATTTTAGTTAAATTAAATTTTATTATTAAATTTATTTTTTATTTCTTGTGAATGTAGGTTTTTCATTGAAAATCAAGCTCTCTGTTTTGCACATGTGTAAAAATAGAAAATTATGGAAAAAGAAAATTTGAAAAATATTAGTGCACTAGATATTGAAGTCCTTGATCCAACAAAAATAAATAAATTGAATTTCAATACATACAAAAAAAGTTACGTGTTATACGGTCATGCTATGTCTGAATTGTAATTAGTTTGACTTTTAAACTTGATTAAAGAAAAAATATTCAATAAAATACTATCTAACCAAGTGGAAGAACTATATATTAGAGTTAAAAATCTAAATTTGAAAGAATTATAATTTTATCCTTCATGGAAAAAAACTATGCGTTATACGGTGAGCGTCACTTTTTAAAAATGTTGTTTTCTGAAAAAAACTAGTTTTCGAGGGAGATGGAAAAAGAAATACAATATGGTTCAAAAAAATTTGAAAAAAATATCTATAGAAAAAATTTCACGAAGCTCTAGTTTGCATCATCTTTAAATTCCTCACGATTTAGCCACTATAGGTGCCCGCAAGTGAAGATTTAGTTAGAAAAAATTATTTCAGTGTCCAGTTTGGCAAAAAATTGTAAACCACTATTGTGGGATCACCCCAAGATGAGTTAGAATTCATTTATAACTCTAAGTTACATTCTATGAATTCTCAATCATTTCATGGTCAATACTATGCTTGCAATAAATTTGGTCATAAGGATAATGAATGTAGAAGTAGAGTGAGGAATAGTAATGATATGACTTCTCAATCCTTCTATGGTTATTGGTACACATGCAAAAAAATTGGTCATAAAGATACTAATTGTAGATCTAATGTGAAAATAATTAATGTTGTAGGAATGGATAGTTGTTGTTGGCTACATATGTCGAGGATATTGAGAAAATTGTAATAAAGATATGTTGCAAGTGTTTAGTGGTTTCCCTGGGTTTTGGTCTGGATTTTCTCCTATGTTTGTGTGATTTAGACATGTTGTTCATGGTTGTTAAAAGATGTTATAACTAGATTTTTGGTTGTTTATTCATTTTACAATGCAAGTTGTGTTCACTAGTTGTGAACTATGGCTTTCTATGTTTCTAGTTGAGGTCTAAGAGAAATTTTGTTGGCCTGGATTTCTCTTTCATGAAGTCTTATGATGTGGTTATAGAGATGTGTTTCCATGTTTCTATTGAAGATAGTTTCAACATTTGGAAGATTCGTGCTTAATGGTTCTATTTTTTTTACACTAGTTTGGTTGACCTTGTATGAATTACTACTTTCAAGTTTGATGAAGTGTGTGTTTGGGTCACCCTCATTCTAATTCCACCCTAGGATGTTTTTCCACCAACCTAATTTGAATTTGAATTGGATGGATGAATTTGGATATGTTTCAAACTTGAAGATGGTGTAAATACAAGATGAGTTAGTAGTGAAGAAATGTTTAAGAGCGAAGAAGAAGAGTAATAATAGAAGAGCGAAAGTGCAGTTTGATGTGATATTGATACTATTTAAAGTGAGTGTGTTATGTGAATGTGGAAGATTAGTGGGAAGCTTAATGTTGAGCTTATGGATGTACTGAGCAGAAGGTGGACTCTATCATTCATGCATATCTATGGGTGATTGTGGTGGAATCCTTTGTTGGATTGGTATTGTATTCTCTCTATAACAAGTCTTCTTTGTCTTCTTCATATCTATGCGGAAATGAGCCCCTTGGATTGTTATCCCTATTAGACAGTGAGTCCTTGTTTTGGAAGTGAGCCTTTTGTAATCATTTTGATATTCTCTATACTGTGAGTTAATCCTCATCGTGGTTTTTCCCTCATTGGGTTTTCCATGTAAATTTGGTGTTATTATGTTTGTGTGTTGGATTTAAGTTTATGCATTGGAATTTGATGATTAATCAGTTAAGTAGTATATAGAATTAGTTCTGGTGATTGAATTAAAAGGTTTTAAAATTATGTGACAATTGATTCACCCCCCCTCTCAATTGGCCCTATTCAACAATTGGTATTAGAGCTTGGTTCCTTGGTGAAGAGCTTAACCACTTGAGGAAGGTTTGAGATAGCTGAAAAAATGGTTTATGATTATCCGAGGTTCGATGGAACTAACTATGGTATCTAGAAAGTATTGATGGAAGAATATATAGAGTATTACGAATGTGATGTGGAGAAAGCTTACAAGAATCCTTACACTCCTCCTACTAATAGTTCAAGTAAGCCTAAAGAGATCAAAGCACATGAAGTGAAAAGTAAGGTGAAGTACATCTTGAAGAATAGTCTAGTACATTCTAAGTTGATTAAGGTATAGAATTTGAAGATGGCTAAAGAAGTTTGGGATGCTTTGGAAAGAGCACATGATGGTGATGAAAGAGTTAAAGAGGTGAAATTATAGAATTTGGAGACATAGTTTGATCTTCTACATACATCTAAAGATGAGAATGTTAAAGCTTATATACAAAGATTGGATGAGATAGTGGTTGGTATGTAAGGACTTGGTGCTACTATAGATGAAACCAAGATTGTAAAAAATATTCCCAAAACTCTTCTTGATGCTTATAGTGAGAAGGTGAGTGCTATTGAGCATACTATAGATTATAAGACCTACACTAAGGATCTACTGTTAGGATTTTTTACATCTTATGAGATGAGGAAGCTAAGCCTAAGGAATGGGTGCAAATCAGAGTCTACTTTTAAAGCTACATAAGCTAAAGATTTGGATGAAGAAAAATTTGATGAAATAGAAGCTAAATTTGTAAGAAGGATGAGGAAAGGCTCCAATAAGTATGAAGGAAAGTTTCCCTTTAAATTATTTGGTTGTGGAGAAATACGTCATTATGCTACAAAGTGTCTAGAAAGAGCTAAAAGGCATAAATAAATATACGAGAAAGAAAATAAAGGAAAGAAGATTAACAAAACTTACTATGTGAATGGGAATGCTAGTATATGTGATGAGGATTTAGAATGTGAAGATCTTGATGATAATGAATGATTTTTCTTGTAAATTAAGGATGAACCTACTTCTACTAATTATGAAAAATAGGTAAAGGAAAGTCCTATGAAGAAGGAGAAAAATGAAGGTACAATTATATCTACCCTACATGTAAAACAAGAGAAAAGTTATTGGGTAGTTGATAGTGGTTGTTCACTTCACACGACTAGTGATAAAAGTAAGGTTTTTAAGCTTGAAAAATATGATGGAGGGTTGGTTATGTTTGGAGAAGATACTAGTGCTAAAATCTATGGGGTACTATTCAGTAAGTTTTGATGGAAAGCATCATACTGACGATGTCTACTATGTTAAGGGCTTAAGGCATAATTTTTTGAGCATTGGTTAGATGTGAAAAAAAGGATATGATCTTGTGTGTAAGTATGATAAATGTGAGATCCAAAAATGATCTAAAACATTGATTGCTACAGGAAAGAAATCCAAAGGAAATATCTATCAACATAAAGGTGTTGATGGATGATGCTTATGACTCATATTAATGATAGTTGGTTATGGCATCAGAGAATGTGCCACATGAATTTTGATAATTTGGAAAGGATCAATGTTGTTCAGGCCATGCGATATTTACTGAGAATTACAAAGCCTCTTAATAATATTTACAGGAATTGCCAATTTGGAAAGATAGCAAGAAATCATTACAGATCAAAGAAGCAGTCTACTATAGAACTACTAGATTTAGTTCATATAAATATTTTTGGTCCTACAAGAGTGAGAAGTCTACTTGGTGGAAGTTAATTTATTATTTTAATTGATGATTATTCTAGATATACATGGGTTACATTTCTTAGAGAGAAATTAGATGCATTAGATAGATTCAAGGCATTCAAAGCTATGGTATCAAGTGAACTTGAAGATAAAATTCCTAAGTTCTGATAGAGGTGGAGAATTCATCTCCTATGATTTTAATATGTTTTGTGAAGTGGATAGAATAAAGAGATAGTTATCTGCTCTAAGAACTCCTTAGCAAAATGGAGTTGTTGAAAGGAAAAATAGAACATTTCAATAGGCTACTAGATAAATGATTACTAAGGCTAGTTTACTAGGAGTCTACTGGAAAGAAGTTATTCATATTGTTTTTTATGTATTCAATTGATTTCAAGCAAGATCAAATAGTACAAAGACTCCCTATGAGCTATGGCATGGAATAATTCCTACTATTAAATATTTTGAGGTATTGGGAAGCAAATGTTACATAAAAAGAGATTCAAGAAACTTTGGGAAAGTTTGATGCATGAAGTGATGAATGCATTTTTCTTGGATATTCTACTAATAACAAGCCATGCACAAATTTCAATAAAAGAGTGAGAAATATTATAGAATTCAAATGTTAAGGTTGATGAAACAATGAAGAGTTCTAGTGAAATTAATGGATATGTATTTGATGAACATGATTGTATAAGGATAAAATAAATTATCGAAGAACATGAAAAATATGAGCAAGGGAAGCAAGATAAACAAAATGAAAGAGAAGAAGATGCTCCCGTGATGTCCCCTAAGGACACCTAGAAATGTATAGAAGAATCATTTAGAAAGTCATATTAGGAGACAAGACAAAAGGTGTATTAACTAGAAGTAGAGTGACTACTGAAGTGAATCTATGTTTACTTTCTAATATTGAACCAAAGACTGTAAGTGAAGCTTGTAAAGATGAACACTGGAAGGAAGGAATGAAAGAAGAACTTATGTATATTGAGGAGAATCAAACTTGGAAATTGGTCCCAACACTAATAGATAAAAACATCATTGGATTGAATTGGGTACTCAGAAATAAGTTGAATGAGAATGGAGAAGTTGTTAGAAACAAAGCAAGGCTTGTGTGTAAAGGTTACTCACAAGTAGAAGGAATATATTTTTAGGAAACTTTTGCTCCGGTACCAATAATGGAAGCTATAAGGATTTTCTTTGAATTTACTGCTCATAAAGAATTTAAGGTCTATGAGATGGATGTCAAGTCAATGTTTTTGAATGGTGAGCTAGAAGAAGAATTCTATATGGAACAACCAGAAGGATTTTAGTTGAAAGATCAATTGGATATGGTTTGTAGATTGAAGAAAGCTTTATATGGGTTAAAGCAAGCTCCTAGAGCTTTGTATGTAAGGTTAGATAGGTACTTGATTCAACAAGGTTTTAACAAAGGTACAGTAGATAGTAAACTATATGTTAAGATTGAAAATGACAAAATATTGATTGTAGTTGTGTATGTTGATGATATTATATTAGGAGGAAATGAAAATATGTGTAAGATTTTTGCGGAAGAGATGCAAAAATAATTTGAAATGTCTATGTTTGGGGAGATGAATTTATTTTTTGGGATATGGGTATGTGCAGGATCATGATGGGCCAAAAAGTGGCAATATTATGGCTATTTGTAGGGTATGTGGCTGACAACTTTTTTTTACCCAAAATTGATGAAACGAAAAGGGTTTTTAGAGGAGATTCTCAGCTTTCCAGCAATATAAATTATGCTTTAATTTTAATTTAATAAATAATTATTATTTATTTTCTATTAGAATTACGACTAAAGTCCTAATCGATAGGCTGATTGAAAACATCTATAACTTTCAAACGGTATCAAATTTTTGAATCCAAAACATGTTTCACATTCTATGCTTCACATAATATAGGATTAAAAAAGAAAAATTAAATTTCATGAAGTTTTGACCAAGTTAAGGTGGTCGACATACAAGTTTTATATTTTTAAAATTTATAATAAAAAAAATTATAATTAATTATTTACTTGGAAAAAAATTACAAAAAAATATGCATCACATCCCGACATGAGCCCTCTACTTATATATAAAATATTATAAAAAAATATTATCTTTTTATTATAGTTAGGGTGGTTAGACAGACACCTACTTTTTATTTTTTCCCTGAAATTTAAGTACTACTGCATTGAAATTTCAAATTTTCACTAAATAGATTTTATTTACTTTTAAATAAACCTAGTAGTTTAGAAACTACATTCAATTTTCTATAGATTCTATTCTTACATATTTTTGAAATAATATAGATAACTTATTCAAATTTTTATGTCAAATTGCCTAACACTAATTTTTTTAATTTTTTGCCACTTAAGGGCCATTTTTTTCCATGATGATCCTGCACATACGCATATAGATTAATCAAACAAAGAAAGGAATTTTCATTTCATAGTCTAAGTATGTGAGAGATATGTTGAACAATTTTTGGATGGATGGTTCCAAATTGGTAAGTACTCCTATGGTGACTAGTTGAAAATTAGGTAAAGATGATAATTCATCTAAGGTTGATCATAGCAAGTATAGATCTATGATTGGTGGACTATTGTATTTGACTGCTACTAGACCAAATATCATGCATATTGTCTATCTTATGGCTAGATTTCAAGAAGATTCTAAGGAAACACATGTTGATATTAAAATAATTTTTAGATATTTGAATGGAACTCTACATTATAGATTGTGGTACCTTAAAGATATTGATTTTACACTCAGTGCCTATACAAATGCAGATTGGGTTGGATGTGTAGATGATAGAAAAAGTAAAAGTGGTGGTACATTCTTTCTTGGATACAGATTGGTGGCATGGTTGAGTTAAAAGCAAGATTCAATCTCCTTTTCTACTACTAAAGCTGAGTATATTGTTGTTGCATCTTTTTTTACACAAGTTCTACTTGTAAATGAAACATAAATTGAAAGATATCATAGTGGTATATGATGATCCCATTTCAATTTTCTTTGATAATACAAGTACAATTAACATTTCAAATAATCTAGTGATTCACTCAAAGATGAAGCATATATCTATCATGCATCATTTCTTGAGAGATAAGGTCATGGAGAATGAAGTAAAGCTTGAGTATGTTTCAATGAAGGATCAAATTGCTAATATTTTCACAAAGGATCTTCCTAAAGATAATTTTATCTTCAAGAGAAGTTAGAGGTTATTGCTCCTACTTTCTTGAGCTAGATGAATATGAAGATCCATCAATCCAGTGGATCTCTGGATATATATTTCGTCTGGATTGATGTTTTGGTGGGTACCTCTCATCGGGAGCAGGTAGTATCAGGTGTTGTTATTGTGAGTATTATATTTTTAATTTCAAAGGAGAAATCAATGTAAAATATTATTTTTCCTTTGCCATTGATTTCAAAGGGGGAGAAGAAGCATTTGAAAAAGGGAGAGGAAGAATGGGAGAAGAAGCATGTGAAAGGAATGGAAGCATATAAGAAATTATCTACTAATGGGGAGAAATACAAAAGTGTATTCAGAGCTAGTTTTTTTCTTTGATGGTTTTTCACATCACATGTTACTATCAATGACAATGGAGAATATTTTTACAAGAATGGATAGATTAAAGGTGTTTCCATTGATGTCAATTAGTCAACTAGTTGTTGTTGGTTGTATATGTCGAGGATATTGAGAAAATTATAATAAAGATATATTGTAGGTGTTTAGTGGTTGCTTTGGGTTTGGGTCTAGATTTTTTCCTATGTTTGTGTGGTTTAGAAATGTTGTTCATGGTTGTTAAAAGATGTTATATCCAAATTTTTGGTTGTTGATTCATTGTATAGTGAGAAGCTTAAGGATGAGTTTCCAAATGTAGTGAGTAGAAGGTTTACTCTATCATTCATGCATGTCTATGGGTGATTGTGGTGGAATCCTTTGTTGCATTGGGATTGTAGTCTTTCTGTAGCAAATCTTCTTTGTCTTCTTTGTATCTCTATGGAAGTTATCCCTTCATGTTGTTATCCTCTTGGATAGTGAGTGCTTGTTTTAGCAATGAGCCTTATTTTAGGAAGTGAGCCTCTTGTAATCAGTTTTGATATTTTCTATATAGTGTGAGTTAATCTTCAACATGGTTTTTCCCTCATTGGGTTTTCCATCTAAATCTGGTGTTATTGTGTTTGTGTGTTGGATTTAAGTTTTGGCATTGGAATTTGATGATTAATTAGTTAAAAAGTATTTAGAATTAGTTCTAGTGATTGAATTAAAAGGTTTAAGGGTAAACCCACAAAAGTGGTTTACAATTCAAGTGAGGAAGGAAAAATTGCAAAAAACAACCCCATGTAAAAAAAATTGGTTTTTGGGGGTTTAAACGAACTTTTGGTTTGAGAAAACCCAAAGGGGGTTCGGTTGAACCCCCCTTCGAGTGAACCCATTTAATGATGGGGCCCACCATTCCTAACAAAAAGACAAAAGTGAAGGCTTGTGGAAAGGGGATTTGTTTGAAATCTAGTTTGAGCGAACCTTAGTTTGAGAAAACCCCTGGGGGTTCCAGTGAATCCCCCTGGTTCACTCAAACCCCCCTTTCCCCCATTTCTCCCCCTCAGGCACCAAAAAAGTCCAGAGTTTTGCACTTCGAAGCTCAGGTTGAGGATGAAAATGGAGGAGAGTTCATAGACCCAACTGCATGATGGTAATCCTTAGAATGAGCTATCCAACAAATATAATTTTATTATGTTTTGGTTTTATTATGTATATATTTTTTTAGTTTAATTAAACATAGGTTTTTCACCAAAAATTAAGCTCTATGTTTTGTACATGTGGAAAAATAGAAGATTATCAAAAAAAAATTGCAAAATACGAGTGCACTAGATATTAAAGTCCTTGATCCAACAAAAGAAAAAGAATTTTGATACATACAAAATAGTTATATGTTATACGGTCCACCTATGTCTGAATTGTAATTGGTTTGAATTCAAAACTTGATTAAGGAAAAAATATTCAATAAAAAACTATGAAACCAATTGGAAGCACTAGATATCGTAGTTACAAATATAAATTTGAAAAAAATAGAATTTTATCCTTCATGGAAAAGAATTTATGTGTTATACAATGAGAATCACTACTTAACAATGTTGTTTACTGAAAAAAAAATAGTTTTTGAAGGAGATGGAAAAAGAAGTGCAATTTAATTCCAATTTTTTTGAAAAAAATATATTTAAAATCTACAGAAAAAATGTCACAAATCACTAGTTTGCATCATCTCCAAATTCCTCACGGTTTTGCTGCTATAGGCTCTCAAATGTGAAGATTTAGTTAGAAAAAATTATGTCAGTGTCTAGTTTGGCCAAAAATTGTAAACCAGTATTGTGGGATCAACCTTAATTTTGTGACAACTGATTCATGCCCCCCTCTCAATTGTCCTATTCAACTAGTAATTATGATCTACAAGCTAGTATTACCTGCTAGAATTTCAATAAACCAGGACACATTGCAAGGATCTTCATGGGAAATAATGTAATATATTTTTCTCCTCAAAAGAAGACTGACATTAGCCAAGAAAAGAAGGAAATAAACAAGGTATGATAGATGAAGAAAGAAAGTGAATCAAAGAGTGAATATGTACCTCAAAACTATGTAGATGGATTCTCTGATAACTTAAAATAAATTATTGGTTCAGGGGGAGTTTCAATTGAAAATATTTTTCAAACCCTTGTAAAGTATATGATTTTGAAGTCTTCAACATAACGGTTATTTGTAACATGGATATGTTTTCTCAATGTTCAAGAGAAAATACACTCTCTACAAAAGCTTGTTGAATGACCATAGATCTTTGTGATATCTTAGACAGTAAAAAGATGCTTATCTCAAGCAAAAAATGTCATCCATTATATTTTCATACTTGTTTGGGCCCTCCTTATAAAATTGAGCTTAACGATGCCTTGATTTAATGTTGCAGTGTATTTAACACATCCACATTAGTTCTTTGTCCCTTGTGAACTAAGCGAACTTAGTTGTACCTTATTTAAGGTGTTGTAAAGTTTTGTTCTACACTTCCACACTTATCTTTGGCCTTATTTTGCATCCATAATCCTTAATTAATGCATCTTTCTGAGGATAATCCTGACATAAACCAACATCCAATCATAATTCATCCCTTTTTAGGTTGTGTAGCCCATATTTAGTGATCTAGAACTCATACGCCACCTTGGTTATATGAGTCCCACCTATTTTTTAGTGTTTTGATCATGATTTCACTAGAATCTAAATATTTTTGAAAAATGTGTCCCATCATTAAGCCTAATGGGACTCATATGCCACTTGCAGTGCATGATTCATGTGTGGCCCAAAATTGAATTTAATTCAAATTCTTGGTGGGATTTTATCCTCCTAGATTTTATGGTGGCTTGTAGTGTTGTAATTTTGAGAAAATTGGCATAAAAAAGTATAAATACAAGGTTATTAAACTCATTTTACACCTATAAACATGAGTACTCATTGATTATATCAAATTTGAGCATTCAAGAGTTCATAAGAGAATTCAAGTATTTACAAGATAATTCAAGAGCATTCAAGGGTTGATTATCAAGTGTTTGGAGCATTATTCAAGTATCAAGCATCATTTCAAATTCATCATGCATCATGTTTTTTATGAGCTAATAATTGTGATGTAGGGTTTCACGATTCAAGTTAGCTTCAATTCAAAATCTATCACATTCAAGCAAGAGTTGAGATCTACATACATTGGAGCCATTTCATACATGCTTGTAGCATTTTATTGCTAGGGTAAAAATAAATTTTTTAAATGGTGATCCCATAATAGTGGTTTACAATTTTTGGCCAAACTCAACACTGAAATAATTTATTTTAACTAAATCTTCACTTTCGGGCACCTATAGCAGCTAAACCATGAGGAAATTGAAGATGATGCAAACTATAGTTTCATGAAATTTTGTCTATAGACTCTAAATATATTTTTCTAAAAAAATTTGGAATCATATTTCACTTCTTTTTCCATCTCCCTTGAAAACTAGTTTTTTTCATAAAACAACATTTTTTAAAACTGATGCTCACTATATAATGCATATTTTTTTTTCCATGAAGGATAAAATTCTAATTCTTTTGAATTTAGATTCATGACTCTAATATATAGTGCTTCCACTTGGTTAGATATTTTTTTATTGAATAGTTTTTCTTTAATCAAGTTTCCAATTCAAACCAATTATAATTCAGACATAACATGATCATATAACACAACTTTTTTTGTATGTATTGAATTTTTTTAATTTTTTATTTTGGATCAAGGACTTAAATATCTAGTGTGCTAATATTTTTAATTTTTTTAATTAATTTTCTATTTTTCCACATGTGCAGAATAGAGAGCTTGATTTTTGGTGAAAAACCTACATTCATGAGAAATAAAAAATAAATATAATAATAAAATTGAATTTATTTAAAATTATACTTTTTGGGAAGCTTATAATAAGTAATACATACTTGAAAAAATAAATTTTAAATGAATTAATTTGATCCCCCAAAAGGTAAATCAAAAGTGGTTTTTTATCAGCATTTTGATAGGTGTAAAGGAGACTATGTTATAGGTATGGTTTAAAACTAGCGGGGTTCTATCCAAGGGGGTTTGATTTAAGGTAGTTTGATCAAACCCTCTTCAATTGGAATTCTTTAAATGGAATGTTTTAAGGCTTAAATCATTATATTTTCTAAAAATATGTGATTTCAGCAAAAATCAGTTCCTCCCAGAAATTGTAAACCAGCTTTGTGGGATCAAGTGTTTGGAGCATTATTCAAGTATCAATCATCATGTCAAATTCATCATGCATCATGTTTTTTTTAGCTAATAATTGTGATGTAGGGTTTCATGATTCAAGATAGATTCAACTCAAAATCTATCATATTCAAGCAAGAGTTGAGATCTACATCCATTGGAGCCATTTCATACATCCTTGTAGCCTTTTATTGCTAGGGTTTCGTGAGTTGCAACATTGCATTTTTTTATTATTCATCATTCCTTTATCTCATTTGATTTCATTACAAGGTTTGATTACCAAAATAAGGTTTAACCAAGGAAAATCCCTTTCAACTAACAAAACAACATTTTTCCCTCTCTTTAGTGTTTTATTTGTAGATCTAGGTTGAAGACCTTCTAAGGAGCAAGATTGGAAAGAAGTTGTTGAAGTTGAAAATTATTTCAAGTTGTCACCTTACTTACAAGATCATTGGAGAACATCTACAAAGTAGAAACTTCATGTTTAGATATAGAAACCAAGTCAAGAAGGTAGAGCAAGGATTGAAGAGCATATTTAGGTCCTAATTTTATAGAAATGTGAAACTAGATTGATACACCACTTTTGGCCTATAAGTCCTAGTACAGTAAAATTTACAGATTTTAGGAGTTCCAAACATATCTTTGTTAGATTTTTTTTCTTGTCCAAAAACCCTAATCTAGGATTAAATCACCTAGATTGGCATATGAGCCTAGAAGTAATTAATTTGAGCGTTTTTAGCATTTTAGGTCTTCATCTAGGCCTCTATAGATTTCTAGGTGCACACCTCTAATCTCCCACCTCTTTATTATGATTTACATGCATTTTTAGGTCATTTAGTGAAGCTTTACAGTGCACTAGGTTTAAACATTAGGTATTTTGTTTCATTAGTCTTTCCAAACCCTATATTGGTGGTGAAGCCATATTTAGTTTCTATTCAAACCCTAGGACACCCTATTGCAGAATCTTTATCCCCTTTATACATTGGATTGGGATCTCTAGAGTTTCCTTGAATGAGAGTGAAGAAGATTGTTGTTCTGTCCTAAACCATAAGTAGTGAAAATTTTCCTCCTTTCATTTTGGTGAACCTACATTTAGAATATCTTAATTCTTATTTTCAGTGCATCACCATCCTATATCTAGCTTGCATTAACATTGCATTAGGGTTTGCATTGGTTAATTGACATTCTAGTGTTTCTAAATCTTACATTAGTGAAAGTGCACATAGGTTGCATTTTTGCATCTTTCATCATTGAAAATCATTTGAAATCTACATTTTCAATTAGCCTAGACATCATCCAAACCAAAAATCATAGTAATCATTCAATCTTTTTTAAAATTAAATCAAAAACCATAGACTGGGATTCATATGATCCTCTGGGTGATTTAGTTCCAATACAAATTTAAAAATACATTTTCATCATGTTCAAAATTTTGTTTCTATCCTTTTGTTTGCTATTGTTAGTTTCATGTTTCAATTTTTAGAGTTTCAATTTTCTTCATTTCATTGCATTCAACTTCATTGAATACATTGCATAATTTCATATTTTCATTCTAAGTTCTTGTATTGCACCATGGATATGTGCTTAAATAAGCTTTGGATGTCCTTGAAGTCCCTAGTGGATGTGTCAAGCTTTGTTTTCACAAATGACCCTGATGAAATTAAACATACTCAGGCTTACTCAAATCCTAATGCATTTCCTCCTTGTGATGTTGACATCATTGGAGAAGATGATGATAGAATGAATAAATTCTTAAGTGATTTCCTTAATAATCTAGAGACTAATGTGCCCTTTTATACACCCATGAAACAACCAAAACCCCGTATAATACCACCACTTGAGATGTTTGGTTACCTACATCTTGAAACTAGAACACAAACCAAACTAAAGTTCCCTACAATAGGTTAAACTAGTTCCTCTAAGAAAAAAAGCATTCGACCATTCTATGTTAGCAAAGTGATCAACATTCCCATCAATCTAGAAGAGACATATGGAAAAGGATTCACAATGTTAAGAAAACAAGGATGTGATACAACAAGTGAACATGAAATTCATCAACTCTTAGAGAAAATTCCAACTAAATATATGAAAGGATTAGGACATCAAGATCCTCCTCTCGATATGATTTTCCTTCCTAAAGAACAACCAATGCCTCCTAATGATGATAAGGATGATAGGATCGTCCTAGGTCCTCCTCACCATTCAACTCAATTAATTGGTGATCTAGAAAGTGCAAAAGACCTTACAAAATAAAGAAACTATAATTCTTTGACCCACCAATTGATATTGAAAGGAATTTACAAATACTTCTAGACTAAGGACTTATTGCATTACCACCCATAAGACAAGATCGATCTCCAAATCCTAAGAATACAAGAACATCACATTATCAATATCATAGAGTTCTTATACATAGTACTGATGAGTGTTGTGATTTACAACATATATTTAAAAATTTTGATATCATATAAATAGTCCCTTAAAGCAGAACCCTTTCACTCCTTGCCATGCAATAGTTGTAGAATCATCATATTCTCACTATTACATGGTTTACATTTATTGTGCAAATAATTGCAAGATGCAGGGAGATCTTTCCCATCACCCACCTCAACTCATTCATGTCTTGAACTTAGTGGGGGAAATAATTAGATAGCCTTGTCCTATTTTTGGAATTTGGTGTTGTCCCTTTGGCTAGTTGTCTTCCTTATGTATACAATGAACAGGATTGGGATGCGAACAAGCTGCTAACAGGTTGACTCACATGTGGCTAATGCGTCTTTTTCTTTGGTTCTTTTTCTTTTGTTTGATTGCATGTGCATGATGTGATCGCCTATGGCATTATGTTTTATGTATCTCTCTCTCTCTTTGTGACATTCCTCTATTTGTACCTACATTATTCTCTATGTCATAAACATTTTTATCTTTTCTTTGTCCTATGTTTTGATTTTGGGGATGATGCAAGGCGTTGAGACATTCATGTCTCTTCCATGTTGACCTGAAAGGTTTTTCTTTGTTTTCTCTCTCTTTGTTTCATTCCTCTAGTTCTATGAGTATTTTGGGAATGATGATCGTTTCAAGCTCTCTTAAAAACATCATAGCGAGAACATACTAACCCCAAATCTATAGATCCCTCATGTGTTTGTAGTTTCATTTTTGGGGGAAACCCCTCTCATCCTTTTAATGACATAGCTTCATTTGGAAACATATGAATTGGCATAGGGCTTTCTAAATAAGATATCACATCTTCTTTATTGTTAGCATTTACCATTTTCTACTTTAAAGTAATTCCTCAAAGCATGTTGTTTAGAAATTTCTTTAAAGTGGGGGCATACATTGGAATTATTCTTTTGCATTTCATGTTTCATTGTGTATTTTTCTTACTTCATGTGATGTGTCTTTCACTTTTTGGTGACATTGGGTTTGAGTCCTTCAAGAGTGTGATCTCTCTTAGTATATTATATTCCTCTTATTGGATTGATGTGACACACTACATCCCCTAAGTTGTGAATCTTGTATTGTTTGATTGGTCCTCTCTTGGAGATATTAGGCACAATGTTCCCTATGTTAAATACCTTATATGAATTAAGAAAATCTCCTTTGAAGATTCCCTATGTTGTATTTATATTTTCTATTATATGGCTACCTTGCATAACAAACTTTGCATGCAGGTGAAGCCTTCTTGTTTTTTCATGAGTATAACGCATAAAAAGCTTTGCTTGCCTCATGAAGCTTGAAGTTCATTGTTGTATGATTCATTGTCAATGTTATTAGGAGGTATAGCTTCAAATGGTCTAGTTGGACATGAAGCAAAGCTTAGGCATGAATTACCATAGCCACTTGCTTGTTTTTGTGAGCACATATTGGTTGTTTGTACATATGTCTCACCTCTTTCAATACTCACCTAGAAGATAGCCTAAAGTTTCATTTCCTTAGAATGAGTGTGCATTTTTGGACATACCGATGCTAGTGGGATAGGACAACATCAACCATACAATTGTGATGTAGGGTTTCATTATTCAAGCTAGCATTCAATTCAAAATCTATCACATTCAAGCAAGAGTTGAGATCTACATCCATTGGAGTCATTACATACATGCTTGCAGCCTTTAATTTTTAGGTTTTGGTGAGTTGTAACATTAAATTTTGTTCATGTTCATCATTCCTTTATCTCATTTGATTTCATTACAAGGTTTGATTACCAAACTAGACTTTGACCAAGAAAAACCCATTTCCACTAAAAAAACATTTTGCCCTCTCTCTAGTGTGTGATTTTCAAATCTAGGTTGAAGAACTTCTAAGGAGCAAGATTGGAAAAAATTTGTTGAAGTTGAAAATTCATTCAAGTTTTCACCTTACTTACAATATCATTGGAGAATATCTAAAAAATAGAAACTTTAGATTCAGATCCAATAACAAAGTCAAGAAGGTAGAGTAGGGATTGAAGAGAAGATTCAGGGCCTAATTTTCTAGAAAATTCAAATTGGACTGGTACAACACTTTTGGCATATGAGTCCCAATATAGTTAGATTTTAAAATTTCAAGAGTAACAAACATATCTCTGCCAATTTTTGTTCTTTCCCAAAAACCCTAATCTAGGCTTAAATCACCCAAAATAGCATATGAGTCCCACCATGCATTAAATTCAATGTTTTCATCATTTCAAGTCCTCATCTTGGCCTTTACTTATGTCTAGGAACACACCTCTGATATGCTAGCTTTTTATTCTAATTTGCATGCTTTTTTAGGTCATTTAGTGAATATTTTCATTGCACTAGGTTTAAACATTAGGTTTTGTTCTTCATGTCTTTCCAAGCCATAGCTTGGTGGTGAACCCCTATTTATTTTCTAATTAGACCCTAGGACATCCTATTGCAAGATCTCTTTCCAATTTCTACATTAGATTGGGATATCTAGGGTTTCCTTGAATGAGAGTGAAGAAGATTGTTGTTCTATGTCCTAAACCATAAGCAATGACAATTTTACACCTTTCAAATGTGGAACAGTTAGGATAGGTGTGGGAATATTTAAACTCTACTTGATCAAACTTGAACTCATTCAGATGATATTAACTGTGTGCAATAGCTAAGGAAGAAAATGTTTTTTTTAGCATGCAACATGTAAACCCTAATGACAAAATTCATAGGTATTTATTTGGTAAAACACAAGTATTAGTGAGAAGAATAAAATTGTGTTCTCCTTTCATTTCTAGGGTTTTGGACCTAAAAGGAGAGAGACAATTTCCTTACTCTTCACTCAAGAACAAACCCTTGAGATTTCAATGCAAAGGAGATTGAAATCTAGCAAAGGGATTGTTGTAGGGGCTGAATGAGATCTAATGAGGAGTTCACCACTGAGTGTAAACTTGGAAAAGATAATGCAATGCAAAAAATAATGCAAAACCCTAATTGAATGCAAGACAACACTAAATGACATAGAAAGATGAAAAAAATGCAATAGAAAGTTATGAGATTGGAAGTGTTCACCTGGAAGACTAAAGAAGGAAGAATGGAGGTTTGGATCACTAAAAATCCTATTGTTAATATTGACTAGCACTCATTCACCAATTTAGGTGAATTAGTCCAGTTTCTAGGAAAATGTGTAGGAATAGGTTTCAGCCAAAAGGGCATCCAGATCTATAAAAATGTTTTTCAAGCCTGTACGGTAGGACTCCTTCAACAATAGTGGAAAATTAGTCCACTTCTACTTTTTTGGAAGTTCTAAACTGGATTTAGTGCCTCTTGGTCTGTTTTTCTCTTTTTGACTAGTTTCTAGATCCGAAACTACAAATTGCCACATGTAGGTCTTCTCCAAGCTTCTCGAAGACTTGATGAAAATTTTGACAACTTTAGGGATTTGAAAACTTTTATCCAACTTTATTTCATGGAAAATCTACAACCTAGACCTAAAAATCACATAGAAGAAGAGGGAAAAAATGTTGTGGGGTTAGTGAATAGGGGTTTTCCTTGGTTAAACCCCTTGATGGTAATTAAACATTAAAATGAAAGAAAATCTGAATGGAGAATGATGAATGAACAAATAACAATGTTGCAACTCACCAAACCCTAGAAAGAAGGTTCTACAAATATGCTTGAAATAGTTGCAATGGATGTGCTTATTGACTCTAGCTTGAAGGAGATAGATATTGAATGTAATGCTTGCTTGGATCATCAACTCTACATCACAATTATTTCTAGAATAACAAACATGAAGAATGAAATCTTTGAAATGATGAATGACACTTGGAAGATGCTCTAAAATTCTTGATAATCTTCCCTTCAAATTCCTTGAATGCACTTATGAATGCTCAAATGCTCTTTGGAACTCTTGATTACTTGTTAGGATGCTAGGTGTTGATTTAGTGAAATAAACTTGTATTTATACTTAATCATGCAAGAATTCCCAAAATTGCAATAGTAAAAGAAAAAATCAGATCTAGGAGAATAAAATCCCATTAGAAATTTGAATTCAATTTAAGTTTTAGTCACATAGGACTCATTGACCCAAGGTGGTGAATGAGTCCCATCACACATAATGTATCAGACCAAAAATGAAAAATTCTTGGAAATATGTGAAACCTGCATTAGGGCCAAAAAGACCTAGGTGGTAATCATTCACCCAAGGTGTTGAATGAGTACCAAATAGTAAATCTAGGCCACATAAGACATGAACACTTGAATTATGATTAGTCACTGACTAGTGTCAAGATTATCCTTGAAAAGATGCAATGAGGCTTGTGGATGCAAAATAGGGCTAATTAAACCATAAGAAATCCTAATTATTAATGATAAGCCTAGAGGAATGTGAGAGTGTGTTACAAAAATTTACAACACTCCAAACATGACAATATTAATGTCTTAGTTAATTGATAAAACCCTATAAAAGTGTGAAAGTGTTTTACAACACTTCACGACACTTTAGCAAGGAACCATTAAATTTAATTAGTTCACAAGGGCCCAAGACCTAATGTAAATGTTTTATCCACATTACAACACTAAATCAAGGCAACACTAAGCCAAAATCCACAAGGAGGACCCAAACGAGAGTGAAAATGTCAAGGGACCCATTTTTTGACACTATTGCGCCCACTTTAGTGAGAGGATGAACCTGCTTAAATCACACTAAAGTAGATGAACACGGATAAATAAGGGTTCCAATGAACCAATTCTAGCAAGATGAGACATCAATGATGAAGAGGGGTGATTAAGCCCCCAAGATCAAGATCCCATGGAGAACCAACATAACTACAAAGGAAGACACATGAAAATGATATAAAGAAAAATAATAAGGCCAATCATACACTATCAAAGATGCAAAAGAGAAAAGAAACAACATAACCATAGTCAACATATGGGATAGCTTAGTCAGTGTACGGGTTTTCTTTGTCAGCGTTGATGTGTACTCTCTGAAGAATCATGTTGTGCCACATGGCACCTCCTCGACATGCCACATGGTCCTCTTTTTCCTCCTCCAACATGGGTTAGTAGTTTGATTGTTTGTTTAAAAATGGTATGGGGGGGATTCGATCCCCCCACCTTTCATCTCCTATTTAGCTGCTCAACCACTATACCGTGCAGCTCGCCTTACTATATTTGGTAGCTAATTTGTTTTGATGATTAAACAGTTGTGATCCGATTGAAAAAAAGTCCAACAGGAGGTTTCAAACCTTGGACCCCTCGTGAAGTAAAAGGATAATACACCATTTCACCACAAAATTCCTCAATGATAATAGTGAGGGAAGTTTGTTTATTTGTTTTATTTTTAAGCTGATTATTAATAAATAACCTTCTATGGTTAAAAAAAATCCCCCAAAATGTAATAAAGCCTAACCAAAGGCCAAAAGGGGTTATATATGAGATATGGAGAAGGTTAATTTGTTGGAGGAGGTTATTTTATTAATTATGGTGTTTTTCACCCTATATAGAAAATTTAATGTATAAAAGGGGGTTATAGGCTTCCTGATTTTTCAACCAGGTGATGTGAAGGAGAGAATGCTTAGGAGAATTTTGATGCCATTTCTGTACATTGGAGAAATGTTATTCCATTGTGCTTGAAGGGAATGTTCTTGTAGCGATTGTAATTCTAATTTTGTATCATAATTATATCAGTCACTCTATTGGAGAGGGACCTAGAGATGTAGTGTTTTGGAAAACTCCATTATCAATTTTTTTTTGTCTTCTATCTCCTCTCTCTTTCTTTATGTTCATCATCCTTATTATCCTATGTTCATTTAAGTGTTTCAATTGTGTTAAAATTTCATATTTAGAGCTTGAATCAATCGTTGTAATCATTAAGCATCCAAATAGAAATTGTCATACATCCTAATATAGATCAAGGGAAGATGAACTCTGTGTCATTTACCTGCATTTACTTAATCTTAGGCTTGATCCTTCACATCTATGTCATGATTATGGGTAGGTGTTAGTCACTTTTTCTAATTTCTGGTAAAAATCATACCCTATTTCCTCATTCATTGCAAACCATTCAAAGGTAGTTGTGCCTTGTAAAAAAAGCATAGAGCACTTGCAATTATCATTAGAAGTGACTCAACTATTTGTTTGTTTGTCATTTGTGTGGGAAAAGAGTATAAACTTGAAGTGACAAATCTATTAACCAAAAAAAATTTGGTGACTCTGCTGGGGAAAATTTGAAATTGAAGAACAATGCTCTTGTCTTCCCTAGAAATTTGAAGGTTCCTACCTGAGGATAGAGGCTGTCAGCTCTACAAGGTGGAATGTACTCAAAAGCATTTTATTCTAGTAAAGTCTCCCGTATAATTTATTTTACAGAATTATTTTATGGCATTGATTTATTCCCAAGCATGGGGAAATCATTTTGGTCCTCTTTCTTTGCCTATGTATTCACTATTTCTTGAAGGATCGAGAAAGCATTTTGTGAAGTTTAGTGGAGAAGGCTTGAGATTCTAGCATTCACAGTTGCATGTGGCATTTTGGGGGTAAGTGAAGAAGATGTCTATGTAAGATTTTTCATTGAATCTTTGATTGGGCCTACAACAAATTGGTTTTGTTATTTGGAAGATAAGTGCTTAACTGATTGGGATTCTTTGAAGAAGTTCTTAGCAAGATATAAGGGCCTTATTGATGAAGCTAGTTTGCTATACCAATTTTTCAATATTCACAAGCAAAAAGGTGAATCCATAAAAAAAAAATTGGATACATTCAATAGGCTGCTCAAAAGGATTCTTGCACCTATTTAGCCATGTAAGCCACTTTATCTTTTCATTTTTATTTCCTCTTTGCATCAAGATGTTCAATTTGAATTAAAAAGTAGATTAAATGACGTTGTAAAGATTTAAGATGATTTGATATTAAGTGGGTTATGGAAAAAAACCAAGTTGTAGATTATTTGAAATTTGAATCTATGAGAAAGTCTGTCCTACATAAACAAAAAATTTCAGCCTATATGTCTCTAAATTGCACAACCCCCTTCTACTGAAAGTTTTAATCTCTCTATTTTTTATCCAAAAAGTTTTGGTAGAAGTGAAGTGTGGAAAGAATTAAACCTCATATGATCAAGAGAATGGAAGTCTATTATTATATGTTGTAGAAATAAACTCATTCACTTTTACAAATGATGAGGAACAACTTGAGAGTACACAACATAAAGATGAACTCTTGAATGTCTTCTCTCCTTATTGCACACAAATTGAATATGATGCCTTTACATTTCCTAAGCAAGATGAAACTTAGGTAAGGTTGCAAGAAAGGTCAAGGATGGTTTTGTGCTTGAATCTTTTCATTTTGAAAATCTAGATGCCAAAAATTTTAAATAAAAATTGAGAGATGGTGTTATAAGTAGCCATGATAACCTTGATGAAAATGATCAAATAGATGAATATGTTGAATCTCATGTTGTTTGGATTCCTATTTGGTGTCTCAATGCATGTGAGGATGAATTTTTGTGTGGAGAAGAAGTTTTTATGACTGATTTGCAAGCTATGAACATGGGTAATGAACTAAGTCATGAAGTTGTTGAATCAAATATTGCAAAGGAAAGTGAGATTGTTCTAGTTGGGGGTGATTTTTAGTTACAAGAAAATATTTTTTGTAATAAAAATTTTCATTCCCATCCACTTCCAATTTTGCATGAGACTGATATGGTGTATGATGGGTTTTCTAATGATTTAGGTGGTTACTCTCTATCTACTATAGGAGATGATTGTATGAAAGGACATGATGAAGCATTTTTAAATGATGTATTCATCTACATATGTGCTACCAAAAAGGGGTATTTATCTGATAATTTATGCATTGGATGTCCAATCTGGGGGATGGTTTCTCCATGCTTGAAGAATCAAGTGCATTATGATGTTGCATCGAAGGTTGTACAAATGGATGATGGTAATCATATGCCTAAGAATAATTATATGAGTCATCTAATTATAGAAGGGTACAATGAAGAGTGGATTTTTCAACACTAAATCATATCCATAGAATATTTATGTGAATCCATTCTTATCTGATTGATCATGATGCTTTCTAGTTGGTGACTGGTTGCTTGTGGGCTCTTCATTCATCCAACATTATTTTGCATAGGCTACTATTTCTCTCAGCCCATCAATGAATTTGCATGATCATTCTGGAGTCATCTGAGGTAGGGTCTTCATGACCATGTACATAGTAGTATTTTTTGGTGTGTTGGTAGTTTAGTTCCCTTTCCTGTTGCATCTTGTTTCTGGCTTGTTCTAGCTCCTTGTCCTCTATGTTGTCTAACTCTACAGCCCAATGCATTTATGTACTAGTCCATGCATTGATTTTTGGGTCCCTTGCTTCATCCTTTGTAGTCCTCATCCCCAATTAGAGCCGACGTTACCCTCTAAATTTTAAAACATGCAATTTACCTCCCTTAAATTAGAATTACCTCCATTACATTCCTTTAATTTATTCATAGTCACGATCCTCAAGAGTTTCATAACCTTTGTCACCCAACCTTGTGTTTCATAACCAAGTCACGAGGTTCAAACATTGCATAATAACCTAATGACCTGGTCTTTTTTCTCCCCATCCTTGTCTAAATGATTGGTGTATTAGAATTTCTTGAAATCTTAGAATCTGAGACATGCAATTCTACATTTTTTCTTTTTTGCAACCCCATGACTTTCAAGCAATCTCCTTGGTTTACAAAATGTTTCCAACTCATTTAATTACTTGTAAAATGTATTGTGTTGCTTTCTTTTTGGGAGTTATGAAATGAGAGCTCAATCCTAAGGCCTACTCCTCAACCAATGATGCATTAATTAGACTTTTTAAATGGAAAGTGTAATGGATCTCAGTAAGGTGGTAGCACAATATTGATAGATTAAGGATCATCATTACCTATCGACGTAATTGAATAATCTTGCTTATAGAGAAAGGTGGTGGTACTTCTGAGTGTTATTTTCTTATCAACTAGGAAAATTTTGAAATGGGACTTCTTGCGAATGATGAAACATGGGATGGTGAACCTATGCCCATCTTACAACCTGACTGGAACTAGCTTGAGGAAGAGAAAATTCATAATATCTCCCAATTGTGCATACTTTTGTGGAAGGAGAAGACCAACTACACCCAATATCATAGGGTAATCTTCATCCTAGAAGAAGATGATGAACATGCCAAGCTGCACAAACTTTTTATGGAGTTACGACTAGTGGTGGAGAACACTCCACCACTTGTGGTAGTTTAATTTTCTTTCGTTGCATGGAATCTTCTTGTAATTAGTGGTAGTAACCCAATTTTGGTGTAATGTAACTATTTCCTTTTAAGGTCACTTTCTTGAGGATGGTTACTTTAAAGACCATTATGAACAGTTACATTTAGATACAATTTAGGCCTGAAAAAATCTATAAAGACAAAAAAAATAGGAAAGGGACATCTTAGCTATTTTGAAGGGAAGAGGGGAGCAACTAGGTTATCTTTTCATGTAGTTTCGTTGTATAGAAATATGGAGTCTGTGAACTCATATTTTTGTAACGGGGAAATAAAGAAGATATTTTCAAATCTTTGAATTTCTTAATGTTTTATTTTAAATGGAAATGAACTATGTTTCCTTGTGGTTATTCTTCAATGTCATTTTTTCATAATGGGTTGTATATGAATTTAATTCTAAAACTTTGGATTTGGATAAAAATAGCTCCTAAAAAGAGTCTATTGTTCTCTCTTTCATTGAACACTATCTGTTGGTGTAGGGAAGATGAAATTTGTGTCATTTACCTGCATTTAATTAATCTTAGGCTTGATCCTTCACATCTATTTCATGATTATGAGTAGGTGTTAGTTGCCTTTTCTACTTTCTGGTAAAAATCATACCTTGTTTCCTCATTCATTGCAAACCATTCGAAGGTAGTTGTGCCTTGTAGAACAAGTAGAGAGAACTTACAATTATCGTTGCAAGTGCATCAACTATTGGTTGTTTTGTCATTCATGTGGGAAAAGATTATAAAATTGAGGTGAAAAATCTGTTAACCAACAAAGCAGTAGAAGAAGAAGATAAAGATAAGCCTGAAGAAGAACTTGACCTTAAAAAGAGATCCAAGCTAGAATGTCACCAAAATCTTGAGCAAGATGTAGAAAAGGAACCACAAGCAAAGAGTTTCACTAAAGAAAATGTAGCCCCCTTTGAGCAAGATTCAGATGAAGAAGAAAGGACAAAATGAGAAGCCTCAGTTCATGAGGAAAGTAGGCTCAACATGAACAAAGAGTGGAAGGTGATCATGAATCACTAAAAGGGGAAACTCAAATTCTTGATTGCTTGTAGAAGCAACTATAGAAGAAAGCCCCCATCCTCATGCATCCAAAAACAAAAATTGAGGCTATCTTGGCATGAGCACAAACAAAGCCAAGAAAATAAAAGAAGCCAAAGTTCCATTCCCATATAAAAATCGATGCATCTAGATCGAGGACCGTACAGATTACCACCCTAATGATGGACAAAGGAGATGGGGTCAGTTACAATATCTCCATTATCAACATGGGCACTACTATGAGAGAGCAAAAAATAGATGAATTATAGGGATTGATAGCCATAATAGTTGAGAAGATGAACAAGGATCAATCCTCCAAGGAGGAACTAAAGGCACAAGTGGTGAACCTCAATGCCTACATTCAGCAGTGGACATCTCTAGAAGAAGAATCCCCAACCACATCTTTCATAGCCTAGTTTCTCTCCCAAGATGAACTATCCAAGATGGAGAAAATGAAGAATTGGACCAAGGCTACCTTAGATTGGTTCATATGGGTACTATGTAATGGTTACATGGACATATGGCACATTTCTCAGATGACAATCAAGTTTTTATATTTGTAGAAGCAACTAACAAACATGGAAAAGACATGTCATAGATTCACTAAGCTCTATAGGATTACATATCCTATGATTGAGAGCATCCTTAAGCTACCAAAACAAACATGGCGAAAGGAATTAGCACTTGTTAAAGATGATCATTGGCTCATAGAGATCTAGTGAATGGGCCTTGATCATAGAAATGAGGTATTGAAGGGAGTCTTGCAAGATGTTGAGCTTGACATCCAATGGATTAAAAAGCATCACACCAATAATGAAGATTTTCTGAAGATGCTAATTGACTATGACATGCCAACCCTAGAGTTAGACCTTGAAAAGATCAAGCCAGTCTTCCACAAGAAGATGGAACAAGGGGAAATTGATGTCCTTTCACTGGATTTCATGGATTTTACTATGAGGGTATTCATCCAATTGGAGGAGGTCATCAAGGATATGCCTAAGTACACAAAGCATTAAGAGAAAAATATAAGCTTCAGGTGTTGATTGCTAAATTTGTGGAGTATGCCAATGTTCAGAAGAATGAATTAAATCCTATACTAGATGATGAGTTCCTTAGAGTGTAGTTGTAGCCAAATATCAAACCACGACAAGAAAAAAGTGCTATAGTGTCAGGTCACTACAAGACAAAATAGGGAAAAGACAAAGAATGTATTTTATATTAGTAAATTTTGGGGGTAGGTGAAACCCTAGCTTGTAATGAATTTGAGCCATACAAATTAAATTAATCCTATCCATTCATTTTTGCTTTGGAAAATTATAAATAGGGGGGTTTCTCTTATTTTTGAAAGAGAGAGTTGAGTTGTTGTAATGACATGCTATAGAAATTTTAATAGAACTTCATTGCTTTGGTGGATTATTGAGTTTCTCTCATGTTTCATGATTCTTATCCTCATGTTTGATAGATTTAAGTTAATTTAGCTTGCTATTCTTAGTACTTTTGAGTAGTTTTGATAGTATGTACTTACTATTGTCCATTGATTTTGAAGAATACTATGACATTGATGCTTTCCATGTTCATGATTTTTGTTTATTATTAATGATAAAAAATTGTGTAAATCTAGCCTAAACATAAATTCCTTGCTTCACTTAAATTTCATCTCTTATCCATGCTTTATGGTGAATGAACAATTGAAAAATCTGCAGACCCTAGAAGACAGGACTAGTTTCATGATACTATGTATTTTAGTTAAGTGGAACTCAGTTATAGGAAGGTTGTCCACTATAGCATCCTCCATTATCAATATTCATTGATAGTTGTAGGTCTAGTAAATTCCTCCTCCTTTTTATCTTTTCACTTTTCTTTGAAATAGTAGTTTAGGAAAAGTTCCAACATCATTATATAGCCAAATCTAATGTTAAAAGTAGAGTTTTAGACTATTGTTCTTCACTTGCAACAATTGTACATCATTTTTAAAATCTTGGGAACTCCATTTGAAAATCCAATCTCCTTCCAACATAACAGTTGTGCATGCCCCTTGTGATTACCAGAAAATCACATCAACCAACTGAACTATTCTAAGCATTGTCATGACCTAACACCCGAGAGACCTTGGGGTAGTATTATGTAACTTGTTTACAGATTTCTACCTTTCAAGAGAGGTAATACAATTGTGCATTTCCTATGTTGAGAATTGAAAAAGAACCCATCAATAGGTTGGCCTCCCTTTTGTTAAGCTAGATTGAATTGGCTCCTTCTCCCCTAAGAGATTCCAAAGAACATTAAGATCTACACCTAACAAAGGGGAATTCCAAGAGTTGCATCCCCCTAAGAAAGCTAAGAGAGCTAAAAGAGGGGAAGCAACTTCATTAGCCTCATCTGCTCCACCCACTTCACCTTCATCCTCACCTCTTCCTTCTATCCATCTTCTCCACACTCCTCCTTCCTTTCTAGAACCCACTCCTTCTTCTTATCCAGCCTAAGCTACCTTCTGGCTACCCACTTCTCATGGCTAGGGCGTTGCCCTAGCCTCAACCCTTCAAGTTCAAGGAGCTACCTCAAGTATTGTTCCTCCTTTCTAGACCCAAGTCACTATTGGACAAAAAATACAACCTCTACCTCCCTTCATGGCTTGGTTGGGTAACAATCCTTCTCCATTGTCCTTCAACGATTATGTTGACATGCCAAATAATCTCAAGGGATTTTGTATAAAATTCCATCCTTGTGATCCAAAGAGGACAGTTGAGGAACTTATAAAAATATTCCAAATGGCATTGAAGGACATGCAAATAGACCATGAAGATGTGGCTTGCTAACTCTTTTCTTATTCCTTGGGGGAAGAGGCCTTCTACAAGTACATCAACTTGCTGACTAGATCCATCACCTCTTGGTACCTAATGAAGAACTCCTTGCATAAATATATGATTCCAGTCAGCCCTTAAAAATTATACCAGTAATTCATGTCCATTCAAAGGGAAGTTAATGAACCAATCAACTCCTTCAATGATTAGTTTCACCATCCATACATGAGATTGCAAGCCCCATACATGATAGATGATACTTCCACTCAATTGGTTTACTATGCTGCCCTAGACAACCTCACTACTACATTGGTGAAAAGAATGCACCCGCCACATGCCAGGTTGGTAGATGCCTATGTTGAGGTGGTCATAGCAAGCACTAATTTGGGGAAAAATATTTCTAGTCCAATTCATTACTTGGGGCTACTCTCTCATCCAATGCAAGTTTAATGACTCACCCAAGTGTTGGAACATCAAATTCCTATTATGAATCAATTTTTTAAGTTGTCGATAGTGCCTCATCTAGGACAACCATTGAATCAGGCACCCCCCATGCCTCACTATTTCTAACCACAGAAGTAACAGGTTTATCCCTAGCAACCACAAGTACCAACTGGTAGTGCAACAAGTCTTCCTCTAAAACCAAGAATCACAACCAAACAATGCAAATAAGGATTGGATATATGAACTAACCAAGGTGATAAAAAGATGTCAAAGATGTGAATGAAGATGACACACTTAAGGAATCATAACAACAAGCTGCAATATTCCCAATGAAGCATTTAGGCCAACCTCAATTAGGATAATAGAGACAACTATGATGTGGGCTCCTTTTTTAGGCGGAGCTACAAGAAAGGTCATAATTATAATGAAAATTTTGAAAGGAGGCCTTTAAAAGGATAGAACTAGACATGGAATACAAGGCCAAACAACAGAGGTGTTCCTATTCCTCTTGACCAACTGGCCAATGTAGACAAAATGACAAGTAGGGTATACCTAGTAGAGGGAGCTTTGTCCAGATGGTGTCGGATCCACAAGACAAATAGGAACTCTGAATTCGATTGCTTAGAGTTCCAAAAAATTGTAGAAATATTTCAAGTGGAGGTTTAGAATATTGTAGATGTGTTTGTTATAGAGATATAGTCCCATCTGAACCATATGACTCTTCCTTGCTCTTGGTCAATCAAGCCCCCTTCCCACAAAGTGAGAGAAACATGCCCAAAAAGGAGATTGTTTCCTCAAAGGATGAAGAAGCAAAAGAGGTAAGCAACGAAGACACTATATCCTAGAATTTTACTTCCATAGATAATGGTCTAGTAGTTGAAGAGGAGTGATGTGAGTATAAAGTCCAAATATTCCATCAAAGGGAAACCCCTTATAATTTAAGGAGCTGACAAGTAGGAGGACCTTTTACAACCTCTATTCTACCAAATAACTTTAGCACTCCACCTAACCAAAATGCTAGCAATAACCTAGGTTACCCACAAGTTCCCACTTAGTATTTCAACAAGAATAGGTAGCCAAATTGGATTCAAAACTAGTCTACTAGGTCTTCCCAAGATAAATCCTTTGAAGTTGAAATTGAGCAAATGGGAAAATATGTAGCTAAAGAATTTGAGAAAGTTAAAATCATCTTGTCAGCCTTCGAAATGCTGAAGGTCCTAGTAGTTAGGAATTCCTCTTCCTAATCAATGCAAGAGATACCTACCAAGAGGGTCTCCTTTGATGAGTCATGAAATGATCTTGTAGTTAAATAAATCTTAAGCAAGAAAATGGATGCAATCTCAAATCAAAAAATAGGAAAGAAACCCATTAAAGAGAAAAACCAAGTACTAGCCAAGGATAAGTCTAAAGAAAAAGATAAAAATAAAGTAGCCTAGGCCAATAAACCCTGGGTTTTCTCTAAGGGAAGTTAGAAGAACCACCCTTCTTGAATACTATCAGGAAATTTAGAAAGAACCTGCATAACTATCTACTCAATTTTGAAGCATTGACCAATGCCATGCCACTTGTTGTATGCAAGGAATTGGGAATATTCCCCACCCCTTCTCGATGGAAGCTTACCCAACTAGACAAAAGAGAAGTGAATATAGTTGATGAAATCAACCAAATCCCTATATAGATCACTGCTGACCCAAGGGTGAAGCAAGTCATTAACATTCAAGTTGGTGATATACCAAATATGTATGGCATAATATTAGGGCATTAAATGGATATGTTGCAACCAATGTTTATCACCTATGGATTCCATGGAAAGGGTTTCCAAACCAGATCCACATAGACTAAGAGCCATGCATGAAGTTCATGATCACCAAGTCTAACAATATGAATGAGTTATTGTTCACTTAAATGGAACTTGGAAATTACTGTTGCATGGCCTACCAAGAAGAATTAGAGTCTCAAGAAGGGGAGGTGACTTCAAAATTCCTCCTCGTGTTGTGTAACCCCTCTACTAATTTGGATCAAAACCCTCATAGCACAAAAAATTTGGTTGAATTAGATGGTGAGGAATCCTATGGTGATGGTGATCTAGGATTATTTGATGGATTCCAAAAATTTGCTAAAAAAATTATGCAGGATCAGCTTAGCTTAGGGGCAAGAATGAAATTTTAAGAGCTTCTATTACCAATTTGGTGCTAGGTACATAATGTTTCCTACTCAAAATTTGAATGTTGTGTTTGTCAAACAATAGTTGAGCATATAAAAGGATAAATTACACAAAAGGAGGAACTCTCGATGGAACAGGCTAACAATAACAATGTTGAATATGTGCCCTCACCAAAAACTACTGATATGAATGTGCAACTAAGGAAAGGTGGGTGTCTGACCAACCCTATAGCTAAATAATCCTCTAATTTTTGGATGCTACACTTCGATGGATCTAATTCCAAGCAGGGAGCAGGAGTTAGGTTTGAACTCATCATCCCTATGAGTAATACATACTTTGTTGATCATAGAATTTAATTTTATTGTACAAACAATGTAGTGGTGTATGAAATATTAGTCCATGGTATTTTAACGGATCTAAGAAAGAAAGTAAAAATGTTTGCAAGACTTTGGTGAATCTAAGTTAGTGGTAAATCAAGTTAGAAAAGTATATTCCTGCCATGATAGGAGACTGGAAAATTATAGGCATAGAGTTTGGGATCTTATAGAAGGCCTAGATGCATTTAACATCCAATTAATCCCTCGCTCCAAGAATCATATTAAGGCCTAGATGCATTTAACATCTAATTGCTTAGCATAGGTAGCTAGCACCCTTCAACCCCTTTCCCTATCTAGCTTGAGAAATTTCACATTTGAGCTTACTTCAATTCCATCAATGTTAGATAATGTTACTAATTTACAAATATTTAATGATGACAAGCACATCTTGGACTTCATCACAAGCTCCAATGTGTTTGAAACTCAGATAATTGATGAGGTCGAGCCTAAAAAGGAAGAATTGGACATAGAGAGAATGATCAACCAAAAGACCAATATAATTCCATAGGGTATGGTCTAGCTTGAATGAATATTTGACTTAGATCATATCAAAGATCAAGATCAATAAGAAAAGAAGGCTTCTATTGCTAATCAATGTGATACCCACAACCTAGGGACCAACGAAGAAGTTAAGAATGTGTTCATTTCCAGTGTGTGCACCCCAAAAGAAAAGTAAGGGATCATTGATTCCCTACATAGGTACCATGATGTGGTTGCTTGGAGCTACAAGGATTTAAAGACATATGAAACCTCGATCATCATGCACACCATCCCTCTCAAGCCAAATGTGAGACCCTTTCAATAGTGACAACACCCCATCAATGCATTACTGGAGCCCATCATCTACAAATAAGTTTAGAAATTTTTGTCCACCATAATTATATTTCTTGTCAAACACTCCACGTGGGTGGCCAATTTGGTCCCAGTCAAGGAAAAGAGTGGAGAAATCAGATTGTGTGTAGACTTCCATAATTTGAATAGAGACTCAGAGAAACACAACTATCATGTACCCTCATTATATGAAGTGTTGTAGCTAGTTAATGGGTTTCAAATGATGTCCTTCTTGGAAAGATACTCGGGGTACAATTAGGTAATGGTGCAATATGAGGATAGACATGAAATAGTGTTTACCACCAAGTGGGCAACCTTCACCTACAAAAGAATTCCATTTGGATTGATAGTCACTGACACAACATTCCAATGTGAAATGGATATTTCCTTTAAATATCTAATTGGAAAGTGCATCATCATCTACATGGATGATCTTAAGGTGTTCTCAAAGAAGTGAGAATATCATTTTTTTGATTTGTGTGGAGTTTTCTAGAAGTTTAGAGAATTTGGTATATCTTTGAATCCGAAGAATTGCATCTTTGGGGTTATAGAAGGAAAGCTACTTGGGCATGTGATTTCAAAGAGAGGAATATCAATTCTATCTTGAATGCAGTCAAACAATTCTAAAGATTTAGCTCCCAGGAAACAAGAAGGAACTAAATTATTTCTTTGGAAAGATAAATTTCATCAAAAAATTCATCACTGGATTAAGTGAGATAGTTAAGCCATTCAATGATATGTTGAAGTAGGATGCCAAAGTTGAATGAACTCTAGAGGGAAAAAAAAACTTCAAGGAAATCAAGAAAGTGATTATTGATGCACTAGTGGTGGTTAGCTTGGACTATCTAAAATCTTCTACATCTACTCATTCACTTCAAACCATTCATGTGCTAGTCTATTGACTTAGAAAGATGATGAAGGAAGCAAATCACTGATCACTTTCATGAGAACCCCACTGAAGGATGTTGAGCTAATATGTCACAATGTTGAATAGAAAGTGCATTCCTTAGTTAGGGGAGTCAAGAAATTTAGACATTAAATCTTGCAAAATAAGGTGTTTGTAATTTTTCCTAACACAGTAGTAAAGATGTTGCTGATGCAAAATGAGTTAGGAGAAAGGAGAACAAAATGGGTCACCTTTCTATAGGAATATGACATGGAGATTTAGCTTATGAAGTTAGTTTAAGGGTAGGCCCTCACCAGAATTATAGCGAAGATGATAATTGAAGTGGGGCTTGAACTCAGTATACAACAATACCAATTGGAAGACGTCTCCCCTAGGGAATGGTATGACGATATAGTCTACTAATTGTTGAACAAAAATTTCCTACCTCACTTGTAAGGAGTACAAAAGAGAGCTTTGAGACAAAAATAAATAGTTATATGTTGCAGGGATCCATATTGTACAAGCACAATCATGAAGGGATCTACCTCATATTCTTTAGAAAAGAAGAAGCCACAAGGATATTGAAAGAATTTCATGATAAATTTGGTACTGGTCATTTATCTAGCCCTTCCACCACTCACCAAATCTTGTAGGTTGGGTACTATTGGCCAATAGTGTTTAAGGATGCACACAATCATGTTCAAACCTATCACACATGCCAAACTACTACAACTAGAGAACAAAATGTTGTCCCATTGCAACTAGTCTTGGAGGTAATGTTGTTCACTCAATGGGGCCTCAACTCCATTGGTTTGATAAGATCACCATCTTCTATAGGTCACAGGTACATTCTAACCACCTCTAATTATTGTACTAAATGGAAAAAATCAATAGCATGTAAACAGTGCACAACTGAGATAATTGTTAATTTCTTGGAAATTTTTATTTTGAATTGTTTTGGTTGCCCTTATGCTCTTATTTGCGATAATGGCCCTAATTTTCCCTCACTTAAATTTTCTATTTGTGGCTTCGATTATGGAATTTCACTTAATTTTTCATCCATCTATTATCCCCAAGGAAATGGCCTAGCTCAATCCACAAACAAGAACCTAGTCAATGTGATTAAGAAGTTTCTTGATAGAAGCCCCAAAGACTGGCACACCTAGTTACATTTTCCCCTTTGGATAGATCGTACCCACCCTAAGGATTCCCTGGGTGATTCCTTGTTTCATCTTGTTTATGGCCTAGATGGCATCTTTCCCATCCACTTGAAGACTCCCAGCCTCCAAATTCTCAACACTTACTATGAGGAGAGAGACCATCGAGGAGCTCGCTTAGTTGAATTGTTACACCTAGAAGAAGCTTGTGACCAAGCCATTGAAATTTTTCCCAAACACCAAGGTGTGGCTAAGAGATGGCTTGATCATTGAGCCAAAGTCAAGGCCTTTAGGATTTCTTATTTAGTCCTCTATTGGGACAAGTCCCATGAAAGGAAAGGGGGACATGACAAATTCGACAAACTCTAGCTTGGCAACTTTCAAATCTTTGAGATTTTGGAAGATAATGCTTTTCACCTAAAAAATTTAACTGGAGAGGATGTCCCATTTCCTGTCAACAAACAACATCTCAAGCATTATTTCCTCCCCTACGCTTTTGAGTTAATCCTTTGTATATAGTTGTGTATAGGTTAGATTAGGTTTCCTTTGCTTCGTTGTTGTGTTTTTGCTTTGTTTTACTTGCTTTCCCGACTATTTTTCTTTGCTCAGAGTGTTCCTCTGTTCCTGATGTGATGGTCATGCTCAGTTTGTCAAATGGTTCACTTTTCTACCTACTTTTGTGTGTTCTTTGGATAAGTACTCACTCGCAACTATTGATTTATGATCACTTCTATGAAGTGGTTTCCTTCTTTGAACTTTGACTTAACCTAGGATAGGACCCTTAGTTGCATCCTTTCACACTTATATCAGATCATTCACAAAATGTACATTAAATTATTTTTGAAGAATTGTACAACAAATGTTATTAGGGCAGAGCAAGTGAAAATACTAAGTCTGCTCTAGTGACCACTGTGATTCCAAACCCATAGTAAGCTTCAATGCTTATGCCATTGAGAAAAATAAAGAGAATTAAAATATATCGTAAAAGAAAAAGTCAAATTATGCAACTGTGTGTGTGTGTGAACAACTCTATCAGGGCTATGGACACTTGGCTAGTAATAGACCAATGTTCATCAGGTCATAGCGACAACTCCGTTAGGGCTATGGATGCCTGAATGGAAGTGGTAAAATTTCCAGGTTACTTTTGGGGTTAGGTAACTTACGTAACTTTCTTTTTCTGATTATCAGTTGTCTATTATATTATCCTATGAAAGGAAATGAACTCAACATAGACACTTATAAGATATTCCTATGACTTGATTCAATTAAGGATCTCATCCTCCTTCAAGTTCCTTCGGTCACTCATGGAAACTAGCCTTTGGTCTGTGAAACCAAATATTCTAGGTTTTGAATGAATCTTTATCCTTAAAACATTCTATCTAGTGTTCTCCCAGCATATTTTCCACTTTTTGTTCCTATAGCACACAAACCCCATTTAGAGCAGGGACCCTCACTTGTTTTCCTTTGTCGAGACACTTTTTTTCCTTTCTCTCATTTTTTGTGCCTCCCTATTTTGAGTTCCAAGTTGTCAAGGATTCCTAAAATCATCATCCTGAATTAGCTAAATTTCACCACCTAAGAAATTTCTAAGTCTTTTTCCTTTGTAGAGCTCCAGTGGTAGTTTCCCCTTTGCTTTCAAAGCTGACATCCTTTGCCTCATGTGGGTCTGCCCTTGCAGGTTCCCCTAGCACTTGGTATTTTGTTTTTCCTTTTTCATTTTACTAGTGGTTGATACAAGGCATCCTCCTGCATGGAGGGCCCAATGTTCTCTATCACCTCCCCCTTAGCCAACCTTTCAAACTATGAACACTTCACTTCCTTTTGCATTGCGGGCTCCAACTTTCCCATCACCAACACTTTTGAAAACCATTCCCATCCACCTCATCAACCACCGTACAAACCATTAATGCAAGTCATTAATGATGAATTTCCTATAAATAGCTAATTGGGCCTGTCATTTTCATTCTATCAGTTAGAAACTTGTCAGAGCTCTAGCCAGCCTTCACTACCTCTACGCATGTTTAGCCCTTTAGTCATTTTAAAATGTGCATTCATTGGATTCTTCATCGATTTTATGTAGGATTCTTGGGTAAGTTTTTCAATACCAACCTAGCTACCATTTTTTTTATGGGTTTTATAAATTTATTACAATATTAAGGAGAAAATCCCAAAACCTTCCTCATGGCAGTTAAAACCCCAAAATTTGCAGCTACCCATTTTAGGAAACTGTGAAAACCCATCAAATATGACTCCTCATGGTTGAAGCCACAATAGTGGTTTGCAATTCAAGTGAGGAAGGAAAACTCACAAAAAATGACCCCAAAGCAAAAAAAGTGATTTTAGGGGTTCATACGAACTTACTCATTCAACCGAATGCATTAGGGGTTCGCTTGAACCACTGTTTGAGTGAACCCCTTTAAATTATGGCTGCCAAAAAACAAAAAAAATGCATAGAAAAGGGGGTTCGAGAAAACCCCTTTGAATAGGTTCAATCGAACCCCCATTGAATAGGTTCGCTTGAACCCCTAGGGGTTCATTGGTTCATTCAAACCCCCCTTGCCCCTCATCCCCCTCCTGAGACACAAAAACAGTCTATTTTTTTACTTCGGAGCTTAGGTTGAGGATGAAAATGGAGAAGTCTTTAGAAACCCTTTTGGAATCAGATAGTCCTTAGAACGAGCTATCTAATGAATATAAGTTTTGTATGTTTTGATTTTATTATGTATTTGATTTTTTAGTTTTATTAAACATAGGTTTTTCACCGAAAATGAAGGTCTATGTTCTGCACATTTGGAAAAATAGTAGATTATCAAAAAAATAAAAAATGAGTGCACCAGATATTGAAGTCCTTGATCCAACAAAAAAATAAAATTGAATTTTGATATATACAAAAAAAGTTATGCATTATACGGTCGCTATGTCTCAATTGTAATTGGTTTGACTTTGAAACTTGCTTAATAGAAAAATATTCAATTAAAAAATATCTAACCAAGTGGAAGCACTAGATATCAAAGTTAGAAATCTAAATTTGAAAGAATTAGAATTTTATCCTTCATGGAAAAAAATTTATGCGTTATACAGTGTGCATCACTTTTTTAAAATGTTGTTTTTTGAAAAAAAAAAAGTTTTCATGGGAGATGGAAAAAGAAGTTCAATTTGATTCTAAAAATTTTGAAAAAAAAAATTTAGAATCTACAAGAAAAAATTTGACGATACTCTAATTTGCATCATCTTCAAATTCCTCACGGTTTAGCTGCTATAGGTGCCCGAATATGAAGATTTAGTTAAAAATAATATTTTTAGTGTCCAGTTTGGCCAAAAATTGTAAACCACTATTATGGGATCACCCCGGGTCATGTGGAGCTTCAACCACTAGCTTTGATTCTTCACTAGGGAATTCATGCTCTTGCTACCTGCAAACCTCCTTTCACCACTATGTATACACTTAAACTCCAAGTGTGAATCATGGGCCTTTGTCCATGGTGGGTTTTCCTCTGTAGGTGGATGTTGTCTCTCCACATTCACCAAAAAGCCAAGTAAAATGAAGAATCCTTGGGCCCCTATAGGTTCCCTATCATGGAATTCAGCGTGCAGGTTTCCTCTAGCAGAAGTCCTTGCTATATTTGTTGTTTCCTTAGTGGATATCTATTCTTGTTGTCCCACCCCATAGATCCCTCAAGAGTCATGTCCACCAACCTTAACATGTAGTAGATTTTCCTTCATAGGTTGCTCTCTATGGAAATTCAGAACCTCTTCACCATCATTGTTAACACCTTTGCAAGTGGCCAATATGATACTCCTTTCCACATTGTAGATCTCACGGTCCTCATTTCCCTCTGAGACTTGCCCAAAGAAAGCTCAAGTATAAACCTCCTTCCAGGTCTAACCATGTAGAAGTCCATTTGTAAACCACCCATTCCCCTTGCCACTCATGAAATGGTTGTGACTCATGTTCATTTGCATTCCATACCCCGATCATACCATTTCCCTCGAGCTTTATCAAAAGGACTAAGTGAACTGACTTGCAGAAAGTTCTTTGTAGACTGTCATATGTGGCTTGCCAGCATGTGACTATCATTTATGAATGGCCATACCCCTCCATCTTCCTACACATCAGAACCAAAGCTCCTCTTTTCCATCTAGCCTTTCTCAAGAAAATTATATTCCATCGAGGCCCCTCTGTGGACTGGCCTATGTGGGTTGCCTATTGTGGGACATCGTCACATCTCCAATTTTTGTGAATGGCCTTCCCTTGATAGCATTCTGAAAGTCTCAAACCACAACCTTTAGATGACCTAACCTTAGAAAGATAACCCCAAGCCACCTAAGCCTCCTACGAGTCCCACAATGTGGGATTCCCTTTGCAAGATTCCTCCTCTTGAATGCTGTTTTTTAATAGTGAAGCTATAAATGACCTTGATGAACCCTGCCTCTGCACCCTTTGAATCCACATTAGCAAAATTTTCAAGTTGACAGCTCCAAGGATCTAGATGAATAAAAAACTTGCCTAAATTCCTTAAGGCCTTAGCTAACCCCTAAATTTGAAATGTGGAAATTTGAATGTGAGTGGCTACCTACAGGCCACTATGATAACAGAGTCATTTCATTCTAAGCTGCTCCTAATAGCTGCTAGCCTAGGGAAACCCACACCCCTACGCCTGGATTCTCATAATTGGCCTGAATAAGTATTAAATGATGAATTTTAATGAATTTTATGATCTTTAATGATGAATGTATGATCTAACCCTCATTTTTGTAGGATTCTAGTAATGACTCCTCTTTTTGCATCCCTATCGATAGGATTTATGGAATTGGCTATGGGACCATTGGGAGTGTCCTCAGAGAAAGAGAAGGGAAAGAAGATCACCAAGATACTGAGAAGAAAAGAAGAAAAATATCAAATGAAATATCAATTATGGGGAATGGATGTCACCTCTAGGGCCACTTCTGATTAGAACAAGATCTCCAACACCAACCTTGGACATATACATATAGATGAGTTCAAGAAAAGGTCATATTCAACCCAACTATTAACATTGCTAGGATGATTAGAAGCAGTGGTCTAGCCAAAGAATCTAGCTTCCCACCCACTCTTGTGTCCCCAAAACTACTAATGACATGCAATGAAGCTTACCATGGGGGTAGGAGGAAAATTATTGATCATGAAGGCAGAGTATTAGTAGACTTGTCATCCAAGTCCATAGGTGAGACATTTCATATCCCCACATTCAAACCTATGGAAGAAATAGAGAAGGGGTGTGTAAGAAAAATGTGGAAGGAAGACCCCCAATTTTGCAAAAAATTAATTAGCCAACATTGGTTGAAGGAGAAGATGGGAAATGCCACTAAGGTACCCTAAGAGTTGTTCCATAGTGATTTCTACAAAGACTATCATGATCTAGTGACTCTCTTGAGTAGGGTAATGGGTATTCCTATTATTTCCTATTTCGAAGAATGGATGTTCTACTTTATTGAGGAGATCATTAGGGGGAAAAAAAAATTCATTGGGAAAAAATGATCAGTGAAAATTTGCACAATCAACTAATGGTCATAAAGAATACATCATAGTTCTATATGACTTCCTACTTGGTGTACCTTTTGGTGGTTTCATTCCCCTACAAAGGATTATTTGTTGCTCAGAGTCCAACTCTAGGGAAGGAACGGAAGGTGTATGATAGATATCCCTAACTACAATATCAAAACTTCAAGGAGTATCATAGAGTGAATGATGCATTTGTTGGGAATATCATTAGACTTCTTGGAGGGGGACTTCGAAAGAAGAGTTTCACATAGCGCTCACATTTTCATTCACAAATTTGTGTACTTATTTATATATTTCTCTAAATTCACTTATATATTAGTGCAGAAGGATTCTCTGAAAGGCCTTACAAGCTGTCTTGATACCCAAATGACCAGATGATCATATTGGAAGTCTCCCAGTAGTTGTAGAATACTCATAATTTGTTGAGCGATAAGCATAGGGTAGGAATTCCCTACCATCTCACCTTCAGTCAGGTAATGTATTATATTCCAACATACCAATGTACTAAATAATTAGAAAATGAAATAGTGGAGTATAATCTGGACCTATAGATAGCCAGACCCAGAATGGATCCCTATGGATAACTAAGAAAGTTTGTTAGAAAATAATACACCCACCTACCCCATATTGAAGACTTTTTGGAAAAATTCCAAGATGATAAGGATGTTTGCATGTGACACTACATGTGTATGATTGCTCAATTTATAAAATAAAAGTCAGTGATCTCAACATTGTAACCAAGCTAGTGGAAAATATAACAAGGTAGTGGATTGATTCCCATATCACTTAGCTTAAGCTGCAAGGAGTTACACTAACCTATGGTAAACTCGAGGATGAAATCAAGAGTGAGACTGATAATGGGGTAGCTATCACTCCAATTGAAAAAAGCCCAAAATCTCCTCTAGTTACATGATCAAGAAAGAGGAAAGAAGTATCATAATGACAACCTAAGTCTAAGGTTTACTCAAGGAAGCCTAAAGAGGGGGATTCCTCCAAAATGGAAAAGAAGTCAGGAGGATTTACATAGATGCACACAGTTGAAGAATACCCTCAACATGAAGGTGATGAAGAGACTGAGCACCCTTGATCACCACCTACTATCTCTACTCTCAGTGCTGCCACCATTGCTACTACTCTTCCTCCCACATTTCAAGCGCTGCCCATTTCATCCCTGCCTGTCATGGAAATATATGTTCATCTTGCTTCCACCTCACCAAAAACCTCAATTCTAGTGTGGGATTCCTCCTCTGCTACAACCTCTCTGCTATCATGCTTCGCACTGTCTTCCTCTACTACAAACCCCCTAGCTACTACAATAATTATACCCTTTCTCACTCTAATAGAGGCCTTTGTGAGGCATATGCAAAAGATACCAATTGAACTCTTTGGGGTATTAATGAATCCTATAGTACAAGATATGATGGCCCAAGTTGTAGTTGGTCTCCCTATCCCTCCTCTAATAGAGCTACCAAAAATGGAGGCTATAATGAAAATATCAAAAGAAATGAAGAGATGCTAGAGGGAGGCCACTAAGTAGACAACTAAAGAGTTTGAAGATCCTTTTAAGGCTAACTATTATAAGTATCCTAAGGGAAGAATAAATGTGACTATAAATGAAGTAGCTCATGGAGAAGAAAAGGAATCATAGTATTCATAGGAGGATACAGAGACACTTAATGAAAGGTGCATAATTGAAACCTCTGATCAAGAGTTCGAAGAATAGCTATCCCAATATCTCAAAGATGTTGGAGAAGAGATTAACACAAAAAGAAGCCCTCGAAGGAAAGAGATGAAACTTGTGATAAAATAGAGATCACCAAAGAGCCTCCATTGGTTGGGAAAGACAAAGGCCTTGTTTAGGAAGGAGAAATACCTCTTAAGAAAGACAAGGAGGAGAAAGAGGTTGAAGTAGTAGAAGAAGATAAAGACAAGCCTAAAGAAGAAGCTAAGCTAAAAAAGTGCCCTAGGCCAGAGCATCACAAAAAGCTCAAGCAAGAGGTAGAAAGGGCACCACAAGCAAAGGGTGTCACTAAAGAAAATTTATTCCACTTTCAGCGAGATAGAGAAAAGGCTATACTAATTCAAGAATCAAATGAAGAAGAAGAAAGGACAGAATGAGAAGCCTCAAGTCATGGGGAAAAGTAGCCTCAACATGAACAAAGAGTGGAAGGTGATCATGAACCACCAAAAGGGGAATCTCAAATGCCTGATTGGCTATAGAAGCAGCTACAAAATAAATTCCCCATTCTCATGGATCCAAAGACCAAACTCAAGGCTATCTTGGCACAAGCACAAACAAAGCCAAGAAGAGAAAAGAAGCTAAAGGTCTATTTCCATATAACAGTCACTACATTTGGATTAAGGACCATGCAGATTAATGCCCTAGTGATGGAAAAAGGAGAGGGGGTCAGTTATAATATCTCCACTATCAACTTGGGCACTGTTACAAGAGACTAGAAAATAGATGAATTCTAGGGATCAATAGCCATGATAGTTGAGTTGATGAACAAGGATCAAACCTCCAAGCAAGAACTGAAGGCACAAGTGGTGAACCTCAATGCCTACATTCAATAGTGGACATCTCTGGAATAAGAAGCCCCAATCACATCGTCCACACCCCAGTTGCTCTCACAAGATGAACTCTCCAAGATGGAGAAAATCAAGAATTAGACCAAGGCTACCTCAGATTAGTTCATATGGGTACTATATAATAGTGACATGGGCATACAACATGTTGCTTAGATGATAAGAAAGTTCTAAGATTTGAAAAAGTAGCTTACAAACACGGAATAGAAATGTCATAGGTTTGTTGAGCTCTATAGTATTACATACATGGGTAAAGGAATTGGTGCTTGTTAAAGATGATCACTGGCTCATAGAGATTTGGGGAATGGACCTTGATCATAGAAATGAGGTATTGAATTGAGTCTTGCAATATTTTGAGCTTGATGTCCAATGGGTTACAAAGCATCAGATTGATAATGAAGATTATCTCAAGATGCTAATTGACTATGACATGCCAGTCTTGGAGTTAGACCTTAAAAAGATCAAGCCACTCTTCCACAAGAAGATGGAACAAGGGGAAACTAATGTCTTGTCATCAAATTTCATGAATTTTTTTACGAGGGAATTCCTCCGATCATAGTAGGTCATGAAGGATACACCTAAGTATACATAGCATTGGGAGCAGATTACCGAGATGTTCAAAAGACTCACCTTCCAGAATCTCCAATATAATATTCTTGAATGGGATAAGCTTGAGGCATTGATCGGTAAATTCATGGTGTATTCCAAAATTCAAAAGAATGAAGGAAATCCTATAATATATGATGAGTTCCTGATAGTTTAGTTGTAGACAAAAAAGAAAAATACTACAAGATAAAAGTGCTACAGTGTTAGGGCACTACAAGACAAAATAGGGAAAAGACAAAAAATGTATTTTATATTAGTAAATTTTGTGGGTAGGTGAAACCATAGCTTGTAATGAATTTGAGCCATATAATGTAAATTAATCCTATCCATTCATTTGGTCTTTCAAAAACTTTAAATAGGGGGTCTTCTCTCATTTTAAAAGAGAGAGGTGAGTTGTTGTATTAACACGCTCTAGAAATTTTAATAGAACTTCATTGCTTTGATGGATTCTTGAGTTTCTCTCATGTTGCATGATTCTTCTCCTCATTTTTTATAGATTAAGTTACTTTAGCTTGATGTTCTTAGTACTGTTGAGTAGCTTTGATAATATAGTTACTTTTTTCCATTTATTTTGAAGAATACTATGGTGTTGATGCTTTCCATGTTCATACCTTTTGTCGATTATTGATCATAAACAGCTATGTAAAGCTAGTTTGAACATAAATTCCTTGTTTCTCTTAAATTTCATCTCTTATTCATGCTTTATGGTGAATGAATAGTTGAAAAATCTGTAGACCCTAGAAGATAGCACTAGTTTAATGATGTTGTATATTTTGGTTAAGTGGAACTCAGTTATACAAAGGCTCTCTATTGTAGCATCCTCCATTATCATTGTTCATTGACTGGAACAGGTCTAGGAACTTCCTCCTGCTTTTTCTCTTTTGACTTTTCTTTGCAATAGTAGTTTAGGAAAAGTTCCAGTATCATTATAAAGCCAAATATAATGTTAAAAGTGGAGTTTTAGACTATTGTTCTAAACTTGCAGAAATTGCACATTATTTTTAAAATCTTGGAAATTGTATTTGAAAATCCATTCTCCTTCCAACTTAACATTTTTCCATTCCACTTGTGATTACCAAAAAATCACATCAACCAATTGAACCATTCCAAGCATTGACATGACCTGACACCCGAGAGACCTTGGGGTAGTAATTTGGAACTTGTTTGCATATTTCTACCTTTGAAGAGAGGTAGTGCACTTGTTTGTTTCCTATGTTGAGAAGTGCAAAAAGACCCATCAACAATATGTTTCTGAGTAAAGTTGCATCATTCAAGAGAAAAGAGATGGGTTGCCCCCAAAATGAAAACACCAAACACATAAGGGATCTATGGATTTGGGGTAAATATTTTCTTTTCTACGATGTTTTTAGAGAGCTTGGAACTGTCGTCATCCCATAAATACACATAGAACTAGAAGAATGACACAAAGAGAGAAAAATCAAGGGAAATTTTTTTGGTTCAACATGGAAGAGACATGAATTTATCAATGCCTTGTATCATCCCCAAAAGGAAAACACAAGACAAATGAAAAGATAAAGGAAAAAGAAAAATAAAATAAAAATCATTTTGGTTCAACATGGAAGAGACATAGGGTTTGTTGATGCCTTGTGTCATCCCCAAAAGGAAAATACAAGACAAATGAAAAGATAAAGGAAAATGAAAAAATCCTTTTAGGTCAACATGGAAGAGACATAGGGTTTCTTGAAGCCTTGCATCATCCCCAAAAGGAAAAAAACTAGATAAAAAGAGAAAGAGATGTACAACACATAGAAGAATGAAGGTATAGATAGTGGTATATCAGAAAGAGAGAGAGGACATCAAACAGAACATGACAGGGGATCATATAATGTACATGCAATCAAACACAAAAGAAAATGAAAAGGAAACAAATAATGCAAAATATTAGTAAGGAAAATGTGAGTAAACCTATGATCAAGTCTTCTACTTCCCAATCTTAGTTTGTATAAGTGGAAGGTGAATAAAAAAACTAAGGGACAATGAAAAATGCATTACTAGGACAAGGTTGTCAGCTTCTTGCCCCCACTGAGTGTGAGAGAAGAATTAGCTAAGGTAGGTGATGGGAAAGTTCATGTAATAGTGATAATAGAATGTTCTACAACTGTTACATGACAAGGGGTGAAACAATATTAAGCTAGGTGATCACACGATGGAAATCATTTCCATAAAAGCAAAAGTTTTACAATATTAATTGGAATGCATGAAACTCATCAGTACTATGTCCGAGAATTCAATGATATGCACAATGTGGGACTTTTGCATCTTTAGTATATAGTACCAATCTATTCATAGGCGGCAATGTTATTAGTTCTTTATTCAAAATAAATTGTAGTTTCCTTTCACTTTTGAGTGGTGGACGAAGAAACTTTAATTTTTCTAACTTGTAAGGCCTCTTGCATTTGCTAGATTCACCATTTTCTTTAGTTAAATGTGGAGGAGGGGGACCTAAGGTGATCCTCTCATTCTTGTCAATGTTATGAGTCAAATATTGTTCTTTAGGAAGAAGGACATTCATATCAATAGGGGAATAAATGGTCATGATACCATCACTATGAGGTCTTAGATATTATTTATGAACATGTTTGTTGTGAGGGGGATCTTGATATCCTATTCCCTTTGTATTTTCATTAGTTTTTATTTTTTCTAGGAGTTGATGGATCTCATGTTCACTTGTTGTATCACATCCTTTTTTAATCAAGATTGTGTATCCTTTTCCATATGTTTCTTCTAGATTGATGGGATTATTTGTTACTTTTTTATCATAAAATGGTTAAGTGTTTGATTGCCTAGAGGAATTAGGTTCAACGTTTGTTTCAGGATGTAAGTAACCAAAAATCTCAAGAGGTGGTATTATAGGAAGATCTTATTGTTTCATGGATGGATAGAAGGATGCATTAGCTTCAAGGTTGTCAAGAAAATTGTTTAGGATCCTATTCATGTTGTCATTGTGAATCAAGATTCCAAACCTACACAAAAACAACAAAAAATGAATAGATTAGATCCAATGCAAGGTTAGAACCATGATTCCTAAAGAAATACATTTGAATGCAAAAAGAAAAGGAATGAAATGAAGAACACAACAAACTTAAAACAAGGATATCAAATCCTATTCTAACACAAAGAAAAATCTTAATCTCTTGAGGGAATTGGTGCCAATTTGATGTGAAAATTGTCCCTTTCCCAACTCCAATGATGTGATGAAGATGATTGATGATGAAGAGTGATCCACTTGATGAAGACCTCCAATGTGCTTCAAGATAAAAATCTGCATAAACTTACTTATATTGGATGAAATTGGATGAAAATTGCTATGGATTTGAGTATAGTAAGTTTACTCAAGTTGTGGATGATGAAATGAGGAGATTACCCTCTTATTTATAGAATATCAAGTTGAAGAGATGTCCAAAATAGAGCAATGTGGGACTATGACTCAACAAATGACAAGATGCCACTTGTCAACATGTGAATGGATGAAGGATGTGCAAGTTTTGAAGAATGTGTAAATAAATGCAATTAGGTGGAATTTGAAATTGTTGAAATGACATGTAAGAGGGAAAGAATATGCATTTAATTCCACTTGGCTCAAGGAAAAAGGACTTTTTATGTGGAGTAAATGCCTTGTTGGAAGGACAAAGTCCACTTGGATTTTTGAATTCAAATTTGAGGAATATTCCTTTATTATGCATTTTGAGAGAAAATAGAGATTTAATAAATGAATTAAATCTATTTTCATGTGAAAGTTGCAAAAGCTAGAGGATGGGACATGGATGGAGATTAAATTAATCAAGGTTAATTAATTTAATGAGAGATTAGCCGATGTGACAAATTTGACTTAGATTTGTGGATTTATTTAAATCAAATATGAGAAGAATATGATTTCAAGATTAATTAAATAAAGAATTTAGATTTATTTAATTAAAAGAGATCATGTTAAATTAAACTAAATAAGGTTTTATTTAATTTAATGGATGGACTTTAAAGATTTAATCAAATAAAATTGATTATTTTATTAAATAGTGGTAATTAGATCAGACTGATTGATTTAATTAACAAGAAAGGATGACTTAATTAGATAAATGATTTATTTAATTAAGAGAGGAAAATTGATTAATTTAATCAAATAAAGGTATTAGAGTAAATGGTTAGACTGAGGGATGATTAAGGATGAAATGGTGTTAGTGGTCAGGATTAGATGTGCAATGTCAATCAGTACATTTTTTGTCTATAGTGATCATCTTCTCCAATGATGCCAACATCACGAGGAGGACATGCATTAGGAGTTGAGTGAGCATGAGTGAGTTCAATGTCATTAGGGTTATTTCTAAAAGCACAACTTGATAGATCCACTAAGGACTTTAATGGCATCCAAAGCTTGTTAAAGCACATATCCATGATGCAAATTTTAGACTGTGAACTACTCAACAATGTTGTAAATGCAATTTTGATTTAAGCAATAAAAAAGATTCAATGGATTTAAGCTAAATGCAATGAAACAAAATGTCTACAAATTGAAACAAAGATATAACAACAAAAAATAGAAACTCAGAAAATGAGGAATAAATTCTAGAAAAATGTAGTGAAAAATGTGCAAAGGGACTAATTCACTCAAGGTGTCAAATGAGTCCAAGTACTAATTTTTTTGAAAATTTTTAGAATTTTTTAATTTAATTTTATTCTTTTTATGTTTTATGATGAAAATATGAGATGTAAATACAAAATTTTATGGATTTTTAATGAAATTAGATGCAATAATACAAGCTAAATGAACATTCACTAATGCAATAATTGAAACCCTGGAATGCAAATTAACCAATGCAAAACCTAATGAAATGTTAATGCTAGCTAACTCTAGGATGTAAATGTACTCCAAATCATAATTATGATGCTCTATATGTAGGTTCACCAAAATAAAAAGAAGAAAATTGTGTTCTCTCTTTCACTTCTAGGGTTTTGGACCTAAAAGGGGAGAGGAAATTTCCTTACTCTTCACTCAAGAAAAAACCCTTGAGATTTCAATGCAAAGGATATTGAAATATAGCAAATGGATTTTCCTAGGGGCTAAATGAGATATAATGAGGGTTTCACCACCAAGTGTAAACTTGGAAAAGACAATGCAATGCAAAACAAAATACAAAACCCTAATTGAATGCAAGACAACACTAAATGAACTAGAAAGATGAAGAAAATGCAATAAAAAGCTATGAGACTAGAAGTGTGCACCTGGAAGAATAAAGAAGGTAGAATGGAGATTTGGATCATTGAAAATCCTACTCTTAATGTTGACTATGAATCATTCACCATTCTAGGAGAATCAGTCCTGTTTCCAAGAAAAATGTTTAGGAACAAGTTTTAGCCAAATGGGTGTCTAGATTTGTAAAAATATTTGTCAAGCTTGTATAGTGTGACTCATTCACCAATAGTCGTGAATTAGTCCACTTTTTTTTTCTAGAAGTTTTGAACTAGATTTTGTACCTCTTAGTCTACTCTACTCTTTTTGACTAGTTTCTAGATCTGAAACTACAAATTGCCACATGTAGGTTTTCTCCAAGCTTCTCCAAGACTTGATGACAAATTTAAAAACTTTAGGGATTTGAAAAAATTTATCCAACTTTGCTTCTTGAAAACTCTGCAACCTAGCCCTACAAATCACACACAAGAAGAAGGGAAAATGTTGTGGGGAGAGTGAATAGGGTTTTTCCTTGGTCAAACCCCTTGTTGGTAATTAAACCTTGAAATGAAACAAACTATGAAAGGAGAATGATGTATGAAAAAATAAAAATGTTGCAACTCACCAAACCCTAGCAATAAGGTGATACAAATATACTTGAAATGGCTACAATGGATGTGGTTCTTGACTCTAGCTTGAAGGAGATAGATCTTCAATGCAATGCTTGCTTGGATCATGAACTCTACATCACAATTGTTAGCACAATAACAAACATGAAGAATGAAATATTTGACATGATGAAGGACACTAGAAAGATTCTCTAAAATGATTGATAATCTACCCTTGAAAATCCTTGAATTCTCTTGTGAACTCTTGAATACTTTTTAGGATGCTAGGTGTTGATATGAATGAAATAACCTTGTATTTATACTTAACTGGTCCTATTTTTCATCCACAAGCCTAATAAACTACATCTTTTTCTTGCTAATCTAGAAAAAAATCAAAGGATACATGATAATTTAATGATTTTGGTTGTTGGTCCCTCATTTTTGGGTCAGGACTAAGATTCCAACTATGACATATTTGTCCCCCAAAGCTATTGGGTCCCTAATTTAAAGTATGCCTTAAATGGAACCCTTTTCAAAGTTTATGCCCTAAGTTTCATGCCTCAAGACTAAGACACCACCTCGAGAATCTTAGCCCCCCTTAAGGCATTTTTAGGATTTAATTTCAATTTTTTATACAATTTAGCCTCCTTTAATTAATGAATTCATATGTTGTCTTGTTGTGGTGTAATTTTGGCATATTAAGCATAGGTAAGTATAAATACAAGGTTCATTCATTCATTTCTTATCAAGTATTTTTTGGGAGAATTGCATACAACATAATTGAGTTCACAAGAGCATTCAAGAGTTTTCATCAAGCATTTGGATCCATCATCAAGATTCAAGCATCATATCAAGGATATTGTTGCATAATGTTTATTATCATTCTAACAATTGTGAAGTAGGGTTTACAATTCAAGCAAGTGTTTTATGTAAGATATACATCCTTCAAGAAAGAGTCAATAATTACATCCATTGCAGCCCTTTCAAGAATATTTGCAACACCTTATTACAAGGGTTTTGTGAGTTGCAGCATAGAATTTTGTTCATTCATCTTTTCCCTCCTTTGTTTCATTTTATTTCAAGATTTAATTACCAACAAGCGGTTTAACCAAGGTAGACCCCCATTTACTAACAAACAAGTTTTTTTCCCCTCTAGTGTGTTTTTGATTGTAGATTTAGGTTGAAGATTTGAAGATCATTTGAAATGTAAAGTTGAAAAGTTGCAGTACAAAGTTATCATCCTCATGAAAACTCACCTACAGGCCAAATATGGAAGTTTAAAGACTTCAAATATGAGGAAAAGGATTTGAAAACATTGAGCCCCAAGATCACATTTGGAGATTCCAAAAATTTAGAAAGGGACTAAGTCGCCACCTAGGGAGTATTAGTCCTCCCAATGGTATTTTTTAAAAATTCTTTCATATTTGGTTTTGACATCCTAAGATTCCACATCTTCCCTGAAAAATAGGAACAAGACTAATAAGATTGTAAGGGTGTCTTAGTCCTCCATAACACAATTTGATAGCATCTTTGCATTTTTAGAATCCTTATCACATTTCTAGACATCCCAAGCACATACATCATGACTTCTTGTTGCTTAATTTCATCATTTGCATCCTTTATTTATCTTGCATTACTAGGTTTTGTGAGTTGAATGTTTACTTTCCTTTTCCAAGCTTTTGCTTGGTGGTCAACCCTTAATAGCTTAAAGAACCCCCTCCTAGCTCTTCCTTGTTAATAACTAACTCACCTTTGAGGTTGATATTCAATCCAATTTGGGATCCTAGGACATTATTGAGTGACCTAAAGAGAATAAAGTGGGCATTCCCCTGACCTATTTTCTTTCTAGTTTATTTTGGTGAGCTCGACATTCTAGAGCATTCATTTTCTAATTTGGAGTACATTAAATTCTTAGATCTAGATTGCATTCATTTTTGCATTGGATCTTGCATTAGTGAAAGTGCATACAGGTTGAAATTTTTCTTTCTTACATCAAATCATCTCATTAAAAAATTGAAAAGTGCATTGTTACTCATCATAATTACATTTAAGAAAATTAATTTTGCATTAAAAATTGAAAAAAATTGCATTCAACTTCACATCCAATTGTTTGTCATTATTCACTTTTTCTTGCATTCATTTACATAGTTTTCTATTTCTAAACATTAGGTTCCTGGGTAGGAAACCTAGGAGCACTATTAACAACTTAGAATTTTCTATGGATATAACAATTTGTGATGCAAGTGGCAATGTATGTAATGTGATAATGAGATGGACTAACAATTAATTTCAAATTTCCTTTTCCACAGGATCCAAAGGGTACATGGGATTGATGAGGTCTGTTAGGAAGGAAGCATCCTATTAAGACCAAAGATGGATACTAAACTAAAGGATCGATATGACATAGGAGACTCCAAAATTGATTAAATCTCATGATACAAGTGGATCTCATTTATGAATAACCAACTAGATAAGGACATACTTTATGACACAATGTAAGAAATAAGACACAAGACACAATATTGACACACCCTAAAGACCCAGGGGCTTGGGGACTGATCAAAGATTAGACTTTCCTACATGAAAGTGTAAGGGAAATGTAGTTTGAAGAAGACCAATGATAAGAAATGAGACCAAAATATCAACATGACAAGATGTGATCTAAATGAAGACCGACACGGTGAAGGAACCTAGATGGAACCATAGAACTAACATGAAAAAAAGGATTGTCAACACAAGCTCATATTAGGATAAAATCTTAGGATAACAGATAGAAAATGATGATAGTCCAATGCTCAAGAAAAATATAGCAAGCAATAGGATGAGGGATACAAATTGAAGGATGGGATCGATAGGATGATAGGATATGAGATCGGGATGAGTGGAAGCATAAAGTAACTAGGACGTGAGGTAGATAATGATTAATCCTTGTACGAATGGTGCATGTGAGTAGGTTTTCACCAAATTTACTTATCCAAGGCACCACTAAGGGTTTTTTTCACCATAAGATGAATTATTTCTCTTTACTATTTTTGGATTTTTTTATTTTTCAAATTTTTTAGATTTTTGACAATTTTTTACTTTTTATTTTCTTTTATTTTTTGCATTTTTGCAGGAAAGGATACCCTAGTTGAATTAAGTGTAAAACCTTTTTAGGTGCATTATGTTAATGGGCTCCTCTAAGGGCTCTCATTTAGGTGTGGATAGCCTATATTCCCTTGATCCATATTTTTTTATGATGACATAGGGAACTGGCCAATTTGCTTCAAATTTCCCCTTCTTATCTTGGTCTTGGTAAGTGTGCTGATTCTCCTTAAGGATTAAATCACCAACATTGAATTGGACAAGATATAATTTCTTATTTTAGCTCCTCTTAAGGAAATTTTGATATGCCTAAAGATGATTATATGCTTTGATCCTTTTTCAATCTAGGAGTTCTAGCTGGCCAATTCTTGCAATATGAGCATCATCATCACTAATAAGATTCTTCAAAGATATTCTTAGTGATGGGATTTCTAGCTCAATCAAAAAGATGGAATTGACACCATAAATGAGAGAATATGGAGTAGCACTAGTAGGGGTATGGATGGAAGTGTGGTAGGCCAAAAGGGCAGGAGGGATATGAAGGTTCCAATCTTGACCAATGTTGTTGACTACCCTTTTAAGGATCTTGATCAGGGTTTTTTTGGTAGCCTTCGATTTTCCATTACCTTAAGGGTAATAGGGCATGGACCAACGATGTTGACCGTGAAAGGTTTCATAGAGGTGTTTCATGGCTTGGTTCTTGAATGGATTTTTATTATAATAAATGATGGTAGATTGGATTCCTTATCTACAAAGAGTATGAAAACGTATAAATTTGGATATATGAGTACTCGTGAATTGAGAGAGTGGCATTTCTTCCACACACTTGGTGAAGTAATTAGTAGCAATGATGATGAATGTGTGGTTGTCAAAGGATGGGGGTATATCTTGTAGATCTAGTCAAAAATCCACTCAGAGAAGGGCCATGGTGTGATGATAGGTTGCAGATCTTGAGCAGGCGCATGTATCAAATCTACGTGTTGTTGATAGGGTAGGAACTTCTTCATGAACTCACAAGAATCATGCTCCAATGTAGTCCAATAGTAACCAAATCAGATATTTATTTTAGCTAAGGCCATGCCATTTGAATGGGATGAACACACACCACTATGTACCTTCATTAATGTAGTGTGAGCTTCAATCTCATGATCTAGACGCCTAATAAGGGTTCCATCATACCCATGATGATAGAGTGTATCACCTATGATAGTGTAATGAGATGTACATTGGATGAAATATTTTCATTGGTTGCATGTCAAATTGGGAGGTAAGATATTATCATGAAGGTAGGTTTAGATATTGTGATACCATGGTGATGTACGACCTACAATGTCACACACCATTTCACTCTCAAGGATATTGTACACTGGGATTAAGATTTTTTCAACTAGGAACTCACACTCTATTCAATATTTTAGCATGTGAATTAGGGAACCAATTGTAGCCATGGCATCAGTTGCTTTATTCTATAGTCTCATAATTTGGTTGAACTGAATAGAGGTGAAATATTTTTTGAATTCATCCACCATGCACTTATAAGGTAACAACTTATCATGTTTTGTTAGAAACTCATCATTAACCTATTTGATGATTAAATAGGAATCTCCGAAGACTCTTAAGTGAGTGATGTTCCATTGGATGGTGATCTTGAGACCAGTAAGAAGAGCTTCATATTTAGCTATGTTGTTCATGCATAGAAAATTCAACCTAAATGACTTCAGTATATAATCAACTTGGGGGGTGACGAGCAAGATTCCTACCCCCACTCCATTGTGTGTGTATTAACCATCAAAGTAGACTGTCCATGTGGTTGTTTCTATTACTATGAAGACCCCTTCATCAGGAGATTTCGTTAGTAAAGGATAGGAATCTACTAGGGGAACATCTGCTAGCTGATCCGCTATCACTTTTCCTTTAATAGCATTTCGATCCACATACTCTATATCAATTTTTCATAACAACATGACCCACTTAGCCATGCAACCCATCAAAGTTGTCCTGGGTAGCAAATATTTGAGTAGATTGACCTTGGAGATGGGTGACTGAGAATATAAAGTTGAAGCTTTTACAAGCTGGATACCACAGCCAGGAAAACCTTTTCCATCAGGAAATAATTGAGTTCATAACCTACTAGGGTCCTGTAGACATGTAAAACTAACATCATGCATTTAACTAATTTATATTCACCCATTCATCAAATAAATCAAGTTCATTAAATACATTCATCAAATAAATCAAGTCTATCTCTAAGTTCATCCATTTAAATTAAATAAATCAACTTTATTTAATTTAAGCCTAACATCACCCTCTTTGATTAAATAATTCAAATATTTATTTAATCAAGTCTAAGAAAAACTTTCATCTCCTTTTTTATTTAGTTTAATCCTTAAATCTAAGTCAAATGGTTCAAATCACCTAATCCTCTTTTTAATTAACTAAATCAAAATTAATCTAATCTAATGCTTGTCACATTCTCTAGATTTTCCAACTTGCACAAATAAATCAATTAACTCATTTGTTAAATCCTAATTTTCCCTCAACAAGGCATTTTTGGAGAATATTCCCTCAAGTTTGAATTCAAATCAAGTTGAATTGTCCCTTCCAACATGACATTAAATTCCCTCTTACATGTCCCCCACTTGGCATTTTAGTCCCTTTTTCTCCCTCCAACAAGCCAAATTTGAAATTTGAAAAGGCCAACTAATCTCATTTATTGACACATTGACCAAAACTTGCACATCGTCCATCCACTCACATTTGGACAAGTGGATCCTTCCTATTTTCTAAATATTTGTCCCACATTTCTCTCTTTTGGGCATTCTTCCATCTTGATATTCTATAAATTGGAGGTCTCATTCCTCATTTTAGCATCCACAATTTTTGCAAAGTTACTCTCTTCAAATTGAGAGCTGATTTTATCCACTCCATCTTCAAGGTACTTCATCATTTGCTTGTCAAGGGTTGGGAAAGGGTCACTTTTCACAACAAAGTGACACCAATCCACTATGGAATAGGTGTGTATTATGTTTCTTTCATGCTTCTAATTAGTTTTTTTTGTTATCTTATTTGAAAGGCATTATGCATTATTTCATAGGAGCATTTAACAAGTTTGCATAAACTAACCTTTCTTATTTGAAAGGAATTATGCATTATTTCATAGGAGCATTTAACATAGGCCACTGCTATAACCCTTGCTTATCATTAATCTTCCTAAATTATCATTAATATTTGGGTTTGTATTAGAGGGAACCATAACTTGTTGCAAGGTTGTTTGAAGAATAGTGTGATAATTAAGCAAATTTTGAATTAGGCCCCATAGGGATATCTTTGCAAGATTATTCTTAAGTTGTTCGATAGGATTGTGAATATTCCTTCCCACTCAGTGAAGTTAAATGAGGAGCACTAGGAAAAATGGGATTAGGAAAAGGGAGGGATGTTGAAGTTGTTTGTCTTAGTTGCAAAATGTTTCTAGATAGTGTTATATGTATGAGCAATGGTATTATAACTCAATTTCTATGAAAAAAATTCTTAGGGGGTTCGAGGATAAGGACATATTTGTTTTGAACTTGAGGTTTTTGAGAAGGTGGATAAATGATAAATTTAGGTTCAAGAGTGTACTTCAAGGGGTATCTAATGTGCATAACCTTAGAAGACTTATCATTATTTTCATGATCTCTTAATGAAGGGGATTCTAATGTCACTTCATCATCTTCATCTATGGAATTATTATTGTCAATGTTCTCATTTTCTTCCATTGATATATCTTCCCTAGTAGGAAAGTTTTTAGGAGAACTACAAACCAAATATTCTTGACATTCAAGGATTGGTTCTTCCAAAATGACTTCATTACAAGTAGGGGAATGATCAATGGTTGAATTGTATTGCTTATCAATGATGTCATTATCTTGTTCAAGAATGTTTCCCTCATGATTTTCATTGGTTGTATTTTCTAACACCAAGGCATCTTCCTCATGACTAGGAAAGATACTAGGAGAAGAAGAAATGGAACTATCATGATTATCCATAATTTCATTCCTTTTTCCTATAATTTCTTCCAAAATAGGAGAGGGAGCATAGAGAGGATTGTCATAAATCTTAAAGTTTTGATCATCCAACACCAACATATCTTCATTTATGCTTTCATCCTCTAGAACATTATCACAAGAGGTGAAAATGTTGGGAGATGAATATAGACTATTTGAAGTTTCAATGGTCTCTTGTTGTGTTATGTGGTTATCATGATTACCTATGATTGTTTCTTCATGTTCATTAATGTATTGTCTACTAAGAGAGGTAGAATGGGAGAAACAACTAGGACCCTCAAAACTCCCATTTCTTGTTTCTTCTAACACCAAAATATCTTCTTTGCCAATAGGAGAGATATTAGGAGAAGAATGAATATGATCATTAGGAATGTACAAGGCTGTATTCTCTTTCATTAAAACACTCTCATAGGGAGGGAATATGAACAATTTCTTAGTGTGCCTAGAAAGGTAAGGTACTAACATTGTTTGACCAAAAATAAAAAGTAATTTTAACCATCTCATGCAATTCTTTATTAATGTAAACAATGTATATCCAATGATGTAAAACACTTTTATCCAATGTATGCAAAACTTAAAGAATGCAAACAATGTATATCCAAAAATGAAAAGAACTTTTATCAAACTTATACAATTTTTTATGAATGTAAACATTGTATGTGGAAAAGTGAAAAGTACTTTTATCCATATTATACAAATTTTCAAAAATGTGAGCATTTTCAGATCTAATGATGATTGTAATTGAAATGATTTCAAAATACACTTGAAATGAAAGAAATTGGAATAGCAGTAATTTTGCAAACTTTAACAAAAAACTAAAAGTAGCAAAAAAAGAATAGAAAAGTATATTTAAACCTTGAAAACTATAGCTTCAAACTCAATAGTGACTAAGATTCCAACAAGGGTGTCTTGGTCCTACTTAAGGAATTTTGAGGTTCCATAAAATGGAACAGATAGAAAACAACACATAGAGGGTTCTGAGCCAAAAACCCATAGAAGGACTAAGATTCCGGTAAGGGATTTTTAGTCACAGTAAAGACTTTTTCTAGAAAAATAACAAAATCTTGATTGTTTACAATATTCCCAAGTTGCCTTCTTAGGAATCTAATGTTAAGAAACAAAAAAGTGTGCAAATGAATACAAGAAAAAAGTAACTAATGATAAGCAATTGGATGAAAAGTTGAGTGCATTTTTTTCATTTTTGAATGCAATAACAATGTTACTAAATGCAATTAGGATGATTGACAATGCACTTTTCAATTTTTCAATGACATAAAATGATGCACAAGTGAAAAAATGCAACTTATATACAAATTAACTAATGCAAATATGAGAAAACCTAGATGTACTTTCACTAATGCATGATGCAATGCAAAAATGAAAGAAACCTAGAGATCTAGGACTTTAATGAAATCCAAATCAGAAAAAATTAATGTCCCAAAATATCTGGTTCACCAAAATAAACAATAGGGAAAATGGGTTCCTTATAACCTAGGTCATGGAACACCACTATTCTTCCCTTGCATTGAAATATTCCCTAGGACCCCAAATTGGATTGACTATCAACCCAAAGGTGAGTTAATTCTCAATGAGGAAGACCTAGGAGGGGATGCTTTAAGGTCTGAGGGGTTCACCACCAAGCAAAAGCTTGGAAAAGAAAATTTAACATTCAACTCACAAAACCTAGTAATGTAAGCCAAATAATGAGTGTAAATGATATATCTGGAGAAACTCGTGCTGGAAAAAAAATCCACACCCAAAGAGATGTAATGTTTGTATTACTTTTCAAAAAAGGTACACCAATACAACAATCCTCTCTAAATTCCAATAGCACATGATCACTCTGACAACCTACCAATAGACTCTTCAAACCACCATCACAATGCTCCAATATGTAAAAGTTTGTGGGAGACAATATCACAAATAGTATCCCAAAACAACAAGAAAAACTACCTAGAAATCCCATTCCCCCTTTAGTGGAAAACCCATAAGCATGGCATAAATATTAAATAATCACATGGCATTTACATGGGCACCTAACCCACAACCAGTCGGAATTGGTTAGTACTAAGTGTACCATAAGTCTCCAACGGTTGTGATGGCTTCATGAAAGAGCATGCACCAACATGAAAACTTATGCATCTAACCCACATCCAATCAGAATTGGTCACTAGTGAGTGCACCATAACTCTCTAATGGTTTTGACCACTTCATGTAAGAGCATGCACCAACATGCAAACCTGGACACCCAACTATGTAATAGCATGCAAAACATGTAAATAACATGAAAAAAATGCACACCAAAGTGGTCCCCACTCACAAATTTGGATGCCCAAGAGGAATATTCTTCTAGGATGCCTTGCAAATGCCATCATAATGGGTTTGCCTCTTTTAATCCAATTACAATTTGTCATAGGAAAACAAATAATAAATATTTCATCCCTCATGTCCTCTAGAGCACTTTCCAAAGAACTTAGAGAAACACAATTATCAACTTAGGATAGCAATTATAATGTCACCTATCCTAACATTAGCAAACTCTTCCATGGAAAAAGCTAGAGAGGGAGATTGCTTTTAGTAGTCCTTCCACCAAGAACCAATGTTATGTACAAATTTATAAATAAAATTGAAAAGTAAACCTTTATACCAACATAGCTCAAGATCTTAGGCAAGAAAAGAATATTAGTTGTCAAGAGAAAAGAAGAAAAAATCATGTATCTTAAAACCTTTTTTCATTTTTATAGAATATGCATTGAATTATTAAAAATACTTTATTGCAACAACATGAACTTCAAATTAGAATAGTAGAGTCATCACCTCAATACTTTGAGGCAAACCTTGAAACAACAATGATTTCAAGGGCCAAGAATCAATGTTGAGTTCTCTCGACCAACAAAGCTTTCACATGCAATGACACGAGAAGGAATAAAACTAAGATGTAGATCCACAAAAATGACATTATTTATTGGTGATCTAATATTTTTCTTAGCAATCATTGAGTACAACTAAGATTTTCAATCTTAAAAACAACAAATTGAAACTCATAATTGAACCAAAAAAAAATCTAAAAAAAGTAAACAACTTTTCGTAAAACACGAAGAAAAAAACAAAAAAATAATATAAACTCCATTAAAATATATAATAAAACACATTGAATTTATTACTTCAAAATAAAATATAGACATTCCAAAGAAAAGAAAGAAAAACCAAAATTTAATAAAATAAAATTTTGTGTCTAACAATGTCCTACACTTTTTTAATTATATTATATAAGATAATCATGTGATAACCTGCCATAAATTAACTCACGGAAACACCCATGTGACTAGTATAGAATAGTATAGAATAGTCTCACATATATGAAACTTTGAAATTTAAATATCTAACATGCACACATAATATGATAGTATTATATACTAACATATATATATTAAGTATTAATATACATAAAATACATGCAGAGTTATCATTCTTTATTTTTATTTTTTTATTGATTTGTCTTTGTGATCAAATAATTGATTTATCTTTGCAATCAAAAATATTATTTATTTATTTATTTGTTCTTTTTGTTTCATCAAATCTACTTAGTTGCATGTGGCTTCCACCTGCCTGTCATTTTAAATGCTGGTTCAAAAACTTTATACAGATTGTTGGATGCCACTGTAGATACCTCTTAATGTAATAAACATGCATAATTTATTAGGGCTACTCCAAATTCAACGTGTATTATATTAATTTGAGGTTGTTAAGATCTTGATATGCTTCTTAAATGCAATCCTTTGGTACATAAGAAGAGCTTCAATAATTGTACTAGTTTTGGAGGAATCCAATAATGCTATCTAGTATAAAGAAGTTGCAGGGTGGAGGTGTCACAGAATGACGGCAACGATGGAGACACTCATGACTTTGCCCATCTTTTATTACAAAAATGGATCATACATGATGTCTTTTACCACTTTATTCTAGCTTTAAGGGTTCACTCTTTACTTTTAGTTAAAACAAATTGGACTAAACTGCCATATTTCACTTTATAGATTCTTGATTTGCTGATTTTTATCTTAAGAACGATTAAAAACCAGTGTCCTTTTAACACTATATTCTTATATTAAGGGTCCACTCAAACAGCTTTTGTTAAAATCAATTGGACTAACACTTCCATCTTTTTCTTTCTAGAATTTTCTTCTTACAAATCAGATTTTCCATGTGCCTTCTGTTAAAGTAGGCATAGATCTGAAAAATGAAATTACTACTTCAGTAATCTGATCAAAAGGTAACAACTTGAAAAATAAGCTGGTGCAACTATTGGAGTAGATTTAATCGAAGAGGGAGAACAGTCACTTTCATAAACCCCGTCCTATACTTTTTCTTTTTGGCCCCTGCATGTTCACTGATTAGATTGCCTTCTATTTAACTCTTAGCCAACTCTTTGTAAGACACAGCTCTCTACTTCTGACTCTTTTGTCATATTGGTTCTGTAGAAATGACCATGAAGCCTATGGCATATAACCTGGCATTATTTGCTCTCAGGGTGTTTCTTCTTCTAAATTTGGCTCCACTGCAGCCCATTTGTGCCTCCCAAAAGGTTATATTAATTTCTTTTATTGAGATGAGCTGATCCTTATTTTTAAAGGAAAATTAGTTTCTAGATTCTTACATAAGGAATTAATTGTTCAGTAGATGGTTGATATGATTTTTGGGTTCTGGGATACATATAGAATTTAATGGAAATGCATTTAATCGTTTAGACAAATGAGTTTATATGGTATTCAGTTGTGAGACTGAAAAGTATTTTGGAAGGGTTTATTTAAACTTCTTTCAGTTACTTTTTCTGAGAGGAATGGATAATTATGATTTTAGTAATATGGCTCCACTTCTCTTCATTTCTTTTGATGATTATATTGTATTTTAGGTCTGTAAAACACTCTTCAAGCCACATTTTCAGGCCTTGGTTTTCAGATTGCTTATTATTACTTTACAGCTGTTTAAAGTTTATTTGTTTTATTCAAACACTTCCCTTTTTTACTATCTTTCTGTATTTTAAGCATGTATAATAATATTCAGCTACATTTTTATGTTTGGATTCAAGATTATTAATTTTTGTACAATGTTGTATCGTTGTACAATAATCATTTTTTATTTATAGTGTGAGTTTATTTGTAATAGACATCTTCATTTTAACATTATTTTTAACAAATCTACTGTCTTTATATACACAGTTTAAATAAAAAAAAATGTATTTACATCTAAATCTATTGCATTTTACTCATACAACACCTTTATGATCATATTTTTATGTTTAGATTTAAGACTGCTAATTTACTGCAGGATTGCTCTATCACACTACTATTATTCTCTTTATTGCCTAAACAGTAGAGTTTATTTATAATTGAAACCTTGTTTCTCCATGTATTTTAGAAAAGTCATTTCATATTTTAGATCTCTACAAAAAATTTATGTCATAATTTCTACTTTGAATTCTAAGACTTCTGATTTGCAGCAAGTTACTTTATCACTTTATATTATTATCTTTATGATCCAAATTCTTGAGTTCCTCCTCTCTATTTCTTGGGACTATACGAATTGTTTGATTTCTTTACTATTCAAATGCAATGCATCCATTTTTTCTTATTGTTTGAGTCGCAGGTCTTTCATTTTTATCTATTATTTCAATTTTGTACAATTTTTTTTTGAAATTGGAGAGCTTGAACAGATTTATTTTATTATCAAATTTATGAATCCAAAGATCATTAAATAGATAACATACATAATCAGATATTCTCTTATATGAAATATGACTCTATAAAACAAGTATTTTAAAATGTGTGATTAAATATAATTCAATTTTTTTATACTTTTCTCTTTTTCATTAAAATATCAAAAGTGAGGCTTAACCCATCTTAAACAGACTTCCAAATTATATGGATGTATAGATGTACAGATTGATATAACTTTACTTATATTTGTTCTTTATTTTTTAATTTGAAAATGGAATGTGAGTTTTCACCCAGCATCAGTAAAATGTGTTCACCACTTGACTCAGATCCTGTCTCTGTCTTCCAAGTTTAAAAAAATGCGAACCAAATTAAGAAGGCTTATTCATTTTAGATCCTTTCAACTATAAGGATTTTATATACTAAATTATGATTAAATGCTCGTATAAATTTACAGGCAACGTGTTCATATACACTGGAGGTGAAGACCAGCCACAAAATCCTTCGTCTAGTTGGCGATTCAGGAACCAAAGATCCTGTCCTTGTGAGGTTCCGCAACCAAAGTGGAATAGAGGTGTTCAAGAAGCACCTCAACGATGGAAAGGAAAGCACAACATTTAAGCCAGGGAATATTGATCCATTCAATCTAAGTGGCCCTTGTCTGGAGGGTAAAGTCTGTCTCCTGGATTTTCTGGTTGACGGCACAAATGATTGGCATGCTGAGTATGCCAATGTGCGTCGTGAGAATATCGAGGAACCCGACACTTTCCATTTCCAAGAAAAATTCCCCCCCAAGGTGTGGCATGGCCGTAACTTCTGCGATAACAAGGCGGCATCTGTTGTATCAGAAAACTATACTCCTGAGAATGGGGAACAAAATGGAGAGGACCATGTGAGACGGAACAGCAATAGACCAAAGAGGGGGACATTAAGGATAAGTCAGTAAACTATACGACTGTGGAATATGTTCTCACCAGCTTTATCTCAATAGTAATAGTAAAATAACGTATGTAATGAACGGAATGTATTAGTACATTATCTCATATGTAATAGTAAAATAATGTCTGCAATGACTGGAATGTATTAGTGATTAGTAAATTGATTATTAATACAGGAATGGATGAAGTAAGTCTTTAGTCATGTAAATAAATTAGTATATGTCATGTTTTTATAATTTTCAATTTATTTATTTTTATTATCAAAGTTCAGTAAATCTTTAGTCATGTATATCATGTTTCTTTTAATCTTCAATTTTTTTTCATTATTACTAAAGTTTTTGCACCATGTAAATAAGTCAGTTTTATCTTATCATTTTTACTAATGTGAAATGGACTATTACAACAATAGATGAAGTAAATCTTTAGCCATATATATCATTTTTTTTTCTTTATTATCAAAGTTTTTGTACCATGTAAGTATGCCAGCTTTGTCTTATCATTTTTACTAATGTGAAATTTATTTAATTATAATATAATTACATTTAATATCAAATTTTTCTAATAAGTAATGGATTTTATTAGGTACTAAGTTATAAAAATTGTGATTAGTGGTTACACTCCTAGGCACGTGGTCTATGGGTTGTCAAAAAACTAAAATTTATGTTATCATGAATATTTAGTGAAAAGTAGATATTATTTCTTTAATTTGAATATATCAAGAAACAATAATATGAAACTTCATGCTTGACAATAAAGCAAGCCTATGGTTACTCATATAGCTTCAATGGAACTTAAGGGAAACATGGTAAATGTCATTTAAATTACCCACCTTCTCGCCCAAACATATCAAGGATTCCTCTTTACCCACCCTCTATGACCCCAACATTTAAATAGGTATCCATTAAGTCAATATTGGACCTTTGTCAAAACTTTGAGAAATTATATATCTTCCCGCCCAAAACTGCTTGTGTGTTATTATTTATCTCCATAATTTTATTTTTTAAAAGATCTTCATTATAAATAATAATTAAGTAGTCGCATTGAAATTTCAAATATTCATCAAATAGATTTTTTTTAAACAAACCTAGTAGTTTAGAAACTACATTCAATTTTCTACAAATTCTATTCATAGATATTTTTGAAATAATATAGATAACTTATTCAAAATTTTACATCAAGTTTCCTAACTCTGATTTTTCTGATTTTTTTTCCACTTAAGGGCCTATTTTTTCCATGATGATCCTACACATACCCTGTGTGACAAACTTTGCAGCAATAGTGGAGAAAGGTCCTATTCTTGAGAGGGCCCTTATCACCAAAGGGCTATTCAAAATCTTCAACTTTGATAAGAAGAAATCATTTGGGGATAGGCCTCATTATTGGAACAAAAATAAAAATGTTCTCAATGATGGTGCCACTGACACCAAACATGTCCAAGTGGCTAATGCTTTGCAGAAGCCACAATATCCTCCTCAACACTCAAACTCTCATGCTATATTAGTGCCATAGGGGGCACCTCATCCCAACCAACAATCTAGTCAGAATAACCAAGGGAATGACAAACGTCAATTCACTCAACTAGGGGAATCCCTAAGTGTCATGTTTAATAGGCTTCTTCAAGCCAATTACCTGATTACATATCCTATGACCAAGCCACCTGATGAATCCAAGCCTAAACTAGCTTGGTTTAAACAAAATGAATATTGTGAGTTCCAAAAGATTAAAGGGCATACATTCAATAAGTGTCAAAGTCTGAAAATGTGTATCTAGGACCTCATAGATCGGGGTGACATACATGTGGATGCCAGCACAACACCTTTTTCCAATGCTCAATTGAAAATATATCAAAATTCTTTCCCTAAGCATAACCAAGGTCCTCGTACATAATACTCAAACCCAGTGCCTAGCAATAACAATAATCAGAATAACAAAACCAACAACATTAGTTACAAAAATGTGCCACTTAATTATGAAGGTCTCATCATGCACATCGAACAAGTGGAACCACGTGTGTCTATGATACTCGTAAAAGGAAAGGATCCACAATGTTTTGTTACTACCTTTTGAACCTTCATCATAGTCCTTGGAGCCTCTACATCCACCCAACCACAACCTATAAGTTCTCAATACAACATTCTTGACCATTTGGGATAGACTTCGACACAAATATTCATTCTAGACTTGCTTAAGTCTTCTCCCACACACTAATAAATCCTAAATAATGCCTAACTGGACACCCAAGTTCCTAATTACATAGATCCTACTCAATTTTAAGCATTGGTAAGATAGCTCATAGAAACCTATCAACTAGGTTTCAACCAAAATGACATGCCCTACATTGACTCTAATCATGAGCGTCCCCTCCATCTAGAGGTCCTGGTAAATCATCATAAAGTAAAAAGGGTCTTGGTAGATAATGGTTCTTCCCTAAACCTATGTACATTGAAATTCATAAAATAGGTGGGATACACCCATGCTGATTTAAATAATCAAGTCATCACAATCAAGGTGTATGATAATGCAGAGTGTGATTATGAAGGAACAATATGTATTCTAATCCAAGTTGGTCTAGTTGAGCAATACACTACTTCTCATGTCCTTGATCTAGAAATCCCCTATAACCTCCTCCTCGGTTGTCCATGGATTCATGCCATTCAAGCCATTCCATCCACATACCATCAATGTCTAAAATTCCCATTCAATGAGGCAGAAGTTACCATACATGTGGATCCCCAACCATTTGAATATTTTTTCACTTTAGGAGCTTATTTTCTCATTCGCACTATTGTCCTAGAGTGGTAATGGGACCACTGCATACATCATTGTCCCACTCATCTACTACCGCACTAGCCACAACTTTATCCACTCCATCATCCACATCTGATTCCACCCTTACTAAAGTCTAGATCATTGACAGTGGATGTGGTGAATATAAAATGCACACAACTTTGAATGTGGCAACTATGCCACCCTCACAACACACATATGGCCAACCTTCTCAGTCTACATTGAAACCAGAAGACAAGACTATCACTTTGAGCTCCAAGAACATGGGAACCCATACTTACTACTCTCCTGGGTTTAGACAAGACACACCAGAAGATGACATAAGCCAATGGGTCTACCATGAGGAACTTGATCCCTCCCCTCCTTTGAAAGAATATTTCCAAGAGAACTACCCTTGGCCATATAAGTTTGTAGAGAAGTACAATTATCAGGGGGGAGGCCTTGGCACCAAAGAGCAAGGAAGGAAACACCATATTGAGGATACAATAAGACCAAGATACTTAGACTGAAGTCATGACACAAAACAAAAGGGACCTATAGCATCATCTAGTTCCTTTAACAACGTCAGTGAGAGAAACAGTCTCCTTGAAGACATACCAGAGGATGAATCCATCATAAATGCATATGATGATGTAGATCACACTAACCTTTCTTCCATGTTCGACTACTTATACATTTGCACCATTAGCCTCTCCCTTAAACATCCTGAACTCATAGACTAGGACCTACATGGTGGCACACCTATTGACACCTTTCCCTAAATAGATGAGTACGCACATCTTATGGAATTGGGCGAAGATGAACATCCTAATTGCAAAAGTAAAATGAAGAAAAATAAAAAATGGTCACCTAGTGAAAACCTCCTCGAGGCACTTCTTGACCTAGAAAAGGTAAAAAAAAGGGGTGTATCTAATAGCAAAAACCTCGGTGAGGCGCTAGAAGATGTGGATGTTCATCTTCCCCTTTTAGGAACTCAACTCTCTAAATAATCATCCATCCTAATAGAAGAAGCATGAGAAATAAATTTGGGAATTGAAGAGGATCCCAAAATTGCATATGTAGCCAAAGCACTCTCAGAAGAAGAATATTCTACGATCACCAAGCTTCTCAAAGAAGGCATCATCAATTTTGCATTGAAATATTCGGACATGCTAGGCCTTGATCCTGTTTTAGTAGTACATCACCTGGATGTATGTCCTGATGCCAAACCCATCAAGCAAAAGCTTCAAAAAATGAACCCCCAAGTAGCTCTACTGGTTAAGAAAGAATTAGAGAAGCTATTAGAAGTTGGATTCATAAGGCCCATTGACTATTCAAAATGGATCTCTAATGTAGTGCTCGTAGCCAAACCAAATGGTGCTATTAGAGTATGTATAGACTTCTGTGACCTCAACAAGGCTTGTCCAAAATATGATTTTCCTTTTCCAAAATTGACATGTTGGTTGACCTCATTGTGCGACATGAGATGCTTTCCCTCATGGATGTCTTCTCTGGATACAATAATATCTAAATTGCACTTGAATACCGGCATAAAATAACTTTCACCACACCATGGGGTACCTTCTATTATAATGTTATGCCCTTTGGCCTTAAGAACATGGCAGAAACCTACCAATGAGCTATGACCATTATCTTCCATGACCTCATCCACATCATAATGGAAGATTATGTTGATGATCTATTAGGGAAATCAAGAATAAGGGAAGAACATCTTGTGGTCCTCAAAAAGATCTTTGAGTGTTTAGAGTAGTATAAGCTAAGGATAAATCCTAAGAAATGTGTCTTTGGGGTCACATCAAGAAAACTAATGGGTTTCATTTTCTCTCGAAGATGTATAAAAGTCAATCTAGTGAAAGTCAAGGCAATCATGGATATTCCTTTGCTGCATAACCTCAAACAATTAAGGAGCCTTCAAGGTAAGTTTCAATCCATCCAGTGGTTCATTACTTAGGTAGCCGAAAAGTTTCATTCATTCACTGATCTCCTAAAGAAGGATAATGCTTTTAAGTGGACGTAATAGTGTCAATTTGGCTTTGAAAAGATCAAAGAATATTTAGCTCACCCACCAATCCTTATGCCACCAATTCTAAGTAAACACCTCATGCCATATATTTTTGCTACTTCAGTGGCATTGGGGGAATTTTTGGCACAATATGATGAGTCATCAAAGGAAAGAGCAATCTACTACATCAATTAGACCCTCGTGGGATATGAGCTTAATTATTCCCCAATGGAAAAATCTTTCCTAGCCATGGTTTTCAATTCACAAAATCTCTAACAATACATGCTCAATCATCCAGTAAAGCTCATCTCCAAGGTCGATTCACTCAAATATTTGTTATCGAGAACAACTTTGACTGGTCGCATGGCTAAGTGGGTCATGTTGTTAAGTGAATTTGATATAGAATATGTAGATTGAAAAACTATTAAGGGACAAGTGATAGCTGATCATTTGGTAGAAGCTCCCCTGGTGGATGCCTATCCTCTAACAACAAAATTTCCTGATGGAGGCTTTTCAGTAACAAAAGCAACCACATGGACACTGTACTTTGATGGGTCATACACACACAATGGATTGGGGGTATGAATCTTTCTCGTCACCCCCTAGGGTGATTATATACTGAATTCATTCAGGTTGGCTTTTACATGCACAAACAAAATAGAAAAATATCAAGCTCTTCTGACTAGGCTCAGAATTGCAATCCAATGGCATATTACTCACTTGAGATTCTCTAGTGATTCTCAATTAGTCATCAAATAGGTAAACGATGAGTTTCTCACAAAAGATGATAAGCTACTACCTTATAAATGCATGGTTGACGACTTCAAAAATTATTTCACTTCCATCCAGTTTGATCAAATTCCAAGAGTATAGAACAAAGTGGCAGATGCCATGGCTATCATTGGGTCTTTAATTGACATGCCTAAAGACAAAATAGAGTGTGAATTCCTCATTAAACAGCTATTAATCCCAACTTATTATATTCTTGAGAGTGATATGATGTGTGACATTCTAGGTCCCATGTCACCATGGTACCATGATATCTACACTTACCATCATGATAATATCCTACCTCCCAATCTCACACGTAATCAAAGAAAATATTTCATCCAACATACATCCTATTACGCCATCGTAGGTGATACATTTCATCATCATGAGTATGATGGAACCATCCTCCGATGTCTGAATGAGACTGAAGCCCATACTGCATTAGAAAAAGTACATAGTGGTGTATGTGGGGCCAACTAAAATGGCATGGCCATGGTTAAGAAAATTCTCAGAGTAGGATACTACTAGCCTACATCAAAAAATGATTCTTGTGAATTCGTCAAGAATTTCCTACCTTTTCAATAGAATGCGGATTTGATACATGTTCCTGCATAAGATCTGCAACTCCTTATAATATCATGGCCCTTCTCTCAATGGGGTTTTGACCTAATTGGCAAGATATATCCCCCATCCTCCAATGTCCACACCTTCATCATCACTGCAACTAAGTACTTCACCAAGTCAGTGGAAGAGATGCCACTCTCACAAATGACAAGTACTCAAATTTCCAAGTTTATCCTCTTCCATGTTCTTTGCAAATATGGAATACCATACACCATCATTTCTGATAATGACAATCCATTCAAGAACCAAGCTATGAAACACATTTGTGACACTTTCCACATCCAACATCATTGGTCTATTCCTTATTACCCCTAGGGTAATGTTCAAGTGGAAGCCACCAATAGAACCTTCATCAGAATCCTTAAAAAGGTGGTCAATTATACTGGTCAAGATTGGCACCTTCACATCCATCCTACCCTTTGGGTGTATCGCACTTGCATCTGCACCCCTACTAGCACCACCCCATATTCTCTAGTTTATGGTGCTAAGGCCATCTTGCCAATTGAGGTAGAAATATCATCATTGAGAATCTCCCTAAAGAATCTTATTAATGATGAAGACACTTGAGTTGCTAGACTCAACCAGTTAGAACTCCTTGATGAAAAATGAATCAAAGAGTATGACCATCTCCAGGAATATCAATTTTTTTTGAAAAGAAGCTACAACAAGAAGGTCCATCCTCGCTAGTTCAACATTGGTGATCTAGTCCTCAAGGACAATCAGCATACTCAACAGGATTGAGATAAGAAATGAAAATTTGAAGCAAATTGGTTAGGTCCTTATGTCATCACAACCAAGTATGGATCAAGGGCATACAAACTTGCTACTCTTGAAGGAGAGCCCCTAGAGGAGCCCATTAATATAATGCACCTAAAAAGGTTCTACAATTAAATCAGCTAGGGTATCTTGTCCTACAAAAATCCAAAAAATACAAAAAAAAGTAAAAAATTGTCAAAAATTCAAAAATAATAAAGAGAAATAATTCACCCTATGGTGGAAACCACCCTCGGTGGCACCTTTGATAAGTACGTTTGGTGAAAACCTAGTAATAAGAACCATTTGTAGTGGGGTTTAATCAATATCTACCTTGCATCTTAGTTAGTTTATGCTTGCATCCATTCTAATCTCATATCTTATCATCCCATTGAACCTATCCTCCCATTTGCATGCATCATTTGGTCACTTGGTATATTTTGGTTGAACATTGGATGAACTTCATTTGCTATCCATCATTCTGAGCTTTTGTCCTAATCTAAGCTTGTGTCGTCAGTCTTGTCATCTTCTTAGTCATTCACTTTAAACTAGATTCCTTCATCATGTCGGTCTCCATTTAGATCCCATCTTGTCGTGTCACTCCTTTTGGTCTTTATCGAACTACGTTGCCCTGCACTTTCACATAGGAAAGGTTGATCATTTGATCTACCCCAAGGGAATTTTTTCCATCCCATTTTGGTCATCCATCATGGTCACCATTGTCCACTTTATGCTCTTATCCCTGGTTAGTCTTGCTTGAACTATGTTTCCCCTATGCTTTTAGGTAGGCAAGGCCAATCATTTGATCCACCCCTGGGGATTTTCTTTGCTTTCTTTTGTTTGTCTTTGTTGTTGTTTCCCATTGCTCATCTCCCTTAGTCCTCTTTCTACTTTTATCCATGGTCTTTTCTTGAACTATGAGGGCTATGTTCTTTCACATAGGCAAGGATAATCTTCGATCGGCCCCCGAGACCCTAGATCGTTAGGGTGTGTCAGTTTTGTTTCTTGTGTCTCTTGTCTTGCATCGTGTTTTCAAGTATGTTCTTATCTAGCTAGTTAAGATCCACTCGTATCATGAGATTCAATCAGTTTTGGAATATCCTATATCATAATCAATTTTTTAGTTTAGTATCCATATTTAGTCTCAATAGGATGCATCCTTCCTAATAGAACTCATCAACCCCATCCATCCTCTTGATCCTATGGCAAAGGATTTTTTGAAATTGATTGCAATCTTTTGATACTTTTGGCTTTTATTTATCATTTGAGCTCCCTATCACAACTTGTCAAAGTCACCATGATCTATCATATTATGGTGTATTTTGATTAGTTATTATAGGGGCATATCTTGATCTTTTTTATTTTTTGCTATCTTTTGGGTTATCCCACGTAGTACCCACCAAGACCTATGAGGTCTTGTGTTATGCTAGGACATCCCTTTGTGCTTGTGGTTATCCCAATACCTAATCTGACCAAAGTCTTCATGACTTTGGGGTGTTGGGATAACCTTCTTGTCTACTGTGTTTGTTTTATGTATTCAACACTAATCCACCTTGGTTTTACATACCTTGGCACTTGGTGTATTATGCTATAGCAAAAATCAGTGCTCTAGAAATGGAAAATTACATTAGGATTTCATTTCATGATCAATTCCATTGCATTGCATTCATACCTAACCTATGACCTATGATTTCGGTTGTGCAAACATTTACCTTCCATCTCTTGTTCTTCTCAGGATACCAACGGTTCTTGACAGGTGCAGTTTCACACCCATCTTCCCTTAATTTTATAATTATTATAGGGAAAGTACTTTCCAATAGCTCAACAATACACCTACCATCTACCCTCATTACCATACAAGTCCTTATTGACACTTATGTTCATGTTACATTTCACTTTATTTCAGGCCATCTCACTCACATATCATACACCACATTTATTTTTATAAGCTAAAGCAAGCATGATCACAAATAAAGTCCATCTACACTCCACATTGTATTTCATTTATCTATTACTATTTGTAAGGAATTTTATTGCATCTCATCACAGATTATTGGTTCATTACATTTCACTTCATATGCATTACTATCTCATATTTAATTTAAGTTGTTTAGATTAATCATGTTTGGCTATTCTAAGCATCTTAGATTCATCTCATTAATCATTCATTTCCACATTAATCCATACCATTAACACATTACATACATCACCACTTGCATTACAAATTGTTAGATCATTATCCATAATATATAAAGTCATCAATCATCCATCAAATCCTGCATCATACACTTTATTTGTCATATTTATCATCTATCTCATCCATATAATCATCAACATACATCATCACAGGCATATACATACATCGTATTATAATGATCATCCATAATAAAACTATAAGCATACATGTGTGCATAAACAACATCATCCATCACATAGACATCACATAACATGGTGTCAATAAAGGCTATCACATATCATATAAAAATAAAAATACAATGTCCATCACATCATCCATAATAATGCCCATAATATAATCAAAATACATATCCATCACATATATCATCAAATAAAGTACAAGTACAAAGATTTGAATCAACTCTAGTCTCTACTACTCTGTACTATACACCTATCATGCATTTGTCAAAAATTGGTATCTTGTCACCTATCCTCTATCATCTTTACTGTGATTTTCCCACATCTGACCTCTGTGGTGAGTCTAGCATCCATCCTTTCCATGGAGGGGTCCCTCTATAGCCACTGTACCCCCAGGTGTATGTCCCTACTGACTGGGATGGTGTTGGCATCTATGGCATTGCTCTAATGTAGGAAAGCACCTGTTGTGTCTGATCTGGTACTACCCCAATGTAAGCTACCATATAATAGCTGGCCTCTCGCATGTATTCATCCCACTCTATAGCCTGATACCTAGTTGCATTCTAGTCCACCCTATACTTGTCGTGGAATCCACATATGGATCTCCTCTCTTGTGCCCACAAGTTCTATGCTAACTTTAGCTGATCAATTTCTGCTCCCATTTGTGACACCTGCTCTATAGCCATGTCCCTCTCATCTTGCATAGGATGTACCTCTACTTACAATCTCTGCACATCTTCCCATGTCTTTCCACCCTCACCCTGTGTTGTCTATGTTTGAGCATGTGTTGTATCTCTCTCTCTGCAACCTGCGCTCATGCCACCACCACATCCCTCTCCCTCTACAAGGTCTTCACTTGTATCTGTGTTGCATCCCTCTCACTCTGTAGGATCTGCACCTATGTCTATCCAGTGTCCTTCTTTGTCTACAAGGTCTGTACCTAGACCATCATAGCCTCCTCTCTCTCTTGCATCACCCCCATGTCCCTCGCTATCCACTCTGCTACCTCAACTCTATTGCAAAGCTCATCTCACTCCCATCTCAGCTCAATAATCTCTCTCAGTAACCTCTCCAGTTGTATCCTCAAATCATCTAGGTCCTTCTCTGCCTCTGCCATGGTCCTTACAAATACCTATTTTTTTGATCCTCTAGGCTCTCATTGTCCTCATGCCTACAGTATAGTTATCACTTCCTCTAGCCTGTATCACTCCCATCTTACTGCCACCCCCTCCTCATGCTCTCTAGATACATCTCCCTCAAGCCAAGTCACATTTGATCATGGTTGGCTCACCTCTATCTGTAGCCTATCCCTCCTTGCTCATATCTCCTCCTCATGTCATGATACTATGTCAGCTAAGTCCTTGAAATACCTCTCATCCTCTATCTACACTCTGGTCACCTCTACTCGCAACATGCTCACCTCGACCTCTAGTCTACATCTTGTAGTCTTGGTATCTCTTAGTCTCTACCCAATGATCTGTAATCTCGTCACAACCCCTCTCAACAAAATAGTTGGATCCTTTGCTATAGGTGGCAAACTGACTAATGGAGGAATATCATGAACATCCATATCCATCACCTTTGTCTTTGTCTCATCTCTCTCATCCATCATCTCCACATCTACCTCATCTCTCTCATCCTATGCCTCGAGCTCCACCCGAGCTCTCTTCTACTGTCTCCTCCTCCTCCTCCTCCTCCTCCTCCTCACTCACTCCTACTACCCTACTGCCCTAGCCTCTCCCTATCCTCTCTCTTGCTACCTTGCTAGTCCAACTACCTCCTCATCTCTCTCAACCCTCATCTCCACCTCTACTTCATCCCTCTCCTACCCTACCTCAATCTCCACCCAAACTCTTCTCCACTATCTCTTCCTCTTCCTCATCCTCTCTTGCTGACTTGCAACCCTAGCCTCTCCCTATCATCTATCTCATTGCCCTACTACCCAAACTACCTCCTACCCTCTCCTCTAGCTTGCCAATTACAACTCATCCTCTAGCCCAAAACATAATTCCTCCATAATCAGCTCCTCTAGAATAATTCATGGGGGTAGGTGACGGGCATGCCATGCAGTGAATCGAACTATCACTCATGCCTCTACTTCCTCCCATCCTACTTAAGTAAGGTACTAGATTCAATGTCTCCCAATGCTCTCTCACAAACCTTGATGAAATTGGCTCTCCCCATGGCTGCTCTCACAAGTTATGCCAAAATCTCTTTGGTCCATGCGAAATGTCCTATGGAAGTCTAAACTATCTGGTCACCCTATCTGGCCTATGTGCCTCCACTATATGAGGCTCCTTCCTGACTATATAACATTGGGTATCTAAAAAAATACCCTGTTTGTCTCTCTTCATCTCTCCTCCATCCAAAAAATGATCATGTCATGTATGGCCTCCACACTATATGCTCCTCCTAAAGGTCATCTAGTGTGCTCCTCCATCTGTCCAGATCTTTGAAGCCCTCATAGTACCACACCCAACCATACTCTACCCCATACCACTAAGCTATTTGTGTTGTTGCATCCTCCAATCCTACTCTCACCACTCTTGGCCTATCCACACTAATATGCTCTAAGGCCCATACCTACAACAACATCACCCATGTCAAATTAAGTGCCTCTCGATAGCACACAGTGTGCATGTCTCTATACAACTATGCCAAGATGCATGTACCTCATGCAAACTCACCCTCTCTTCCCTCCATGATATTTTGTATCACCTCCATGTACCTCAAGCTGCATAAGTTCCCACTCCAGTCTAGTATTAGTAATCTTCTAATCAACCCACATAACTATAGTGGTAACGGTGGCACCCACAACACTAGGCATTTTTCCACATCCAACCCCTTCCTCTGCATAGGAAGGTCATCTCATCCAAATAGGACCCATAGCATATGATCGAGCTCTGCCCCCTCTGATGTTGTCACACTCAATAGGTGCCCTACTATAGGGAGCCTCAATATCCATCATATGTCCTCTTGGGTGACAATCATCTCCCTTGTTGGGAGATGGAATGTCGAGGTTGAAGAACTCCAACACTCTACAAGGGTTGTCAACATTGCCCTATGAGCTCAAATAGTAGGGTATCCTGGCAAATGTAGTAACCCCACCCATGACATAGCCACATGGTCTGCTCTATTCATGGCTGCTATCATCCCCTCTAGCACCTTTGATCGCCTCTTGTGCATCTGTAAGCTATCGAACCACTACATCCATACCACACCACATGTCAAGAATTTCATCCTTGATATCTCTCTCTTTTCCATTTCCCAAACCCGGGCTATCTTTTCACTAATTTTTCCCCCTCCCTTTTCTGGATAAATTTACTCGATTTTCTCAACTTCATCTTATCTTTCTTTTTTTTTGGCCCAATCTTACCCATTTTTCCTAGTCTCTTTTTATTTTTCTTCCCACCCTCCCTGACCGCCCCTTGAGCAAGCCCACCCTTCGATGTACGAACCCACCCTCTCAATGGGTGAGCCCACCCTGGTGGTGGGAAACCTGACCCAAGCCATGGGAAACCCTACTCTGGCGATGGGTGAGCCTGCCTTGGCTGCGAGTGAACCCACCCCAGCCATGAGCAACCCCACCTCGGTGGTGGTGATCCGATCCTGGTAGTGGCCACACCTACCCTAGTTGCCGATGAACCTTCCCTAGAGGTAGGTGAGCTTGCCTGAAAGGTGGGAAAACCTACCCCCAAAATGGGTGGCCACACCCAGGTGGGGTAACCCTTGTCTTAGACAAGGCTACCCCTTTTGGGGTGAGGTCACCTGCCTTCTAGGTGGGGTCACCCTTCAGCTAGGAAAATTTTCCCATGTCCCCCCCTAACCAATTTCAAGTGGATTTTCCTGATCCCAGAGAAAATCCACCTTTCTCTAGTTTCCATTGTGCTCTTTGGGCATTTTTTTTCATTTTTTCTAGGTGCATTTACGTTCTAATTGGGAAAATTCACCCTCCTTTCACACCACCTGTAATAGGTGATTCTTCCTACCAGATGGGCGCACTTGAAATTTCACCCCCTACCCATTTTTCTAACCTACCCCAATCCCAAAACCCATGATTTTAAAATAGATTGAAACTTAAAAATATAACCTAGCGTGGAACGATGCGCTCATAGAAAAACTAACCTAGCGTGGAACGATGTGCTCATAGAAAAACTATCATACCTCATCCCCCTAGTGGATTATGTCACCATCATAATCATCTAGCATTCTTATCTCCTTGTCTGCTTCTCCTTTTCTCTCTCTTTCACTCAACTGCCAACTGTGCAAATGAGAAATAGTAATTTCTAAAATTACTATATATAACATTTTGCCTACTTTTTTTTAACTTTTTTAAGTGAAGGGTATTTTTACCATTTATTTAAACCTATTTTAATTCAACTAATCCTTTAACTCCCTAGGGCTACCATTTGCAAATTGTGTGTCTGTTTGACTCTGTTCAAAATCCAATCTTCCTAGTTTTTGGAGTTCCTTCCAAATTCCCCTCCATTTCTTCATTTCTAGAAGTCACCTGAGCCCCCTTTTTCTTCCCCAGCTTCCCTCTCGATAGGGAATACCCTACCATTTTCCTCCATTCTTCTGTCATGGTCATTCCCTTGCGAGATTGGGGAATCTCCCTTCATTTCCCTCCATTTAGGTAGCTCACGTAACTTCTCCCATGTTGGGGCATCATTTTCTAGTCGCTTCCTCTATAGAGTCATCTGTATTTTATTTTTCTTTGAAACACTATTATTCTAACAATATTTCAAAGAGGGAAAAAATGTAGACATCCAAATTTGTCCACTCCCACATGGTCAAATCCATCTCCCTTATCCATCTATTTCATCAATAGTAATTGAACGATTTATTTAAGTAATATCTCCCCTTTTCCTAAAGTTTCTAAATTATTTAATTTAATAATTAAATACTTTACCTTTTCATTCTTCCCTCTCTAAATTAAATAAATACATCAATTTATTTAATTTAGTCATTTAACCTTTTTTGAATTTAAATCAATTTTAAATTCTTCCTTTTTCTCTCTCATTGTCACATACTCCATAACCCTCTTCTAATATGGATTATTTTAATTAATCTATGATTAGGATGTGCATACCTTTAATTACAATTAATGTGACATCCTCCATATTTTTCCACTTGTCTCTAATCCCTCATTAATCTTCTTAATCACCTATTTGCACAACCTTAATCTAATCACATGCCATCTTTGGCATGTCCTTCAAGACAACCTTTCATAAGTGCTTTCCTTTCTGAGCCTTGACCTCTTCCCCATGTGAATTTAAAATTCACATTTATTCATTCACTGCATTTCTCTTCCCCATGCAAGTTGTTGGGAAATTCTAAATTCTCTCACTTGTCACATCGGTCACATGGGGTCAAGAACCTTCCTTTATAAAGACCTTGTCTTATCCACAAGGTACTTCCAATTGTGTGAATTTAAACTTCAATTTATTTCTCCAACCACTTCTCTCTTCCCCATGATGATGTGTGAGGAATTCTAAAATTCCTCACATGTCAACATCCTTCCCACATAGGGACAAGAAGTTCTTTTTGAGGAAATATTCTCCCCATCCCAAGGTACTTGCAAGTACCTCCACCTCACATGTCCTTTTTCCAACTCATTTTTCCTTGTAACACCTCATCCTCCACATGGAAAGATGTGAGGGCTTGTGATTCCTCAACTCACCATCACCCTTCATCTTACCCATGTTGGAAAAATATTGACCATCCAATTCTCTAGAGATTCTTCCCTTAAAATGGAATATTTTCTCTCACAAACATACGTATCAATATTATGAGGGTATGTGGCTGACAACTTTTTTTTCACCCAAAATTAATGAAACGAAAAGGGTTTTTAGAGGAGATTCTCAGCTTTCCAAAAATATAAATTATGATTTAATTTGAATTTAATAAATTATTATTATTCATTTTCTATTAGAATTATGACTAAAGTCCTGATCGATAGGCTGATTGAAAAACATCGATAACTTTCAACAGTATCATATTTTTGAATCCAAAACATCACATTCTATGCTTCACATACTATAGGATTAAAAAAAGAAAAATTAAATTTCATGAAGTTTTGACCAAGTTAAGGTGGTCGACAAACGAAGTTTTATATTTTCTAAAAGTTGTAATAAAAATTCATAATTAATTATTTACTTGGAAAAAATTATAAAAAATATGCATCACATCCGAAATGAGTCCTCTACTTATATATAAAATATTACAAAAAAATATTATCATTAAATTATTATGGTTAGGGTGGTAGTGACACCTACTTCTTATTTTTTCCCTAAAATTTAAGTACTCTGCATTGAAATTTCAAATTTTCACCAAATAGATTTTATTTATTTTAAATAAACCTAGTAATTTAGAAACTACATTCAATTTTCTACAAATTCTATTCTTACATATTTTTGAAATAATATAGATAACTTATTCAAATATTTACGCCAAGTTGCCTAACACCGATTTTTCTGAATTTTTGCCACTTAAGGGCCTATTTTTGCACGATGATCCCGCACATACCCACATCCAATCACTCATACTCTCAAAAGAACTTGCATTTTTCACTCAAAACCTCCATTGTTGGATCTCCAAGCTTCCATTTGCACGCATTTTACTCATTTATCAAGCTACCCAACTTCATCATTTGAATCTCCATTGCATTCTCACCATTTTGCATAGAATTTTTAATCCATTTACCCTCAAGGAGCACACATTCATCAAAAATCAAAGGGCCAACCAAGGATATCACTTGAACAAGGTATCAATCATTTTTTTATATTTCTTTGTTTAAGTTTAACATAGCCCAACATTGAGGTGTTGAAGTGTTGTTTTCTTCCTTTTACTTTTTGTTTTGCATCTTCTAGGTTATGTAAACAACATTGCTCATAGTTACATCCAAATTTTTGTGTCCTATCTATAATGGGAGCATGATTGATCTAATCGAAGGGCATGCAAAACCATTATGTGTCTTAATCCATGTAGTCAATTTATTATAATCATCTCGATAGAGATTATGTAATAGTAAAAACTCTTTTGTGATCACATTCTCACCACATGCAGGATCTATTAATATCCCATTGGTGGGTTTATCATGGATTCTACCAGCTATGTAAAGAGGACCATCTGAAAGTTTTTGAAGTATATCTTTAGCAAAAAAAGTGATATCAAGAGATTTATTGTTTTGGCCCTTATCAGGGATAACATCTATCGCACCCACAACTTTATCCATAGGAGTAACTTGGGTAACAGTTGTAGTTATATCATGTTGTTCATTGTTTGTATCAAAAGTCATTACATCAATGTGTGAATGTTCAATAACCTTGACAAATGAGATATTATGTTTAGGCATGGGGTTGGTGAAAATTTGTAAATTTTGGTTAGGGGTACAACATAATTATTACCTTGATCATTAACACCCACAATGGACAAATGGCCTAAATCAATGAGGTCATCAACTAAATGTTTTAGATTCTTTTAGTGTTTAGTGTCATGTCGATTTTGGCGATGAAAATGACAATAAGCATTAGGTTTGAATGTAGGTGGTAATGGCTGGTTTGGATCAAGTGGTTTAACAAGTGGCAAAGTGAGCATGTGTTGTTGAAGTAATTGGTTCATTATGTTATGGAGGGTATCAAGTAAGGGAGTAAATTGTCTCTTCAGGCCCCCATAGGTATAAGGCACTATTGCTTTAGCATCTGCCACTAGACTTGGAACAAGTTGGGTTGGTTGCGGTTGTGAAGATGGATTGAACTATAAAAAGCCTCTATTTGGTTTGTGAAAGTTTTGTGTGTTATTTTGGTTTTTTGGTTTAGTTTTTTCAGCTCGGTTAGGAGTGGATTTTGAATCACGACTAGAACCTAGTTGTGATATTCACAAAAGGTTGTACATAAATGCATAAATGAAGGGAATTTCAACATAGTTAACTTATCTTGAAGGTTTTTGTGCAAGTTTTTGATAAACATATTCTACAAATGTGCATTAGGAATCTTGACATAAATTTGAGCATACAAGGATTCGTATCGTGAAATAAAATTAGTTACTTTTTAATCCATGTTTTGTCTACATATCATGAGGTCAACCATTGTCTTTTTACATTTCCTATGAACTTGGAAGTGACTTATGAAAGCATCCACTAATTCATTGAATGACTGGATGGAATGTTTAGGAAAATTTGGAAAACCACTCTAATGCAATGTCTTTCAGGGTCCTTGGAAAAAGTTTAGCTGAGTTTATCATCAAGGAAAAAAATCACTACATAAAGTTGTATAAGCATTAACATGGTTGATAGGGTCTCCTTTACCTTTGTATTTCTCAAACCAAGGAATTTCTATCCCTTGTGGAATCTATGTGCATAATATTTCAAAAGATAAGGGGCTACTGCGAACACGATATGTGGGTGGAGCGGTTTGACCTTAGCTAATGGTGGAAATTTGTTGTTGTATGGAGGAAACAGTGTTAAGGAGTTGTGTAAGAATAGGGTCAAGGTAAGTGATGTGAGGTGGAAGGAAAAATGGTGATGGAGTGCATGTGATGTTAGGGGAAGTGAAAGGAATACTAAGAGGGGTGAAGGTAGTGGAGGGGACTTGTGATGCCACAAGAGAACTAGGAATGCTAGTTGGAATTGCAAAAGAAGCCACATAACTAACCTTGTGCATAGTTGTGGTGAATTTTGGATTGGTATAAGTTGGTATGGATGCAATGGTTGAAGGGGGAGGAACTCGATGTCCTACTTGGCTTATAGGAATGTTTTTAGATTGCGTATTTGAAGAGGCATGCTTATTGTAAATCTCAGTAGTTCTCTTAATAACAAGTGCAAGCCATCATCACTTTCAATCAAATGATGAAGGTTTTTAATAATGGGTATGGCAATGGTGGAAATTTTTTCAAGTGACAAGTCTTGTTTTAAGTGTGCAAAATCCTCATGGATATTAATTACCTTTTCTTACAAGATGGAGTTTTTTTGTGTGTCAACATGCATGGGATGGAAAGGTGAAGGCATAGAAGTGGTATTTTCCATGCATAATGCATCATTTTCCATACTAGGAGTAGGAGATCTTGAGATCCCAAGGTCCACAATGAAAAAGCTATTGTAGGAGGCCATGAGTCTAGAACTTCATCTAACTAAAGTATTATCAATGGGGCACCAAACACTCATATAAGTACCAAAAAAGATAGGGTGAATGGAAATGCAATTCAATCTAGGAGTTTTAATGCAAAAAATAGAAAGTCTACTAACTAAAATAGAGAACTAACTACATAAAATATAAATGTAGAAAATTTTCAGAAAATGTTGTTTAAAAGGTGCAGGGGGATTGATTCACCCATGGTGGCGAATGAGTCTCAGTATGACATTTTGTTGTATTTTTTAGAGATTTTAAAATGATTCTAATGTTGTGTAGAATGCAATTAAGGATGCAGAATGTAGTCTTTCAATTTTTTCAGTAATATGCAATGTAATAATGAAATCTAAAATAAGTGTTCACTAATGCAATTTGAGAATTCCTAGAATACAAGAACAAAAGCATTACCCTAATTGAATGTTAATGTAAGCTTTATATATGATGAAATATGTAAATGAAATTAGAAATGAAAAGTGTTCAAAAGGAGGGTTCACCAAAATGAACTATAGATTTTTGGCAATAATGCACTTCTCTAGCTCTTCTAGAGTTTTTCACCTAAAAGGAGAGAGGTAGGGCCAAAAATGCTAAGGAGTTCATTCAAATTATGTTATGTATAGTGTTATCTATATTAATTGAAGTGAACTAAATGCAAGTAAGTGATCTATGTGAATGATTATGAATGTAAAACTAAGATTTAGACTATGTTGGAAAACACACTATGATATGCAAACAATGAATTAAAAGATGAATGAATGCAAAATAGAAAGAGAAAGGTTGAATCAGAGTGCACTTGGGAAATATTTTGGGAATATGGAATAGTTTGAATTCTATTTGACATTACTAAAAATTAACAGTGAGACTCATTTTCCTAGGGTGGCGAAGTACTCCTACTACTAATGAAAAACTATTAGAAGCAAGTTTTTGACTGTTGGGATCCAGAATATGACAAAACCTATATTTTTAGTCTTAAAGTGGGACTCATTCACCATTGTTGGTGAATAAGTCCTCTCCCAAAATTTTGAGAAAACAAGAGACAACTCTGCAACACCAGATATGGAAATGTCTACTTGTCGGGTTGTCGAAGTCAATTTTGTAGGAAACAGATAGAAAACCTTCTCTAAGATTGAAATAGAGTTGATTTGACTTGAAGCACCTAGTTTACTTCTTGACCAATCTTCAACACCTAAATACTTGTTAAATATGCATACATAGGTCTGCAAGCACACATGCAAGAGGGGGAAAATGGTTGAGGGTTAGCAGATAGGGGCTTGCCTTGGTCAAACCCCACTTTGGTAATCAAACCCTTAATAAAATAATGAAATGCAAGAGAATGATAAAAAAATAACATCCACATGCTATCAACTTACCAAACCATCGTTGATGAAAATATGAAGTTGTATTAATGGATGCTCCACAATGCTTGATGAATTCTTGATTTGATGTTGTAAATCACCAGAATGCTTGAGTGAATGAAAATATTTCTTGGATGTGATGTGTGATTGTAGGAGGATGTAAAATGAGGTGAAAATCACTTATTTATACAATATTGTCCCTTAGTAACCCATTAATACCTCATCATAGGCCAACATGAATTGATTTTGAATAAAAACCTAGACGGAAATTTAAAATATTTTGAATTTGGAGCCAAGGGGGACTCATTCACCACCCATGGTGAATGAGACCTACCTAGGACCTAAAAATGGGTGTTGGGAATTATCTTGTATTTAATGTTGTTTGTTAGGCTTACATTAAAAAATGCACTTAAATAAATAGTATAAGGGAATAAAATGGTCAAATAAAGCATAAGAAAGGTGTAAATAGTGAAGATGTGCCTAGAAAAGTGTGAAATCCTGTAACAAGAATTTACAACACTTCAAAATAGAACTTGATTAGTGATGAAAAGGTGATTTTTAGGTAAATTGTAATGAACAAAATCTAGAAGAGTGTAGAAATGTTTTACAACACTTCACAACACCTTCATAGGACATCATTATTTGAATTTTATTACCTAAATATGCATGTTCAAGACACATTACAATATAAAATCAAAGCAAAAATAGACCAAATATCTTGAAAAAAGACTTAAAAGGCCATGAGAATGACAAGGGGACATTTTTCTATAGTACAACAGTGATCAAGAGGGATTATCAAGCCCCTAGGATGAAGATCCCATGGAAAAATAGACATAAGAAAAAAGGAACAGACATGTGAAAGGGAAATTGAATTGAGCTTCGATCGTCTATCCAACTAGTTGTGGAATAGATCTAGGATATTTGTTTGAAAAAGAGAATGCTTACTCACTCTAGGGCAACAAAACTCATGGCAGTCCATTGGGTGAGAAGAGCCAAAAAAGCTAAGTACATATGCTAGTTGGTATGCACTCACATACACATAGGTGACTATGGGGACAGTCGCGCCGCTAAATGGGCTTCCCGCTCAACCATATTAAAGTTATACATCTTGATAACTTTAACAAGGGGCCACAAGAGAAAATTTCAGTTCGTGCTTCAAGACAAGAAAAGCTTTGTATGCTTAGAAATCATGAACAAAGAGAAAGGTACCACAAACATGCAAGTTATGTTATGCAAGGTGGAAAAAATGTAAAATGCAAAAATGTAACGTGTATAATGTAAACTATGTTCAAGGAGTCTCGTTAAGTGCATGGAAGGTTTTCCACATAGGGAACATTGTGTCTAATGTCTCCAAGAGAGGACCAATCAAAGAATAAAATATTCGCAACTTAGGGGATGTAGTGCATCACATCAAGCCACTAAGAGGAATGTAATATGATAAGATAGATCAAACTTATGAAAGACATCACACCCAATATCATCCACAAAGTGACAAACACATCATATGAAGTGAAAAAGCTACACTAAGAACCAAGAATGCAAATGAATTGATTCCAATGTATACCCTCCACTTTAAAGGAATTTCTACACACCATTTTGTGATAAATTACTTTAAAGTAGTGAAGTAAAAATGAAAAAGAAAACAAGACATGAGTGCCAACTTGGAAAGCCCTAGTGAAAGTCATATGTTTCTAAGTATGGTTACTTCATGTAAATGAAAGAGAAAAAAAAAAGTAAGAGAGTTTCCCCCTAGAAAGGAACACACCAAACACATAAGGTATCTATGGAATTGGGGTTATTATGTTTGTTGCTGCAATAATTTTATGAAAGAGATTATAACTATCATCATTCCCTAAAGCACATATAACTAGAAGAATGACACAAAGAGAGAAAAAACAAATGGAAAATAAAATTTTGTTTTGGGTCAACATGGAAGAGAAATTATGGTCTCAATCCTTTGCATCATCCCCAAAAGTAAAAGACAAGAAAAAATGAAAATGAAAAGGTGAAAGAAAAATGAAAATATTTTGGGTCAACATGAGAGAGACATTGTGGTCTCAATGCCTTGTGTCATATCGAAAAGGAAACATAAAATAAAAATGAAAAAAGAAGGGACCTTTTGGGTCAACATGGAAGAGACATAGGGCGTCTCAAAAGAAACGATCATTTGGGTCAACATGGAAGAGACATAGGGAGTCTCAATACTTTTCCTCATCCAGAAAAAGAAAAAACAAAACCAAAGGGAAAAAGGAAATGCATGACGTATAGAAGAATAGAGGTATGAATAGAAGAATTGTACAAAGAGAGAACATCAAACGCATGATACAGGGGAACACAATATGCACATAAAATCAAACATAAAGAAAAAGAGAAAGGAAAAATAAATGCAAAAAGGATAGTAAGGTGAATGTAGTCATCCATCTAACAAGTCACCAACCTCCCAATCATGTTCAGTGTAATGCGAAGGCAGTAAACTGTCCAAAGGAAGAATTGTAAGTGTTGAAGTAGGGGATGTGCCATGCTCATCAATCGGTGGATAATTTTTATCATTTAAGCTCATGGTAGATGAAAATAAAGATTTTATATTGTTATGCACTTATTCATATATTTTTTTGGTCTCCTCCTCATCATCATCATTGTGGTTGATAATTTCCATAGGAGGATGAAGGGCTATTTCTAAGGAAGGATGTATCAAATTTTTTGGCTATTAGATCAGTTCATTTTGTTGTAAGGGTTGGAATGTGTTTTATTATTGTGGGTCAGGGGAAAAAGGGTGGTGATCTATTGCTTCTATCAAAGGAAAAGGTTGGTTTTCTTTGTTTTCTTCCATTCGAGACTAACAAGCAAGGAGACGACGATGACAACTACACTCTCTAGCATAGCGATTTTGTTTTATTTTATTTTGAAGTTGTTGAGGTGTAAGAGAAGGTTGATCCATCATAGGTTCCTTTTCTTCTGGAGGGGGAAGAATGGAAGAAACCAAAGAATATGGTTCAATAACTTTCTCTTTATCTTTATACACTTATTTAATGTGAGGAGGCATGACAGGGTTGGTTTCATTTTCTCTTGGTCATTTAAACAATGAAGGGGAATTGTATATGGTGAGTTTCTCATAAGGTTTCTATTGTTTTTCAATGTCAGACATATGTTGAAGCATGGTTTCATCTAGGATAGGAGTGGAAGCGGATGGGAACATTTTACAAAGAGACAATTCAGCTATTTTTTGGCTTGAAACTTTTGATAGGAAATGAAAAAGAAGTCCTTTCGAGGGGTGATGGGTTGCATAGGTTCAAGCCAGAAGGCTTCTAAGGAAAAAAAAAAACTTTGGAGGATAATAGATTAAAGCCACTGTGGTGTATGGTAAATATTTAATTTCCATGTGGAAACCTTAAACATTTGTGAACAACTGAGGGAACTGCTTTCATCAAGCAGAGCCAGGGATGACCCAACCACAGAAAAAAGTGATCTAGTTGTGGAATGATAGAAAATGTTACATCCAATTTTTTTTTTCTACTTGTAATGGGAGTACAATCAATCCAATCATAGGGCATGCAAAACTAGTATGTGTCTTAATACATGTAGTTGGTTTATGATAGTCATCTTGATACAACTCATGTAATACTAAAAACTCTTTTGTGATCACATTCTCACCACAGGCAGGATCTATTAATATCCCATTGGTGGGATTATCATAGATTTGGCTTGCTATGTAAAGAGGACCATCAAGAGGTTTTTTAAGTATATTTTTGGAAGAAAAAGTGATATCAAGAGTTTTGTTGGTTGGACCATTCTGAGGGATAATGCCCATCACACTCCAAGTTCATCTAGAGGAGTAACTTGGGTAACATTTGGAGTTATATCATGTTGTTCATTATTTATATCAATGTTCATGACTTGAGGATTTGAAGGTTCACTATACTTGACAAATGAAACATTAAATTTATGTATGGGGTTGGTAAAGATTTGTAAATTCTAGTTCAGGGGTGCAACATAATTATTTCCTTGATCATTAACACCCACAATGGGCAAATGACTAGAATGAATGAGGTCTTAAATTAAGTGTTTGAGATTCTTACATTGTTCGGTGCCATGTCCATTTGGTGATGAAAATGACAATAAGCATTAGGTTTAAATGTGGGTGGTAAATTCTTGGTGGTATCAAGTGGTTTAATGGTAGGCAAAGGGATCATTTGTTGAGAGAGCAATTGGTTCATTGTATTATGGAGGGTATCAGGTAAGGGAGTAAATTGTCCCTTTGGGTCCCCATAGGTATAAGGCACCATTGCTTTAATAAATACCACTTGACTCTAAACTAGTTTGGTTGCTTGCCAAGAAGGCAGATTGAATTGTAAAAAGCGTCTATTTGGTTTTCTAAAGTTTTGCACATTGTTTTGGTTGTTTTGGTTGGACTTCTTCACTCAGTTAGAAGTGGACTTTGAATCATCATTAGAAATCAATTTATGATAATCACAAAGAGTCATGCATAAATGCATGAATGGAGGGAATCTTATCATAGTCAACTTATCAGGAAGGTGAGTGTGCAAAATTTTTATAAACATCTTTTGCAGATGTGAATTAGGGATCCTGACATCAATTTGAGCATACAATGATTAATATCGTGAAATAAAATCAATGGCCTTTTCATCAGTATTTTGTCTACGTCGCATTAAATCATCCATTGTATTTTTAGGAGTTATATGGACTTGGAAATGGCTTATAAAGGCATCCACAAGTTCATTGAACGATCAGATTGAATGATTGTGTAAGTTGGAAAACCACTCCAATGCAATGTCCTTCAAGGTCCTAGGAAAAAGTTTAGCTAACTACTTATCATCAAGGGAAAAGTCACTACAAAAGGTTGTATAAGCATTGACATGATTAGTAGGGTCTCCTTTACCTCCATATTTCTCAAACCTAGGCATTTCAATTCCTTGTGACATATGTGTGCATAAGATTTCTAAGGATAATGGGCTAGTACGAACATGATATGTGGGTGGAGAATTTTTACTTTGGCTATTTATGGAGATTTGTTGTTGCATGGATGAAACAGTGTTAAAGAGTTGGATAATGATGGGATTGGTGTAACTGGTATGAGGTGGAAGGGAAAATGGTGATGGAGTATATGTAATGTTAGGGGAAGTGAAAGGGACACTAAGAGGGGTGAAGGTGGAAGAAGGAATATATGATGCCACAAAAGAACTAGGAATTCTAGTTGGAATTGTGAAAGAAGGAGCCACGTGACTAACTTGTTTCATAGTTGTTGTAACCTAAGGAGTGGTATAATTTGATATGTATGTGATGGTTGAAGGGGGAGGATTATGAGGTCCTCCTTGGCTCACAATAGTTTTTGTTGACTAGGAAGTAGAAGGAACACGTTTATTGTATATCTCATCTATTCTCTTCATAACTTGCAAGCTATCGTCACTTTCAATAAAAAAATGAAGGTTTTCTATCACAAGAATGGCAATGGTGGAAATGTTTTTCAGGGATAAATCTTGTTGCAAATGTGCAAAATCCTTATGAATACTAATAAATTTTTCTTGTAGAATGGAATTATTTTGTGTGTTAACATTCATTGGATGGAAAGGTGAAGGCATGGTAGTGGTATTGTCCATTCCTAATGCACAATTTTCCACACTAGGAGTAGGAGCTCTTGAGATCCCAAGGTCCACAATGAAAGTGCTATCATAGGAAGCCATGAGTCTAGAACTTTGTCTCACTAAAGTATTATCAATGGGACACCAAACACTCATACAAGTACCACAAAAGATGGGGTGAATGTAAATGCAATGTAATCTAGAAGTGAAAAATGCATATAATAGGAATTCTGCAAATTGAAACATAGAAATAACAATAGGGATCAAAAATGTAATAAATGCTCAGAAGGATGCCTGAAAATGTAGTCTAAAATGTGTAGGTGGGTTGATTCACCCAAGGTGGTGAACGGGTCCAACTATGAGACTTTTTTGAGTTTTTTAGAAAATTTAAAGTGATTTAAGTACTTTTCATATTCCAATGAAGGATGTAGATGCAGATTTTAAGTGTTTTCAATGACATGGTATACAAAAATGAAGTCTAAATGAGTCTTTCACTAATGCAAGTGTATAAACCCTAGGATGCAAAAACAAAACCTAATTGAATGTTGATGAAAATGAAGTTTGGGATGCAAGATGCAATGAAAATCAAAAATGTAATTTGATCAATATACAGATTCACCAAAATAAACCATATATTCTGGGGTAGGGCTTATAGGCTACTCTTACACTCTTAGGAATGTTTCACCTAAAAGGAGAGAGATAAACCCCACTCAAAAGTCTAGGTGGTTCACTCAAATTAAGATGTATATGATGTTATTTAGACTAAATGGAATAATTTAAGTGCAATTAAATGAACTATTTAATTGATTATGAATGGAAAACTTAAGAATTATGCAATGTTGGAAAACACAATGTGATATGGAAACATGAACTAAAGTATGAAAAAATGCAAAATAGAAAAGAAGAAGGCTAAATCAAAGTGCACCTGAGCAAAGAATGGAGAATTTGGAGTGTCCTGAATGTTGGAAGAGATCACTAAAAATCACCAATGGGACTCATTCGACACTAATGGAAAATCAGTCCTCCTCACAAAAACTTCTAAGAATAGGTTTCTGAGTGTCGAGATCTGAATTCTGACAAAATCTATATTTTCAGCCTTAAGATGGGACTCACTGATGGTGAATCAATCCACTCCCAAAATTATATGAAATAAGGGACCAATCCTCTAGCACCAAATATGAGGTTGTCTCCTTGTCAGGTTGACGGGGTCAAATTTGCAGGGAACAGACATAATGTCTTCTCCAAGCTTGAAATAGGTTGTAATTGACCTGAAACACTTTGTTGACTTCTTTTCCACTTTTCAACACCTAATAGCTTGTCAAATTTTCATACAGAAGTTTGCAAACACGTATGAAAATAGGAAAAATGGTTAAGGGTTAGGTTATAGGGATTTTCCTTAGTCAAATCCCACTTTGGTAATCAAACCCTTAAAGAAGAAATGGAATAGAAGAGAATAATAAAAAAAATAACATGCAAATTTTGTTAACTTACCAAACCCTTATTGAAGAAATTTGAAGATATAACAATGGCTACTTGACTAATACTTGATTAATACTTGATTCAATGATGCAAAGTGCTTGAATGCTTGAATGAATGTGTGAATAAGTGAACTTGATGAATTGGGGTTAAAATGAGAAGAAAAACACTTATTTATACATACTTGTGCCTTAGTAACCCAAAGATACCTCATCATAGGCTGACATAAGGTGATTTTAAATAAAAACCCAAAAGAAATTTTGAAATATTTTGAATTTTGAGCCAAGAGGGACTCATTCGCCACCCATGGCGAATGGGTCCCACCATGGACTTAAAAGTGGGTGTCGGGAATTATCTTGCATTTAACATTTTTTATTAAGTTTATATTAAAAAACACACTTAATTAAACCTTATAAGGGAGTAAAGGTGTCAAATAAAGCATACGAAGGGTGTAAATGGTGATAACAAGCCTAGAAAAGCATGAAATATTTTTACAAGACTTTACAACACTTCAAAATAGGACTTGATAAGTGATGAAAAGGTGATTTCTAGCTAAATAATAATAAATAGAATCTAGAAAAGTGTAGAAATGTTTTACAACACTTCACAACACCTTCACAAGATGCCATAATTTTAATTTTAGGGACTTAATGTGAATGTTCAAGCCACATTGCAACATTAAATCAAAGAAAAATGGATCAAGCATCACGAAGAAAGGCCTAAAAGACCATTTAAATGATAAGGGGCCATTTTTCTATAGAACATTTATCCCCCACTTTAGTGAGAGGATGACCTTGCTTCAAACTCACACTAAAGTAGCCATGCATATCAAGGGAGCAGTTTGAATGCACTTATGTTAGCAAGATGGAATGCCAATGATCAAGAGGGATGATCAAGCCACTAGGATGAAGATCCCATGGAAAACTAAACATAAGAAGAAAGGAATACATATTTTTTTAAACAAAAGAAGAAAAGGGAGAATTGAATTGAGCTTTGATCATCTGTCCAACTAGTTGTGGATTAGATCTAGGATGTTTGTGAGAAAAAGAGAATGCATACTCACTCTGGGGTGACAAAACTCATGGTAGTCCACTAGGTGAGAAATCCCAAAAAGGTGAAATACATATGCTAGTTGGTATGCACTCACAAATATATTGGTGGCTATGGGGAAATTCATGTCATTGAATGGGCTTCCCACTCAACCATATAAAATTTTATACCTCTTGATAACTTTAATAAGGTGCCACAAGGGAAAGTGTCAATTCATGCTTCATGAGACAAGAAAAAATTTGTATGCTTAGAACTCGTGAACAAAGAGCAAGGTACCAAAGGCATGCAAGTTGCATTATGCAAGTTGGAAAAAATGTAAAAATGAAAAAATGTAAAATATAAAAGATGTTCAAAGGAGTCTTGTTAAGTTCATGCAAGGTCTATCACTTAAGGAACATTGTGTTTAACATCTCCAAGAGAGGACCAATCAAAAAATATAATATTCAAAACTTAGGGGATGTAGTGCATCGCATCGGGCCACTAAGAGGAATGTAATATGCCAAGATAGATCACACTTATGAAGGACATCACACCCAATGTCATCCCCAAAGTGACAAAAACATTGTATGAAGTGGCAATGCTACACTAGCAATGAAAATTAAATGATGTCAATGTATTATCCCCAGTTTAAAGGAATTGCTACACACCATTCTATGAGAAATTACTTTAAAATAACAAAGGAAAGAAAAGAAAACAAGACATGAAGAAAGCCCCTATGCAAAGTCATGTTTTTGAGTAAGGCTGCTTCATGTACATGAAAAAAAAAGAGGAGGTTTCCCTCTAGAAAGAAATGGACCAAACACATAAAGGATGTATGGATTTGGGCTCAATATGTTCATTGTTGCAATGTTTTTATGAAAGAGCTCAGAACCATCATCATTCCCCTAGGAACATATAACTGGAAGAATGGCACAAAGAGAGCGAAAATAAATGGAAAATAAAGTCCATTTTGGGGAAACATGGAAGAGACATTGTACTCTCAATGCTTTGCATTGTTCCCAAAAGGAAAAAACAAGTGAAAATAAAATGAAAGGAAAAAGAAAATGAAAAGATTTTGGGTCAACATGAAGGAGACATTTTGGTCTCAATACCTTGTGTCATCCCCAAAAAGAAAACATAAGAAAAAGACAAAGTAAAAAGGGAAAGGGATTGATTGGGTCAACATGGAAGAGACATAGGGTGTCTCTATGCTTTGTGTCATTCCCAAAAGAAAAACACAAAACAAAAGAAAAAAAAGAGAGAGGACCTTTTGGGTCAACATGGAAGATACATAGGGAATCTCTACACTTTGCATCATCCCCAAAAGGAAAACACAAAAAAAAGTGAAAAAGGAAATGCACAACATATAGAAGAATAGAGGTACAAATAGATGAAGTGTATGAAGAGAGAGAACATCAAACACATGTTATGGGGGAACATGTTACACATATATAATTGCAAATGAAAGAGTAAATAAAATAAACAAATGTAAAAGGGGTAGCAAGGCGAATGCAACTCAACCATCTAACAAGGCATCCACCTCCCAATCATGTTCAGTGTATTGCAAGGGTGGTTGAATGTCCAAAGGAAGAATTTCAAGTGTTGAACTAGGAGATGTACTAGGTTCTTCAATTGGTGGAGAAGGTTTACCATTTAAGATCATGTTAAATGCAAATAAAGATTTCAGATCATTATGCAATTCTTCGTCTATTTTTTTTATCTCCTTGTCATCATCATCATCAAGATTGATTATGATAGGAGGACAAAGGGTTATTTCCAAGGAAGGATATATCAAAATTTGTGGCTACTGGATTCGTTCATTTTGTTGTGAGGGTTGGACTATGTTATCTTGTGGTGGGTTAGGAGGAAGAGGGTTGTCATATATTGCTTCTATCAAAGGTGGAGGCTGGTTTTCTTAATTTTCTTCCATTCGAGACTGATGAGCAAGGAGACAATGATGATGCCTACAGTTCGTAGCACCACAGTTGCATTTTATTTTATTTTGACGTTGTTGAGGTGTAAGATCTGGTTGATCCATCATAGGTTCCTTTTCTTTCAGAGGGGGAAGAATGGAAGAAAATGAGGAAGATGGGTCAATCACTTTCTCTTTAACTTTATACACTTGTTGAATAGGAGGCATGACAAGGTTAGTTTCATTTTCTCTTGGTCATTTATATGATGGAGGGGAAGTGTCTATAGTAGGTTACTCGTGAGGTTGTATTGTTTGTTCAATGACGAACAAAGGGTGAAGCATGGTTTCATTTAGGATTGGAGGAGTGGAAATCGATGGGGAGATTTTACGAAGAGACAATTCAACTATTCATTTGGCTTTGAAATTTTGATAGGTAATGAAAAGGAAGTCCTTTTAAGGGGTGATGGGTTCCATAGGTTCAGGCCAGAAGGCTTCTAAGGAAAAATTATCTTTGGAGGATATCAGATTAAAGCCACTATGGTGTATGGTAAAGATTTCCTTTCCATGTGGAAACTTCAAACATTTGTGAACAACTAAGGGGGTTGCTTTCATCAAGCAGAGACAGGGATTACCTAGCCATAGAAAAAATTGATCCAATTGTGGAATGATAGAAAATGTTACATCCAAAGTTTTAGGTCCTACTTGTAATGGGAGTACAATCGATCCAATCGTAGGGCATGCAAAACTAGTATGTGTCTTAATCCATGCAATTGGTTTATGATAGTCAACTTGATACAACTCATGTAATACTAAAAACTCTTCTATGATCACATTCTCACCACAGGCGGGATCTATTAATATCCCATTGGTGGGCTTATCATACATTCGGCTAGCTATGTGAAGAGGACCATCAGGAAGTTTTTTAAGTATATCTTTGGAAGAAAAAGTGATATCAAGAGTTTTGTTGTTTGGGCCCCTATGAGGGATAACATCTATTGCACCCACAAGTACATCTAGAGGAGTAACTTGGGTAACATTTGGAGTTACATCATGTTGTTCATTATTTATATCAATGCTCATGACTTGAGGATTTAAAGGTTTACTAGCCTTGACAAATAAAACATTGTGTTTAGGCATGGAGTTGGTAAATATTTGTAAAATATGGTTTGGGGGTGCAAAAACTCATTTCCTTGATCATTAACACCCATAATGGACAAATTACCATAATCAATGAGCTATTGAACTAAGTGTTTGAGATGCTTTGACTGTTTGGTGTCATGTCCATTTTGGTGATGAAAATGACAATAAGCATTAGGTTTAAAGGTGGGTGGTAAAGGATTGGTGGTATCAAGTGGTTTAGTTGTAGGAAAAGGGATCATTTGGTGCTGGAGCAATTGGTTCATTGTATTATGGAGGGTATCGGGTAGGGGAGTAAATTGTCTCTTCGAGTCCCAATGGGTATAAGCCACCGCTGCTTTAACAACTAACACTTGATGTTGAACAGGTTGGGTTGGTTGTGGAGAAGGAAAATTAAACTATAAAAAGCCTTTGTTTTTTTTTTCTAAAGTTTTGTGTGTTGTTTTAGTTGTTTTGCTTGGAATTCTCAGCTCAGTTAGAAGTGGACTTTGAATCACAACTAGAAACTGAGTTGTGATAGTCACAAAGGTTCATGCATAAATGCATGAATGAAGGGAATTTCATCAAATTCAACTTATCCTAAAGGTTATTGTGCAAGTTTTAAATAAACATCTTCTATAGATGTGAATCAGGGATATTGACATCAATTTGAGCATACAATGACTAATAATGTGAAATGAAATCAGATACCTTTTCATCAACATTTTTTCTACTTTGCATTAAATCAACCATTTTCTTTTTAGCAGCCATATTGACTTGGAAATGACTGATAAAGGTATCCAAAATTTCATTGAACGATTAGATTGAATGATTGGGTAAGTTGGAAAACCACTCCATTGCAGTGTCATTCAAGGTCCTAGGAATTTTTTTGGATAATAGCTTATCATCAAGAAAAAAGTCACTACACAAGGTTGTATAAGCATTGACATGATTAGTAGGGTCTCCTTTACCTTCATATTTCTCAAACCTAGGAATTTCAATTCCTTGTGGCATTTGTGTGCATAAGATCTCTAAGGATAATAGACTACTATGAACATGGTATGTGGGTGGAGAATTTTGACTTTGGATAATGGTTGATATTTTTGTTGCATGGATGAAACAATGTTAAAGAGTTGTACAATGATGGGATCAGTGTAAGTGGTATGAGGTGTAAAGGAAAATTGAGATGGAGTGTATGTAATGTTAGGGGAAGTGAAAGGAACACTTAGAAAGATGAAGGTGGAAGAAGGAATATGTGATGCCACAAAAGAACTAGGAATGCTAGTTGGAATTGTGAAAGAAGGAGCCACATGACTAACCTGTTGCATAGTTGTTGTAACTTGAGGAATGGTAGAAGTTGGTATGGATTGTGAGATCCTCCTTGGCTTGCAAATATGTTTGTTGATTAGGAAGTGGAAGGGGTATATTTATTGTATATCTTAGCAATTATTTTCATAACTTGTAAGCCATCATCACTTTCAATCAAATGATGAAGGTTTTCTAGCATAGGTATAGCAGTGGTGGAAATGTTTTCAAGGCTTACATCTTGTTGCAAATGTGCAAAATCCTCATGAATACTAATGAATTTTTCTTATGGAATGAAACTAGTTTGTGTGTCAACATTCATTGGATGGAAAAGTGAAGGCATAGTAGTGGTATTTTCCATGCCTAATGCACCATTTTCCATACTAGGAGTAGGATCTATTGAGATCCCAAGGTCCACAACTAAAGTGCTATCACAAGAAGCCATGAGTTTAGAGCTTCATCTCGCTAAAGTATTATCAATGGGGCACCAAAAAGTCATACAGGTACCACAAAAGATGAGGTGAATGAAAATGCAATGTAAATTAGAAGTGTCATGATCCCACAATAGTGGTTTACAATTTTTGGCCAAACTGGACACTAAAATAATTTTTTAACTAAATCTTCACTTTTGGGCACCTATAGCGGCTAAACCATGAGGAATTTGAAGATGATGCAAACTAGAGTTTTGTGAGATTTTTTTCTATAGATTCTAAATATATTTTTTACAAAATTTGGAATCATATTGCACTTCTTTTCCATCTCCCTGAAAACTAGTTTTTTTTTAGAAAACAAGATTTTTAAAAGTGATGCTCACCGTATAACACAACTTTTTTTCCATGAAGGATAAAATTATAATTCTTTTTGAATTTAGATTCGTAACTCCGATATATACTGCTTCCACTTGGTTAGATAATTTTTTTATTGAATATTTTTCTTTAATCAAGTTTTGAATTCAAACCAATTATAATTTAGACATAGAGTGACCGTATAATGCATAACTTTTTTTGTATTTATCAAAATTCAATTTTTTTTTCTTTGTTGGATCAAGGACTTCAATATCTGATGCACTAATATTTTAATTTTTTTTTTTAGTAATCTGCTATTTTTCCACATGTGTAGAATAGAGAGCTTGATTTTCGGTGAAAACCCTACATTCACGAGAAATAAAAAATAAATATATTAATAAAATGAAGTTTATTTAAAATTATACTTTTTTGGAAGCTTATAATAATGAATACATACTTGAAAAAAATATATCTTAATTGAATTCATTTGATCTCCCAAAAGGTAAATCAAAAGTGGCTTTTTATCAGCATTTTGATAGGTGTAAAGGAGACTCTATTATAGGTATGGTTTAAAACTAGCGGGGTTCTATCCAAGGGGGTTTGATTTAAGGTAGTTTTATCAAACCCTCTTCAATTGGAATTCTTTAAATGGAACCTTTTAAGGCTTAAATCATTATATTTTTAAAAAATATGTGATTTCAGCAAAAATCAGTTCCTCCCAGAAATTGTAAACCAGCTTTGTGGGAAATAACATGAATTTTGCAACCTAAAATAGAGAAATAACAACAAAGAACAGAAATGCAGTAAATGCCCATAAAAATGCTTGAAAATGTAGTATGAACTATGTAGGTGGACCGATTCACCCATGGTGGTGAATGAGTCTGATTATGAGTTTTTTTTGTGTCTTTCTAAAAATTTAAAGTTATTTTAATGCTTTTTAGATGCAAACTATGGATGCAAATGCAGATTTTCAGTTTCTGAATGATATGATATGCAAAAATGAAATCTAAATGAGTCTTTCACTAATATAATTTGAGAAACCCTAGGATGCAAAAATAAAACAAAACCTAATTGAGTGTTGATGAAAATGAATTATAGGATTCAAGATGCAATTGAAATAAAAAATGTAAAGTACACAATATGTAGGTTCACCAAAATGAACTATAGATTTTTGGGTAGGATTTATAAACTACTCTTGCACTCTTAGGATGTTTCATCTAAAAGGAGAGATAAGCCCCACTCAAAAGTCTAGGTGTTTCACTCAAATTAATATATGTATGATGTTATTTAGACTAAATGGGGTGATATTAATGCAACTAAAGGAACTTTTAGACTGATTATGAATGCAAGACTTAAGAAAAATGTAACGTTTGAAAACACAATGTGATATGTAAACATGAACTAAACATGAACAAATGCAAAACAAAAAAGTAGAAGACTAAATTAAAGTGCAATTGGCTAGTTTGATGAAGATTCTAGAGTGTCTTGAATGTTGGTAGAAATCACTGAAAACCACCAGTGTGACTAATTTGCCACTGATGGCGAATCAGTCATGCTTTTGATGAAAACTTCTAAGAATAGGTTTCTGACTCTCGGGCTCTGGAATCTAACAAAATCTAGATTTTCAGCCTTAAGGTGGGACTCATTTTCCATTGATGGTGAATCAGTCCTCTCCCAAAATTATATGAAATTAGGGACCAATTCTATAGCACCAAATCTGAGGTTGTTTGCTTGTCGGGTTGATGGAGTCAAATCTATAGAAAATGGAAAAAATGCCTTCTCCAAGCTTGAAATAGTTTATAGTTGACTTGAAACACTGTTGACTTCTTGTCAAATCGATACAAAATTCTACAAACACACATGAAAAGGGGAAAAATGGTTAAGGGTTAGGTTGTAGGGATTTTCCTTAGTCAAATTCCACTTTGGTAATCAAACCCTTAATGAGGAAATGGAATAAAATGAATAAGGAAAGATGAATAAACAACATGCAAATGTACTAAACTTACCAACCTTGTTGAAGAAATATAAAGATATATCAATGGTTGCTCCAAAATACTTGATTGATGCTTGATTGAATGATGTAAAGTGCTTGAATGCTTGAATGAATAAGTAAATTAGTGAGCTTGATGAATGGGCCCTAGAATGGATGTAAAAACACTTATTTATACATACATGTGACTTAGTAACGTAATGATACCTCATCACAGACTTACATAAGGTGACTTTAAATAAAAACCCGCAAGAAAACTTGAAATATTTTGAATTTGGAGCCAAGAGAGAGTCAATTGCCACCCATGGTGAATAGGTCCCACCTTGGACTTGAAAGTGTGTGTGAAGAATTATCTTGCATTTAATGTTGTTTGTCAAGTTTACATTCAAAAATACACTTAATTAGTCCTTATAAGGGTATAAAGGTGTCAAATAAAGCATAAGAAAGGTGTGAATAGTGAAATTAAGACTAGAAAAGCATGAAATCTTGTTACAATACTTTACAAACCTTCAAAATAGGACTTCATAAGCGATGAAAAGGTGATTTTTAGGTGAATTGAAATGAATAGAGTCTAGAAAAGTGTAGCAATGTTTTACAACACTTCACAACACCTTCACAAAATGCCATAATTTGAATTTTAAGGACTTAATGTGAATTTTCAAGCCACATTACAACATTAAATCAAAGAAAAATGGACCAAGAATCATGAAGAAAGGCCTAAGAGACAATGAAACTAACAAGGGGGCATTTTCCTATGGCACACCATCTATGAATAGGATGGTAATATATCGTAAAGATGCCAAAGTTCCACATTGTGCATATCATTGCATTCTTGGACATAGTAGTGATGAGTGTCATAAATTGAAAGAAATGTTGAGAAAGTATCATTTCAATGGTGATAATTGTTATCCAGTAATACCATAAAATTCTCTCCAACTCCTTATCATTTAATAGTTGTAGAACATTCCCTTCTCACTATTACATGACCTTTCCCATCACCTACCTTGACTCATTCTTGCCTTGCACCCAGTGGGGGAACGAAGTTGCTAGCCTTGTCCTAGTAATACATTTTTCATTGTCCCTTAGTTGTGTTATTCACCTTCCACTTATACAGACTGATATTGGAATGTAGATTACTTGCCCTATGGTTGACTCACATTTTCCTTACTAGTCCTTTACACTTTCATTCTTGTTTCTTTTTCTTTTGTGTGATTTCCTATGCATAATGTGAACCCCCATGATTTTTTGTTTGATGTTCTCTCTCTTTGTGACATTCTTCTATTTGTACATTCATTCTTCTCTATGTCATGCACCACTTTTTCCCTTTTATCTTTGTCCTTTTCAATTGTGTTTACCTTTTGGTGATGATGCAAGGCATTGAGACATTCCTATCTCTTTCATGTTGACCAAAAAATATTTCTTTTTCTTTGCCTTTTATTTTTTCCTTTCTTGTGTTTTCCTTTTGTGGATGACACAAGGAATTGAGACATTCATGTCTCCTTCATGTTGATCCCAAAGATTTTCCTTTTTTGTCACCTTTTCTTTTCATTTGTCTTGTGTTTTCCTTTTGGCGATGACACAAAGCATTGAGACACCCTATGTCTCTTCCATGTTGACCCAAAAGGTTTCTCCTTGTTTTCACTCTCTTTGTATCATTCTTCTAGTTCTATGTATTTGGGGGATGATGATAGTTTCAAGCTCTCTAAAAAACATCACAAAAAATAACATACTCACCCCAAATCCATACATCCCTTATGTGTTTGGTTTCTTCATTTTAGGGGCAAGCCCTGCCTTTTCTTTTTCCTTTCCTTCACATGTCATAGCCTTACTCAAAAACATATGACTTGGAATAGGGATTTTGAAGTTTTCTCTCATGTCTTCTTTCTTGTTTGAATTTTTCATTTACTACTTTAAAGTAATTTCTCACAACATGGTGTTAATTAGCAATTTCTTTAAAGTGGGGGCATACATTGGCATTATTCTCTTTAATTTTTCCTTTTCTTAGTTTTTAGTACAACCTTATTACTCCATATGATGCATTTGTCAGTTTGTGGATGACATTGGGTATAGTTTCCTTCATGAGTGTGATCTATCTTAGCATATTAAATTCCTCTTAGTGGCTTGATTCAATGCATTGCATCCCATAAGTTGTAAATTTTCTATTATTTGATTGATCCTCTCTTGGAGACATTAGTCAAAATGTTCCCTAAGTTAAAGACCTTTTATGAACTAAGCAAGACTCCTTTAAACTTTCTTTCATTTTGTTATATGGCCACCTTGCATAACATAGCTTGCATGCCTATGGAGCCATTGCATTTGTTCATGAGTTCCAAGCATAAAAAGTTTTTCTTATCTCATGAAGCTCAAAAAGCCATTTTCTTTTGTAGCACCTTATTAAAGTTATCAGGAGGTATAACTTTGGTATGGTTGAGTGGGAAGCCCATTCCAAGGCATGACTTTCCCCATAGCCATCTACATGTATGTGATTGCATACCATCCATGAGTGTATGTTTATCACCTTCTAGGAATTCTTACTCGGCAAACAACCATGAGTTTTGTCACCTCAAAGTAAGTATGTGCTACTTTCTAGACAAACAACCTAGACCTGATCCACATTGGGATGGACAAATGATCAAAGCTTGATTTGAGTCTCTCTTTCCTTTTCTCCCTTTCATTCTTTACAACATTTTCATGTGTGTTCCTATGTTCTTATGTTTGGTTTTCCATCGGATCTTGATCACATAGGTGCACTCAGATCCCTCTTGATGTGCGTGTTTGGTTACCTTAGTGTGAGTTTTAAGTAGGTTCATCCTCTCACTAAAGTGGGGGCTAAATGTAACGTAGAAAAATGGATCTTTGCACATTTTCATGCTCATTGGGTCTTTCTTGTGGATGTTGGATTATTTTTTCCTTGATTTAGTTTTGTAATGTGGTCAACACATTCACATTAGGTCTTGGGCCCTTGTAAATTAATAAAAAATTTATGATGCCTTGCAAAGTGTTGTGAAGTGTTGTAACACACCGTCACACTTTTTTAGGATCTTATTAATATATTTCACCTAAATAACCTCTTTTTATCTCTTACCAAGCCTTCTTTCAAAGTTTTGTAAAGTGTTGTAACAAACTTTCTCATCTTTCTAGGCTTTTCATCAATAATTTGACCTTTCTTATGCTTTAATTGGCCCCATTTTACATTTACAGGCCTTAAGTGTATTTTTGAAAATAATATTGATAATCATTGAAAACATCTAAATTTCAAAACCCAATTAAAATGCCTTAAGTGGGACCCATTTGCCACTATGGGAGACTAAGTCCCCTTTGGCTCAAAAATCAAAATAAATTCAAAATTTTGGCAATTTTTTTATTTTCTAAGACCTAAGATCATCCTGTGATGTAGTATCTTTGGGAATTAGGGAATAATTGTGTATAAATATAAGGTTTTCCTACTCATTTTCATCTCCCAATAATTCAAGCAATTAATCAATCATTCACTTAAGCATTCTAGGAATTTCAAGCATCCTCAAGTCTACATCCATTAGAGCTATTATTTGCATGTCTTCAAATTTCTACTTCAAGGGTTTGGTGAGTTGTAGCATTGCATGTTGTTCATTCATCATTCTCTTAACATTTTTCATTTCATTTTCAAGGTTTTTATTACTAACAAGGGGTTTGACAAAGAAAAAACCCTATTCTTTAACCCTTCAACTATTTTTCCCTCTCTTTGCATGTGATTTTATAGGTCTTGTTGGTAGATTTTTTAAAGAGCAAGATTGAAATAATCACCATTAAATTGGCAAAGCTATTCAAAGTGATCAAAACCCTAATAGAAGCTTAGAGAAGACCTCCAAGTTGAATTATACAGTTTCGAACCTAGATCTAAATTGTGTGTAGAAAGGAAGATTGAAGCTACAGTTTCTTGTTCTAAATTTCTAGAAATCCAGAGGTCGACTAGTTTTCAATTAGTTGTGAATGAGTCCCACTAAAAAGGCTAAAAATAGGAATTTTACAAATTTGAGTACCCAGTTATCTGAAACCTGTTCTAGCAAAGTCTTCCCAAAGTAGGACTAATTCATCCAACTTGGCATATGAGTACCAGTTGGAATCAACAATGAAATTTCTAGGATTCCAAAGCTCGATTCCATCCTTCTCTAGTCTCGAGGTGCACACTTCAAATCTCATAAGTCTATGTTACACTTTACTTGCACTTTAGGTCTTTTTGCATATTGCACTATGTTTTCAAACATCTTGCATTTCATTAGTTTACATTTAGTAGTTAATCTCTCTTATCATTTTTTAGCATTTAGGAAAATCCCCTTTGGCATGTTTCAATCTCATTTGCATTGAAATCTCAAGGGATTATTCTTGAGTGAGCCATTAATATTTTTGATACCTGTCTCCTTTTAGATGCAAAACCCTAGAAGTGTAAGAGAGCCCACATACAATAAAAAATATTTGTTTCACCATGTTATGAGAGTTTTCCTTTCTTTATTAAAGTTTTGGGATCCCTTGTGCTCCCATCCCAAGTATTGACATATGGAGAAAATTGATAGACCTTAAGGGGGGTTGATATGACTTAATTGAAATGTTTGTCAGGTGTCAATTTTTTGGGTTACCCCTTACCCTATTAATTGTTCCCTTGTTGCCTCACTTCTTCATTCCAAATCTTTTATACCCCAAAATATAGTAATTTTTCACATTTTGGATTATTGAAAAGACTCATACTCCCATCACCAAATGCAAGCATAAAAAGGAGGTTTGATATATGATAGACTAAATGTACTTGTTAGGATATGAGTGTATCATTTACCCTCATCCAAATAGTAGTCAATTCAAGGGAGGCATCATAGCCTAATAGGGATGGAGCATTGTAGTGTTATTTTTTTTAAGATATTGAAGAGGTTTATACTCACATCTCATGGGTAGTTAAACAAAGAAATTCCCAAGGGGCCCAACACAACAAAGTGAATTTCTTTACACATCAAAGCATTAGGGCTACGCTTGGCTCTGTACCAAGATGCAAGAATATATCCAAGTTTGAAATATAAGAGTGAAGTCTAACAATGATAATTATGATTCCTAGGTACCCATCGTGGGTCTACAACAAATAATACCCTCACTACCTTATATTGTCAAGTGTTCCATCATTGATGTAAATGCAGAAAGGCTTGTGATAACAAAGGCTAGTGTGTCATGGACAGTTTGAATTTGAGATATCCTCTAAGTCTCAAATTCACATATTTAAGTGCTAAGACATCTATAATAGACCCAATGGTCATAGGGGCACCATAGCCCATATGACATAAAAGAAAGAAAATATGTAGGTGAAATATCCTAATTATTTTCAAAGGTTGACAAAAAAACTAAAAGGTGTTATATTTACTCACTACTCACCATAAATGTAGTAGAGTTGTCCTAGCTACCTTTCATACCTCTTTTGAAATGTAGTGCATCTCAAGAATCCATTTTGGGAAATAATGCATCTCTATTGTTGATTTTCATTGAGCTACAATATCATAGCTTAGGTTTTGATGTTATGAACTATTGATAAAGAGGAATTTGGATAATTTTGGGAATAGATTGATTTTTTATATAATTTTTAGACACTAATATAGTTTCCAGAGCTTTCTAGTAGATAAAATTTCTAGTCAATTTTGAGCAATATATTTTTTTCTTCACAAATATATTAGTCTTTTATGTGGTGTTTATATGTAGATGTCTCCATTAATATATATAGATTTTCTAAGAAAATATACTTAAATAGGGTTTCTTTTACCACACATGTTGGTATGTGTTAGAGAAAATAACCCACAAAAATCATCTACAACTAAAAACTTCACAAAAAATGAGAGAGGCAAGACAAGGCCATTTCACTAGAAAAGAGTGACTAAAAAAGAGATGAGTAAATTACATATCATGCATTCTTTTAAAGGTAACAAAATAGGAAACATGTGTAAAACTACCCAACATGGGAAAAAACCACTTGAATGATTAAATTACTAAGTAAAAACTTAACAGACTAACACCCCCCCTTAAGTGAAAACTTAGGGCGCATGAAGATGCAAAAATGCAAAATGGGTCCCGGCTACACAACCATGTTAGATACCCATTTACAATGCAATCTCTCACAACTGTAGGAAAGGAGAAAAACCCTATGGGATAAAGAAAAACAAGAACAAGATGCATGGATGGAGGACTCAATTATATCGCACCCCCAAGGACTACATACATCATTTATATACAATCAATGATCCCCATATAGGAAGGAAAAAAGGAGATATCATATTCGCCCCATAATGAAGAAGCTCCAATGTTGATGAAGTATGCTTGAAAACAAAAGATGGTCCAATTCCTACAAGAAACAACTCTTCCCTTAGGAAGAAATAAGTCCACCAGATGATGAAGAAGCTACACCATATCCAATTCAACAAAGGAACTAAATATCCAAATAGAATAATCCATCACATAATCTTGATAAAAAACAACCAAGAAATGTGATGAATCAAATGAAAGTGGAGGCTCAACAATGTCAACCACCAAAGAAAATATAGATGTATCAACTACCATGTTCAAAGTGTCATCAAAGAGGAGATAAATCTCCTCAATAATATCTCCCAAATCTATAAGATGTGACTCCAAAACCAAATTTGAGCTGCCTACCAAATACTCATCCAATAAAACAAGATCAAAGGGATAAAAAATATACTATTGTGCTAAAAGATCAACCTTCGTACAGGGGCACCACTTGAATATTTTTGTCCATTCAAAGTTATAACATATAGGCTTTAGGTTTTGGGATAATTTTGTCAATAATAAGTTCTATGAGACCATTTCATGTTGTGATAAAAGTGATCCCACAAAGCTGGTTTACAATTTTTGGGAGATTTTGATCTTTGCTGAAATCACATATTTTTAGAAAATATAATGATTTAAGCCCTAAAAAGATCCATTTAAATTATTCCAATTGAATATGGTTTGATCAAACTACCTTAGATCAAACCCCCATGGATATAACCTCGTTGGTTTTAAACCATACCTATAATGGAGTCTCCTTTACACCTATCAAAATGTTGATAAAAAATCACTTTTCATTTACCTTTTGGGAGATCAAATTAATTCATTTAAAATTTAGTTTTTGTAAGTATGTAGTCCCTATTATAAGCTTCCCAAAAATTATTATTTTAAATAAATTTAATTTTATTATTATAATTATTTTTTATTTCTTGTGAATGCAGATTTTTCACCAAAAATCAAGCTCTATGTTCTACACATGTGGAAAAGTAGAAGATTATCAATTATTTTTAACAAAAATATGAGTGCACCAGATATTGAAGTCCTTGATCCACCAAAAAAATAGAAATTAAATTTTGATACATAAAAAAAAGTTGTGTTATACAATCCACCTAAGTCTAAATTGTAATTGATCTGAATTCAAAACTTGATTAAGGAAAACATATTCAATAAAACACTATGAAACCAATTCGAAGCACTAGATATTGTAGTTAAAATTCTAAATTTGAAAAAAATAGAGTTTTATCCTTCATGGAAAAAAGGTTATGTGTTATACAGTGAGCGTCACTCCTTAAAAATGGTGTTTACTGAAAAAAACTAGCTTTCGAAGGAGATGGAAAAACAACTAAAATTTGATTCCAAAAATTTTGAAAAAAATATATTTAGAATCTACAGACAAAATGTCACAAATCACTAGTTTGCATCTTCTTCAAATTCGTCATGGTTTAGCCGCTATAAGTGCCCAAAAGTGAAGATTTAGTTAGAAAAAATCACTTCATTGTCCAATTTAGCCAAAAATTGTAAACTAGTATTGTGGGATCACCAATAAGTCATTATTGATGGTTTATAGGTGTTTATATGGTTTAGGTTTCAAAATTGCAAAAATGTTGAAAATTGCAAAATTGTGCAAAATGCAAAATTTGAAAAGTTGTAAAATTGCCTTTTAAGGTAGGAAAACAGTCATGTAGTTTGAAATGGCAGTTAGGGAAGCTGAAACAACTTGTTTTTGGTGGGAAAAATCATAAATACCATGTAGAACTTGAAGGAGAAGTTGTTGAAGCAATTTGGAAGATTGGAGAACTTATAAAACTCTGTTTTTCACCAGTTTTTTGTATTTTTTTGTTGTAGTAGCAATTGTACAACCTCTATAGTACCTTTTTGATTCAAATTGTTTTGGGAAGCATTGTAAATTGTCTTAAATTTCATTTGGTCCATTTTGAAGGTTCCTCATCAAGTTTTGCACATTGAGTTGAAATTTTTATCATACCGGGTCTAAAAACAAAGCTTTTCAAGGTTTTGTTGATTTAAATCAAGAAATGAGCCCATTCCACCTTCTGTAAAATCTGTACCTTACTGGAATGGGAAAATTAAATTAGGTTTAGGTGATGAAACTCTGGTTGAGTGTAGGGGAGGTCAAGAAATGAGTTGGTCATGAATCCCTAAGACTAAAATTTTAGTGGTTTTGATATTTCAAAGAGATTTTTTGAGTTGGGAAAATGTTATTTCATGTTGAATTAAGTGTGTATAGGATATTTTAGACCTATTAGTGGTGGTGATAAGTTTTGGTAAGGTTGGGAATTGCATTTTTCAATAAGCCCTAGGTTTTGAGAATAAAAAGGAGAGTTTTGTGAATAGGCATATGGGTGAGTGAAAATCTAACAAAGGATTGTGGATTCTTTGGTTTGAGCACTTTTTTATTGATTCCAAAAATATTTTGTAGATTTTGGAAGATTTTTTAGGGTAGTCTCTTTGGAAAAGAGACCTAATTGGAGGCCTAAAAGGTGTAAAACCCTGATTTGAGAAAGTTGATACAAAATAAGCAATGGTGATCTCTTGGTATGTTGTTGTGTGAAAAAATGGGTCCCTGAAATAGGTCAAGTCTTGATTTGAAAGGAAGTGATTGAGTAGTTTACCAATATTATAAGGAATAGAGTGGAACTGAAGAGATTGAGTGAGTTGGATATGATAATTGTTGTTGTTGGTTGGCATTATTTTTTTTGTGATTGTAGGGCCTCCCCTAATTGTATCAAGTGGTATCAAAGAAAAGCTAATAGGTCTTTGAGAAAGAAAGTTGCAGATTGTGAAAGAAAGCTTGGAAGGTGAAGAGGCAAGATTGTGAAGATGCCTCCAAAAGGAAAGAATACAACAATGGAGATGAATGAATTGAAGAATTAGTATATAAGAGATATCAGAGAGCTAAAAGAGAGATTGGAAGCCTTAGAAACCAATAAGAAAAGAGAAGAAGTTGAAAGCAGTGATTCAAATGATGAAAATGATGATGAAGAGTTTGAAGATGTTGAAGAAAAACTTGATCTAGAAGATCAGGGAAGGGCCAAGCTATTGATGGTAGTAAAAAGTGACAAGTACAAGGTGTAAATAGATGTGAAAAATCTTGGAGGAAATATAAATGAATAGGAATTGCTTGATTGGATATCTTCTTTGGACAACTATTTTGAATGTGAAGAGATTCCAGAAGAATAAAGAGTCAAGATTGCAAAAAAAAATTAAAAGGTCATGCACTTGTATGGTGGGATTATGTACAATCAAAAAGAAGGAAGCAAGGTAAGTCCAAAATTGTGGCATGGGACAAGATGGTAGCTAAGTTAAAAGGTAATTTTCTCCCTCCATATTACTCAATTCAAATGTTTAAGAGAGTGCAAAGTTTAAGGAAAAAGGAAATGGATGTAAAGGCATACACTGAATAATTTTATAGATTGAGTGTGAGATCTAACCATAATGAAAATGAAGATGAGAAGATAGCTAGGTACTTGGGTGGCTTAAGATTGAACATATAGGATGAGTTGGCTTTCAAAAATACCAGGATTGTGGAGGAATGCTATCAAATGGAATTGAAGGCTAAGGAGAAAGTATACAGAAGACAAGAGAAAATAGTTAGAGGAAGAGGCAACACCATTAGAGGAAGAGGATATTTCTCTACTCCAAGACAAGCAACTGAAAATCAAGAAGAACTAAGCAAAAGAGATGAGCAAGTTGCAAATTTTAGAGGAGGTTATAGAGGTACAAGGGGTAGGTTTGGAGGTGGAAGGAATGTTGGATGTTGCTGATATGTGGTTGTCATTTTTTTCAACACTATTTGAATTAATGTCTTCAATGTTGTATATGTCGAGGATATTGAGAAAATTGTAATAAAAGAAGTTGCAGGTTATCAGTTGTGAAGTGAATTTCAATCAATTGGTTAGCTTAGTATGTTGATTATCAATGGTTGTGGATTAAAGCATTTGTTGTCAAGTATATATATTTTATACATGCTAAGTTTCAAATATCCGCATGAACATTTGATCGAGTTATGAGCAGTTGTGTTTTGGTAGTCATTTTGTTGCTTCAGTTAGTGTTCTTGAATGAAGATGATGTGATTTTAGTAATTTCAATTGTTACAGATGATTCTTTGATGATTCATGATGTTTTTGGATGTTTCTAGATCATGCTCTATCTTGGTGCATGTCTGCATTGATCCTTGTGCTCACAATTAGAGATTTTCTCTTGTGTGTTCATGATTTTCATGTTCTTGGCCGATAGGGTGTTGTAACGTGTTGTGGATCTTCAAGGAATATTTTTTTGAAGATGTTTCATGTTCAAGGATTTTTCTTTGGGTATTCATTATGTTCTGTCTGACTTTGGTCAATTTGCATTGAAAATTATTTATTGTTTTTGGCCAACAGTTTGCATATATTTTATTATTTTGTTGAGGTTGACATGTAGCAATGTAATCTCTTGTTGCGGATATATATAAGAAATTTTTTATTCCATTTGAAGGTGAATGTGAGTATGATATGTGCAAATAATGTTCTAATCATTTGAAGGTAGAAGTAGAGTGTGAAGAAGAGTGAGCAAAGTGTGAATAAGTGTTCATGTGCTTAACTAGAACTGTAATTAGGCATGAGCAGATGCTATTTTCTCAGTTCAAAATCATGTGTATGTAATCTGAATGTTTATGTAAGATAGTGTGTCTTCCTTTGGGCAGTAATCCTTTCTATATTTAAGTAGTGATCTCTAGGCAGTGTTCCTGAATACAATTGCATTCCCCATTTATTTATTTTTCTTATACTTTTAACAAGGTATAATCTTGTGGAGTAACCTCCACCGCGGTTTTCCCCTAATAGGGTTTCCACGTAAAAAAAAATCTTGGTGTTATGTGTTGATGGTTTATGCTTTCATGGTTATTTATTAGATCTAAGAATAAGGTTAAGGGTATGTGCATGATCATTATGGAAAAAATAGGCCCTTAAGTGGCAAAAAAATTAGAAAAATCAAAGTTAGGTAACTTGACATAAAAATTTGAATAATTTATCTATATTATTTCAAAAATATGTAAGAAATAGAATTTGTAGCAATTTGAATTTAGTTTCTAAACTACTAGGTTTATTTATTTTTAAACAAAATCTATTTTGTGAAAAATTGAAATTTCAATACAACAATCCTTAAATTTTAGGGGAAAAATAAGAAGTGGGTTTCTGTCTGACCACCCTAACCACAGTAAAATGATAATATTTTTTATAATATTTTAGATATAAGTAGAGGACTCATGTCCATGTTATGCATATTTTTTTGTAATTTTTTTTTAAGTAAATAATTAATTATGATTTTTTTTTACAACTTTTAAAAAATATAAAAACTCCTACGTCTAACCACATTAACTTGGTCAAAACTTCATGAAATTAAATTCTTTTTTTTAATCCTCTAATATACAAAGCATAGAATGTGACACATGTTTCAAATTCAAAAATGTGATATCATTTGAAAGCTATAGATGTTTTTGAATCAACTTATCAATCAAGACTTTAATCGTAATTCAAATAGAAAATGAATAATAATTATTTATTAAATTTAAATTAAAACATAATTTATATTGGTGGAAATATGAGAATCTCCTTTAAAAACCCTTTCTGTTTCATTAATTTTGGGTAAAAAAAAGTCGTCACCACATACCCTACAAATACCATCATATTGCCACTTTTTGGCCCATCATGATCCTGCACATACCCTTAATAATTTTGATAAGTTTAAATTTCTAGGACAACTGATACACCCCCCCTCTTAGTTGTCTACACTTTTTTTTCCAATAATTGGTATCAAAGCAGGTTCCTCGAAAGAAGTTTGATAGCTTGAGCTAATTTGGGATGGCAACATACAAGAAGGATAGTCTGAGATTTGATGGAACAAATTATTCTCTATGGAAGGCTCCAATGGAGTGTCATCTAAGATGCATTGGTGAATGCTTCTAGAATATTACAAGGAATAGGTATGTTATACCACATAATGGTCCTTCTACTACTGCTGAGATTAAGGATGTTGAGTACAATATCAGGGCTAAGGAAGCATTGTTGAGTGCTTTGACTGATTCTAAGATGAAAAATGTTATGGATCTAAAGACTACTTATGAGATCTCGATTAAGTTGGAAACTTTGTATGAAGGTGATGCACATGTGAAGGTTGCTAAGCTCCATATCTTGAAAGGGAAATATGAAATGTTGAGAATGGGTGATGGTGAGAAAATTACTTTTTTCCTGCAAAGAGTAAATAAACTTGTGTGTAGTATTAGATGTATTGGTGGAACATTGGATGAATTAGAAATTTTTGCCAATGTGCTCAGATCCTTTCTTGCTACATACAAAGCCAAAGCTAATTCTATTGAGGAGATCTAGACTGTGACAAATGTAACTAGAGACATGTTGATTGGTAATCCTATAGCTTTTGAGTTAAGTGAATTTGGTGATGCTCTACCTAAGATAGAATCTACATTCAAAGCTACTACCTCTGGTAAGGATAAGTAGAGATGTGATCCAGGATAAAGTTTTTCTAGAAAGATATTCAAGTATGAGAAGTAAATGAGAGAGATTGAAGAAGAGGAGATAAAACTAGACAAGTTTGAAGCACGTATTGTCAAAAGGGAAGCCAGAGGAGAAGGTAAGTATAAGGGAAATTACCTATTAATTCTTTTTCTTGCAACAAGATAGGTCATTTTGCATCAAGGTGTCTAGAAAGAGTTCCTAAGCCAAGACTTGATAAGCCTAGATTCCAAATAAAATGTGATTATGATACTAATGAAGGTGTGACAAATGATGAATATGATAAAGGGAATGTAAGTGAAGATGAATGGGTATTTATTTCTATCAATGAAAATGATCCTGTACCTATTGAATTTTCTAGTTCCTCAAATGTTGAGAAAGCTCTAGCGGCCAAAGTTGAAGAAAAAAATGAATGGGTGATTGATAGTAGATGCTCTCATCACATGACAGGTGATAAAAGAAAATTTGTGAGCCTGGAAAAGTATGATGGTGGTGTTGAAAGATTTGGTGATGACAAAGTTGGTGTAATATGTGGTAGAGGATTCATTTCTCTTGATGGTAAGAATAATACTAATGATGTTCTATATATGGAAGGTTTGAAGCATAATCTCTTAAGTGTTGGACAAATGGTTGATAAGGGATACAATCTTCAATTCAAGAATAGAAAGTGTAGAATATTGGGGAGTTCCAGAAATGTGATTGCTTTAGGTACAAAAGAAAAAGGTTACATATTTCACCTAAATGCTACTGGTAAAAAAAATTTGATCGCTTAAGTTGATGAAAGTTGGTTGTGGCATAAGAGAATGTGTCATGTAAACTTTGACAATATTATCAAGATAAGTTCTACTCAGGTAGTGAGAGATCTTCCTACGTTGGTAAAGCCTACTAATACTATATGCAAGGAATATTTGTTAGGGAAGCAAACTATAATTTCATTTATGAGAAAACAACATTGGTCAAATAAAGTGTTGGAGCTTGTTCATACTGATTTGTGTGGTCCTTCTAGAGTTTGAAGTTTACAAGGAGATAGGTACTTCATGTTACTTGTTGATGATTACTCTAGATTGATGTGGGTTGTACCTTCTTAAGGGAAAAATATGAAGCTTTAGAGAAATTCAAGATTTTTAAGGATATGGTTAAGACAGAGATGGGTCTGAAGATTAAATTTTTGAGATCAGATAGAGGTGGTGAATTCACTTCCCATGAGTTTAATTCTTTTCATGAAGAGCATGGGATAAAGAGACAATTATTTGCCCCATGGGCCCCTCAACAAAATAGAGTTGTGGAAACAAAGAAAAAGACACTTCAAGATGTTGCTAGGACTATGATGCTAGAAGGAAATGTTCTTTATATCTATTGAAGAGAAGCTATGAGTATTGTTGTTTATACCCTTAATCGGGTACAAGTCAAAGGTGATACTAGTAAGACCCCTTTTGAGTTGTGGTCTAGTCATAAGCCTGCTATTAGATATTTCAAAATCTTTGGAAGTAAATGCTATATCAAAAGAGATGAAGATATAGAAAAGTTTGATGCTAGAAGTGATGAAGGAATATTTCTTCATTATTCTACTAAGAGTAAGGCCTATCGATGCTACAACAAAAGATTGAGGAAAGTAGTTGAAAGTGTTAATGTCAAGGTTGATGAAGACACGGCTAGACCATATAGAACCTATGGATATGATTCAAATGATTAGAATATAAGTTCAGTCACAAGAAAGAAAGTTCAAACTCAAAATCAAGTTCAAATCATTCTAGTGAATCAAGAAAATCAAGAGGAAGGAACTAGTGGAAGTGCAGAAGAGAGATTACAAGAGTTAGAAGTTTAAGAAAATCCTAATACTCCAAGGTATGCAAGACTAAATCATTTAGAAGATGATATTATAGGTGATTAGAACAAAGGTATTCAAACTAGGAGAAAAAATGTAGAAGAATACTCTTTTATTTGAAAGATTGAGCCTAATAGTGTCAATGAAGCATGGAAATATGAACATTGGGTGGAAGTAATGAAAGAACTATATCAAATTGAGAAGAATAATACATGGACCATTCTTGTTCCTAGACCTAAGAAAAAAAATGTAATTCAAACTAAATGGGTCTTAGAAACAAAATGAATGAGAAAGGTGAAGTTGTTAGAAACAAAGAAAGACTTGTGTGCAAAGGATATTCTCAAATGGAAGGAATTGACTTTGAAGAAACTTTTTCCCCTATTTCTAGGATTGAAGTTCTAAGACTATTTCTTGCTTATGTTGCTTACAAAAAATACAAGGTTTATCAAATGGATGTCAAGTAAACATTTCTAAATAGAAAATTGGAAGAAGAAGAGTATGTTGAGCAACCTGATGGATTTCAATTGACTGGTCAGGGAGATATGGTTTGTCGGTTGAAGAAATAATTGTATAGACTTAAGCAAGCCCCAAGAGCATGGTATGTTAAGTTGGAAAAGTATTTATTGAAGCTTGGATTTAATAAAGGTATTGTTGATAGTAATTTGTATTTCAAGATTCATGATGATAAATATTTGATTGTTGAAGACTTTGTTGATGATATGATTTTGGGAGGAGATGATAATTTGTGCATGAAGTTTTCTGATGAGATGAAGAATGAGTTTGAGATTTCTATGATTGGTGAGATGAAATTATTTTTTGGATTGCAATTACTTAGCTAGATAAAGGGATATTTATATCTCAATCCAAGTATGTGAAAAAATTGCTAAAGAAGTTTGGTATGGAAGATTCAAAGCTAGTTAGTAGACCTATGGTGATCAGATGCAAGTTGACATAAGATGATGATTCTTTGAAAGTAAATCAGACTAGATATAGATTTATGATTAGTAGATTGCTCTACTTGACTCAAACTAGACTTGATATCATGAATGATGTATGCATTGTTGCAAGATTTCAAGCTAATCCTAGGGAATCTCATGTGACTGTTGTGAAGAGGATTTTTAGATACTTGAAGGGGACAATTGATTTTGGGCTTTGGTATCCTAAAGATGATGATCTTTGAATGATTTTATTGATGTTGATTCGGAAGGTGATGCGAATGAAAAAAAGAGTACTAGTGGTGTTGCATTTTTCTTGGGTAAGAAGCTAATTTAATAGTTAAGAAGAAAAATGCCATTTTTTAATCTACTACAGAGGCATAATACATTGTTGTTGCTAATAATTGTACTCAAGTATTGTGGATAAAGTAGATGTTGAAGGATATCAGAATTGTGTATGATAAACCTATTGCTATATTTTGTGATAATTCAAGTGAAATTAACATTTCTAAGAATTTGGCGATGTATTCAAAGACCAAGCATATATCTATCAAGTTCCACTTTTTGAGAGAGAAGGTGAGTGAAAAGGAAGTCAACTTGGAGTATGTGCCTACTAAGGAATAGATTGCAGATATCTTTACCAAACCATTTCCCAAGGATAATTTTGAGTATTTCACAGGGAAGCTAGGGGTGATTACCCCTCCTAATCAGAACTAAGATGCATTGACTTGCATCTGTCTGTGCATTTCATAGTCATATCTTGATCCAGATTGATGTTGTGGTGGTTGCTACTCAGGGGGAGTAGTCAGATGTTCAGATATGTGGTTCAGAGCTTGTGTGGAGAAAAAATATCTTTATCATTGATGTCAAAGGGGGAGAAGATTCATGTGAAAAAATATGAATTATTTGGGAAAAAGAGTCATGTGGGGAGAAGAGTCATGTGAAAGAGTTGAGGAGAAAAGAGTTAGAACCTAAGGAGGAGAAAGTGCTAAGAGTTAGTTATGTTGATGGTGTTTTTCACATCATGTGTTTCCACCAATGCCAAAGGGGGAGATTTTTGGATGTTGCTCATATGTGGTTTTCATTGATGTTAACACTATTGGCATTAATGTCTTCAAGGTTGTACATGTCGAGGATATTGAGAAAATTGTAATAAAATAAGTTGCAAGTTGTCAATTGTGAAGTGAAGTTCAATCTATTTGTTAGCTTAGTACGTTGATGATAGGAAGTTGTGGATTAAAGGGTTTTTTGTCAGGTATATCTATTTTATCCACATTAAGTTTCAAATATCCACATGAAGATTTGATCAAGTTATGAATAGTTATGTTCTGCAATCATTTTGTTTCTTTAGTTGGTGTTCTCGAATGAAGATGAGGTGACTTTAGTAAGTTCAGTTGTTGTGGATGCTTCTCTAATGATTCATGATGTTTGTGGATGCTTATAGATCATGCTCTATCTGTGTTTCATGTATGCATTGATCGTTGTGCTTGCGATTAGATATTTTCTCTTGCATGTTCATGTTTTTCATGTTCTTGGTCAACAGGGTGTTGTAACATGTTATGGATCTTCAAGGAATAATTTTTTGAATTTTTTTCATGTTTGAGGATTTTTTTTTTTTCTTCATTATGTTGTAGCCGACTTTGGTAGATTCACATTGAAAATTATTTATTGTTTTGGGCTGACAGTTTGCATATGTTTTATTATTTTTTTGAGGCCGACATATAGGGATGTAATCTCTTGTTGCAAATATATATAGGAAATTGTTTATTCCATTTGAAGGTGAATATAGGTATGAGATGTGTGAATAATTTTCTAATCATTTGAAGGAAAAATCAGAGTGTGAAGAAGTGTTCATGTGCTTAACCAGAATTGTAATCAGGCATTAGCATAAGCTATTTTCTCACTTCCAAATCCTATTGATGTAATCTGAATGTTTTTTAAGACAATGTGTCTTCTTTGGGTAGTAAGTCTTTCTCTATTTGAGCAATGAACTCTAGGCAATGTGACTGAATGCAAGTGCATTCCCCATTTTTTTTTCTTATACTTTTAATAGGATATAATCTTGTGGACTAACCTGCACCATGGTTTTTCCCCTAACAAGGTTTCCATGTAAAAAAATATTGGTGTTATGTGTATTTTTGATGTGTTTGTTGGGACTGTAAAAAATATGATGTTTTTACATATGTTTTCACTCATAAATTTCTAGATTTGGTCCTACCGAGTGCATATTCCACTCATATTTTTCCATACTGCCCCATTGAATCCATTAAGTCATTCATATTTTACATTTTGGTTCATATTAGCGTGAGAATACCTTTGTCTCCCTGACCCATTGTGTGTTTTTGCTAACATAAGTTTGTTTTGCCTATTAGCAAGACTTATTATTTGTCATGGCGATTGGATTTCGCTTACAGGCACCATTCGGTAGGAATTTTCCACGGTCTCGGTGGCAGAAGATGATGCACATTTCGGCAGGAGTTGCAGCGTCGACATATGGTCATAGCGAGCTTTTTAGGTCTTGCCAACAGGCACATTATGGTTTCTCTTTGGCCAGACTTGGCAGTATCGACATCATGTCTTGGCAATCATCTTTTGTCTTGGCAACCGACATGTGGAGACTTCTATCGGCATATGTTGTGGCTATCGGGGTGGTGTCCTACCGAATATCGTTTGTCTCCTTGACTAATACATTGAAAGTCATATCAGCATAAGTTTAGTCCTCGGTGGAGGCTCTCACCGAACTCATCATGTCTCGCCGACCAGAGGAACATAAAGTCATATCAGCAAGAGTTGAGTGCCTTCGATGAGATGTTATGATGAAGTGAGTTTTTCTCACCGATGAAGCACAAACGGATTTTTTCCAAATGGCTCGGTGGGAGAGGTTGCTTTTGTTGTAAGGTCTTGGTGAGTGACCTTCGGTCTCACCGACCTTACATGTGGATTTTTTCATGTGGCTTTTGGTGTAGGTGTTGTTTTCTCTTGGTGATCAAAAGTTATTTTGGGGTGACTTTCGGTAAAGCAAGATGCACTCTATAAGAGGTCCCCCCGACATTGTTTTGTCCTGCCGATAGCTCGATGAGTATTCTCTTCGGTGCAAAAATCTAGTGGTCTTGGCGAAGATGAATTTAATAAAAGGAATGACTACAAGGTCTTTCGGTATGAAATGGGCACTCTATATAACCTCTCCCCGATATTCTATTGTCTTGGCGAGGGCAGGTGATGGATGTGTTTCAGTGGGAGAAATCATAAGTTTTGGCGACAGGTTTTGGTCATTTGAATTTTCTCAGTGAAACATGGAAGAATTTGGATGACATCTCCCCAATATCATGGGGCTATAGCAAAATGTAAAGGAACATAAGGATACCCTAGTACTTTCGGTGAAACATAACATACTTTGTGTGATGTTTCTCCAATATCGTATGGTCACAGCAACATGTGAAAGGTAAAAGCACTCTCGAGGAAGCATAAATTGATCTACAAGGTATATCCCTGACTTCGATGGGTCACAGTGAATGCGAGCATAGTGAACATGGAAAAATAGCGATAAACGAGTGAATTGCCTTTGGAATAGCTACCGTCTTGTCTCGTCAACTATTCACTGATGAATAATAGATTTTCAAACACTGTGGCTGACATAATTTGATCTTGATTTTGACTGTTGGCCGACATGTGATTTCAATATGATATTTTCTTCAAATTCTAGTATATAAATTGACATATTGTAATTGTAAAGGATCATCAGTTATCAGTTATTTTATACAATAGGCAAGTTGTATGGATACAGAATAGTAAATTTATCAAATCAGGGGCTATGATGCATGTTCTAAAATGGAGGTATTTATGAATGTCAATTGTTGTTGCTACACATGTCTGGTATCAATTATCTATTGAATTTAATAAGAGAATTGCTAAGTTGTCTCTAAGTTGGATTCTTTCTGATTGTTTAAATTGATATGGCAAGTTTGTATTCAATTTATCAGTGCACATTTGTTGTTCTTGTGTGATCAATTGATTGGTTCTTTCAAGTAAAAACTAAATCCTTTTAGTTAATCACAATAATCAAAGAGATTCAATTGGATTATCCAAGTAGAGCTTTGTAATCACATTCTTGCATGTTTATACAAGTTGTAAACAAAATGTATGCTAGATAATTTGTGTCTTCTCTAGAGTGTGTTGCTCATTTTGATCTCATTTGACTCCGCATACCCAACAAGGCACTAGTCTCTGCACTTCACCATTTGAACTTATTCAGTTTTCTTTACATCTATTAATCAAGCATTCATTTTAGAATTCAAATCATAATATTGTTACTGTTTTCAAGCTGGATTTCATTTGTTCACCTCCCATTTCCATTGTGAACAAATTGTTTAAAGAAGATAATCACAAGTTAAGTCTACACCATTCAGAAAGGTACACCCGCCCAGGTTTGCAGCACCTAAAGAGTAGAAGGTTGAGTTCTCTTGACCTTTTCTATTACCCTAAAATGTATCAAGAGATTGGCAGCCTCTTGAGGCATTCAACCTGTGTTTTTGAGAACTAACAAATTGGTGACTCCGCTAGGGAATACATTCAGAATCAAGGCCTTAATCATAGAGTCAAGAACTATATACAGACTCCATTGGGAATAAGAAACATCAAGTTTTTTCTCATTTTTGATAAAATTGAGTGGAGAATCTAATAGAATTTTTACTATTGTTCATCATGAATGGAAGAAGATCTTAGTACAGGGGAGGTCATACTAGAGCCCCTGTTGGCAACAGTAAGTGGACACACAAAGATGATAGAGTTGATAAAGGAAAGACGATCAATGAGGACATGTGAATAATAGACAAAGGCAAAGCACCAAGAGCACATGGTGAAGCATATAATTGCTATGATACATGGAGAGATGATTCAAGTGTAGCTTTGTACCCTTGAAGATCAAAGAAATCCTTTCTCTTCTTTCGATCCTTAGAAATAGGATGAGTTTGAAGCTAGGAAGTAGGCTGAGTTTGAGGCTGGACTTGAGACTGAATGAATTAGAATTCAACATGAATATGATTAGAAGATGGAAAATGATCAAAACCAGATTAATGAGAATGTGATTTCTCAAACTAATTATGAATCTTTGACTTATGAGGAAGTCAAAGCACGATTTGAATCTTAGAAGAAGGAAAGAGAAGAATAGGAAAAGGCCCAAATGATACAAGCAATGAAAGAATTTGAATTGCAGAAAAATCAAAACATTGCTTAGATAGCTGATCGCCCCCCAAAATATGTGCCACCTCATAAGTAGGGAAATCATGGTGCAGGGCCCTCTGGTCCACCTATATCTCCTCACCATCAAGCAAGAAATCATCTACCTCATATTCCCACACAGCATACAAATGTGCATCCACCTCCTAGTCAGCATCACATCCCTCAGCATAATGCACAATACAATAATCCTATGCATCATTATCAATATCCACCTATCTCTCCCCCTCACCAATATGCAACAATGATCAGGCAGTTTGATTTAGCAGGGTTCCATCCATGCCCTTACCCTATGGATAGCAACTAGAGAGGTTTGGTTCCCAAGTTTAAAGGGAGCAATGCAATCACTGCTGAAGAAAATCTAAGGAGTTTCAATGTGTTCATTCAAGACATAGGTATGCCACATGAAGATTTGCACATGAGGCTGTTTATGATGTCACTTATTGAAGATGCTAGGGATTGGTTTAACAACTTGCCAGCGTATTCAATTAATTCTCTGCAAGTATTCCAAGATTGATTCCTAGAGCAATATGGGAATCTAAATGCACCAGATGTAGCTCTTCATGAATTGATGCGAATTTAGAAAAATCAAAATGACTCAATTTATGATTTCAACCGAAAATTCAACAAATTACAGACTAAGGTACCTCCTAGATCAAGGTTGCCAGATTCTATAGTTTTAAGTGTTAATTTAAATGCATTTGATCCCAAAATAGGGTACGAACTGAGAAATAGATTTCCAAGAGATCTGGCTGAAGCACAGAAGATTGTATTGACAATTGAAAATAATAGGAAGGCTACTGGTATAATTAGTAAAAGAGACAACCCGAGGCCTCCTCAGCAAGGTAACAATTATCAGTACAAATAGGAGAATACATACAGAAATGAGAACAGAAATGAGAGGCCAAGGTTACATGACATGCCTTATAATATAGACTGGAAGGATGGAAAGCCTATAACAGCAAGGCCAAGAAACAAAGAGACTCCTGATCCATTGAGCAAGAAAGTAACTTATATGATGAGTAATAATTACTTCTGTGAAGTTTGTAATCAGCCACATTCCCCAGATTATTGTGTTGTAGCCCAAAGAATGCAACAAGAAGGAATGTTGATGGAAAAAAATGGAGAAGATCACACAATGTATTTGACTTCAAATACTTTTCACCATGTGGAGGAGAGGTACTCATCTTTAGAGGATGATGGCTACGAATATAATGTTTCAAATCAGAAGTACAACGTCCATATGGGTGAATAGTAGATCTTCTATGAATCTGAAGAAGATTGTGAAGAGGATTATACTGAGCCACATTTGGTTGAAGCACCTGCTCAATGCAATGTGAGCAGACTTACTGAAGATGAAATAGAGAGAATAACTATTGCTGCAGTTGAGGAAGCAAGAAGTAAATACTGGTTGAGAAACAAAAAGGTAAATGATGTAGAAGGCATTCCTGGGGGAATTTTTATGAAAGATCAGAAGGAAACATAGGGAACTATGAAGAAGTCATAAAAGAGACTGCCTAATAAAGATGAACAGAAGCCTATCCAAAGACAGGAAGTTAAGGAAGAAGTGAAGGAATTACATAAGGAGACACAAGCGCCTAGCTAGCCTAATAAAAAAGAAAAGGAAGAAAACAAAGGAGATGTGCCAAAACTAAAAAAGATTATTAAGGTGGAGGGCTCTTCTTTTGACTTCACTCAAGTGTTATCCTAGGTAAAAAAAATTGTTCCACTACTTGAGATGATGAAGATTAAAGAGTATAGGGATACTGCTATTTAATTGATAACAAGTAGAAATGAAAAATGTATGAATTCTAAAAGAAAAGTAGTTGTTAAAGCACTCAGTAGGCTCGAGAAAATAAATAGTTCTGAAGTCTGCTTGAGTGATATATTATCAACTCCCCCTCAAGTTGATCCTTTTTCACCACATTGCTTATAAATAACAAACTGCTGAGAAATTGCATGATAGATTCTAGTGCTGCTATAAACATTATGCCAGTAGGAGTTATGAAGTAGCTTGGCATGTGGGTTGATACTACTAGAGGCAAGTGTTATGCAATGGATAACAGGAATGTTCCTGTGGTTGGTATTATGAAAGATGTTGAATTCAAACTGGCTACTTATCCACAAGTGGCTTATAATATAGACATAACAGTGATTGTTACTCCTCCTCAGTTTGGGATGCTTTTTTCAAGGCAATGGACAACAATTGTTGGTGGAAATGTTCAATTTGATTTGTCCTATGCTACAATTCTAGTGAATGGTCAAGAGGTCAAGTTGTATAGGGAGCCAAGAATGACTGTGTGCCATATAATCAGATTAATTTTTTTTGTGATGTTGATCTTGAGAATTTTAAAATTGAACCAGCTCAGCCAGAATTAACCAATAGTGATCCAATTGAAAAACATACTGCACAAAATTGCAATGGTGTCTGGAAGATGTATTTTGATGGAGCCTGCAGCCAAGAAGGTAATGGAGCTGGGATTGTATTTGTTTCACCTAAAGGTATTACTTTCAAATATTCATTTCTGTTAGCATTCAAATGTACAAACAATGTGGCAGAGTATGAAGGTTTATTGACAGGCTTGAACATAGCTGTGAAACATAAAATCAAGTTGCTAGCTATTTTGGGTGATTCTGAGTTGGTTGTTTCACAAATCATATCCAAATATGCAGCAAAGCACAAAAGATTAAAACAATATAGGAATGTTGTATGGGATACAATTGAATTGTTTGATGTGTTTTCAATTGAGTGGATTGACAGATCAAAGAACATAATGGCTGATTTCTTAGCAAATGTGGTGCTCAAAAGAGATGATATTACATTGGATGGGGTATCACAGATTGAGTTCAAAACAAGGCCTGTTGTTCCTGACAACATTTATAGTTGGCAAGTCTTCAATGATGATACTGACCTTTTGAAATTCCTCAATTGTATAGATTAATATGAAGCACAGGAAATTGACTTCAATGCTTTTGTTGAAGAAGTAGATGGGAAGCAAACAGTGTTTGGAAAGGAAATATTATAGCTCAAAATGAATAGGCTTCCTAAAGGTTTGGTGGCATTGGAAAGGATGTATGATGGAAATAATTGATCTCTAATGAAGCAAACACCGATCAGAAGGGAAGATGTTGAAGAAGTCAACCTAGGGACTGAAATAGGACCAAGAAAGGTGTACATAGGAAAGAAGATAAGCCCTACAATCAGAAGAATGCTAATAGAGTTATTGAGAAAATACAAGCATGTTTTTGTGTGGTCTTATGAAGATCTAAAAGCATACGGGGAGGATTTATTTCAGCATGAGATACCATTGAAGCTAGATGCCAAGCCTTTTAGATAGAATCAAAGGCCTATAAATCCAACACTGGAGACTAAGATGTAGGAAGAATTGAAAAAGCTCAGAGATGGAGGAATTATCAAACCAATCAGGCACTCAACGTTGGTTTCAAATTTGATTCCTGTGAGAAAGAAGAATGGTGATATCAGATTATGTGTGGATTTTACAAATTTGAATATGGCATCTCTCAAGGAAAATTATCCTCTACCCAACATGGAGGCAATATTGCATAAGGTGACAGGGTGTGAACTATTGTCCATGATGGATGGGTTTTCAGGATACAACTAGGTTAAAGTTAAGGGATCTGAGCAATACCAAACAACATTGACAACTCCTTGGGGAACATATGTATACATAAGAATGCCATTTGGTCTCACTAATGCTAGAGCGACTTTCTAAAGAGCCATGGATGTAGCATTTGCTGATTTGATTAATGTTATCATGGTGGTGTACCAAGATGACTTGACTGCTTATTCGAAGAAGGCTTAAGATCATGTGCAACATCTTGAAAAGGTATTTATTAAAGCTCTTGAATATGGTATTAGTTTAAATCCAAAGAAATGTCATTTTGCAGTCACAGAGGGTAAGCTCTTAGGACATATTGTTTCAAAAGAGGGAGTTAGAATAGATCCTGAGAGGGTTGAAGCTATTGATAAAATTCATGTCCCCAAAACTGTCAAGGCTATACAGTCATTCTTTGGACAAATTAATTTTGTTAGAATATTTGTCTCTAATTTTGCTAAGATCATTAAGCCCATATCGAAAATGTTGAAGAAAGGACAAAAAATGGATTGGACTGGAGAAGCTTTAGATGATTTTCTATCTATCAAAAGGGCTATCAAGGAGGCTCTTGTACTTAAATCTCCATATTTTGCAAAGCCTTTTCATATTTTTTCATTTGCTTCAATGCATACTATTGCTGCTGTTATGTTACAAAAGAATAATGATGGTCATGGACAGCCTGTGTCTTTCTTTAGTAAATCATTACAGGGGTCTAAGTTGAAGTATGACATAATGGAAAAATAGGCTTTTGCATTGGTAAAGGCCACAAAAGCATTCATACCATATCTTGTTGGAGCGAAGGTGATTGCTTATGTCCCTCATGCTGTTGTTAAGGATATTCTGACATAGTCTGAAGTTACAGGGAAAAGATGTAGATGGATTAACAAGATTCAAGAGTTTGACATGGAGATACATATCACTAAGCTAGTAAGAGGTCAAGGCTTGGCTAGGCTGATGGCAGAATCAAATATTGAAGCAATTCAAGTCTGTAATGTTGAAGAAGGGATTACAATTGCAAGCATTGAGCACACTCCTTGGTATAATGATATCATGTATTATCTTAAATACATGAAGTGTCTAGAAGGATTGAGTGGCAGCCAGAGGAGAACTTTGAAGTTGCTTGCATCCATATATGTTTTTATGGATGGGGATCTCTTTTGGAAGAATAGGGATGGCATATTGTTGTTATGTCTGGATGAGTCATAGGCCAAGCATATTCTAAAAGAAATGCATGAGGGAGTTTGCGGAGGAAATTATTCAGCAAAGAAAATTGCACACAAAATTCTCAGGGCAGGTTATTATTGCCCAAAGTTTTTTAGTAATTATTTTACACATGTGAGAAGATGTGAGGCCTGCCAAAAGTTTTCTGGAAAATTGAAGTACCAGGGTGCTTTGCCACTCTGACCTTTGTAGGCTGATGCCCCTTTCCATCAATGGGGAATTGATTTCATTGGAGAGATACAAGAAAATTCAAGTGGAGGACACAAGTGGATACTAGTTGCAACTGATTATTTTACTAAGTGGGTGGAGGAAATCCTGATTAAGCAAGCTACAAGTAAGGTAGTTAATAATTTCCTGATGGACAACATTATCACTAGATTTGGTACACCAATGAGGTTGATCATAGATAATGGGATGTGCTTCAGATCAGATGAATTCAAAAGCTTTTGTGGTAAGTATGGCATTACTATTTCTTATTCAGCCCCTTATCATCCACAAGCTAATGGACAAGGAGAGTCTAAAAATAAAAGTCTTTTGAAGATTATAAGGAGAATGCTAGGGAAAAACAAGAAGGCTTGGGATTCAAAATTTAAACTGGCTGTGTGGGCTAATAGGATCACTGTGAAAAAGGAAATTGGAAAATCCCCATTCAAATTTGTGTATGGAGCACAAGCCAGAATGCCTTTGTAGAATTTGTCGCCAGTCTACAAGTTTGTCTTATAGGAATATTTGGAAGTTTCTAAGCCTATGGAGGACATAATGGAACAACTTGTTGAACTTGATGAAGTAAGGAGAGAGGCCCAAAGTCAAAACATGAAGTTATAGACATAGATGAAGTATCTATTTGACAAGAAGGAAAATGATAGAAAATTTGAGGAGAATGATTTGGTACTGATGTGGAATGCATGATGTCAAGAGAAAGGAAAGCATGGTAAAATTGAAGCCTTATTGCTGGGACCTTTTGTTGTTGTTGGAAAGAAGGGTGAGGACTCATACTATCTATAGAATATGGCTGGTGAAGATCAGGAATTGCTTGTTCATGGGAAATTCTTGAAGCAATTTTTCTCTTGAGCAGCATAGAGGATTAAGGGTTGCCAGTGCATGGACAACTCTTGCTTATCCTCTTTAAAATTAGTTTCCATGCATAGTAGTTTAGGATTTTTCCCATCTCCATTTCACTCTCATTTTCCATTCACCTCCATCTTGCACTCATCTTGCATTCATTCCTTCATGCTTCATTTCCATTTCCATTTTTCTCACTAGCTCATCATTTTGTGTCTAGTCTGCTCACCCAAAGTTTCTAGATCCTTGTAATGATCTTTCTATCCTTCATCCCAGATAAAGCCACTATTGGGACTGTAAAAAATATGATGTTTTTACATATGTTTTCACTCATAAATTTCCAGATTTGGTCCTACCGAGTGCATATTCCACTCATATTTTTCCATACTGCCCCATTGAATGCATTAAGTCATGCATATTTTACATTTGGGTTCATATCGACATGAGAATACCTTTGTCTCCTTGATCCATTGTGCGTTTTTGCTAACATAAGTCTATGTTTCCTATTGGCAAGACTTATTATTTGTCATGGCGATTGGATTTCACTTACAGGCACCGTTCGGAAGGACTTTTCTGTGGCCTCAGTGATAGAGGATTATGCACATTTCAGCAGGAGTTGTGGCATCGACATATGGTCATAGCGAGCTTTTTAGGTCTTGCTGACAGGCACATTATGGTTTCTCTTTGGCCAGACTTGGCAGTATCGGCATTATGTCTTGGTGATTATCTTTTGTCTTCGCGACTGGCATGTGGAGACTTCTATCAGCATATGTTGTGGCTATCGGGGTGGTGTCCTACCGAATATCATTTGTCTCCCCGACTGATGCATTGAAAGTCATATCAGCGTAATTTTAGTCCTCGGTGGAGGCTCTTACTGAACTCATCATGTCTCACCAATCGAAGGAATAGAAAGTCATATCGGCAAGAGTTGAGTGCCTTCGATGAGATGTTACAGCGAAGTGAGTTTGTCTCACCGATGAAGCACAAATATATTTTTTCCAAATGGCTCAGTGGGAGAGGTTGCTTTTGTTGTAAGGTCTTGGCGAGTGACCTTCGGTCTCACCAACCTTACATATGGATTTTTTCATGTGGCTTTCGGTGTAGGTGTTTTTTTCTTTTGGTGATCAAAATTTATTTTGGGGTGACTTTCGATAAAACAAGATGCACTCTATAAGAGGTCCCCCTGACATTGTTCTGTCCTGCCGATAGCTCTATGAGTATTCTCTTCGGTGAGAAAATCTAGTGGTCTTGGCGAAGATGAATGTAACAAAAGGAATGACTATAAGGTCTTTCGGTATAAAATGGGCACTCTATATAACCTCTCCTTGACATTCTATTGTCTTGGAAAGGGCAGGTGATGGATGTGTTTCAGCGGGAGAAATCATAAGTTTTGGCGACAGGTTTTGGTAGTTTGAATTTTCTCAGTGAAACATGGAATGATTTGTATGACATCTCCTCAATATCACAGGGCTATAGTGAAACACAAAGGAACATAAGGATACCCTAGGATTTTCGGTGAAACATAACATACTCTATGTGACGTTTCCCCGATATCTTATGGTCACAACAACATGCGAAGGGTAAAAGCACTCTCGGGGAAGCGTAAATTGATCTATAGGATATCTCCCCGAATTTGATTGGTCACGGCGAATGTGAGCACAGTGAACATAGACAGATAGCGATAAATGAGTGAATTGCCTTCGGCATAGCTATCATCTTGTCTCGCCGACTGTTCACTAATGAATAGTAGATTTTCAAAAACTATGGCCGACATGAATCTGTTTGGATGACTATTGCGGGCTGACACAATTTGATCTCGATTTTTATTATTGGCTAACATGTGATTTCAATATGATATTTTCTTCAAATGCTGGTATATAAATTCACATATTGTAATTGTAAAGGATCATCAGTTATCAGTTATTTTATATAGTAGGAAAATTGTATGGATACAAAACATTAAATTTATCAAATCAGGGGCTATGATGCATGTTCTAAAATGGAGGTATTTATGAATGTCAATTGTTGTTGCTGCACATGTCTGGTATTAGTTATCTATTGAATTTAATAAGAGAATTGCTAAGTTGTCTCCAAGTTGGATTCTTTCTGATTGTTTAAATTGATATGGAAAGTTTGTATTCAATTTATCAGTGCACATTTTTTGTACTTGTGTGATTGATTGATTGGTTCTTTCAAGTGAAGACTAAATCCTTTTAGTTAATCACAGTAATCAGAGAGATTCAATTGGATTATCCAAGTAGAGCTTAGTAATCACATTCTTGCATGTTTATACAAGTTGTAAACAAAATGTATGCCAGATAATTTGTGTCTTCTCCAAGGGGTGTTGCTCATTTTTATCTCATTTGACTCCGCATACCCAACAAGGCACTAGTCTCTGCACTTCACCATTTGAACTTATTCAATTTTCTTTACATATGTTAATCAAGCATTCATTTTAGAATTCAGATCAGATTATTGTTACTATTTTCAAGTTGGATTTCATTTGTTCACCTCCCATTGTCATTGTGAACAAATTGTTTTAAGAAGATAATCACAAGTTAAGTCTGCACCATTCAGAAAGGTACACCCACCCAGGTTTGTAGCACATAAAGAGTAGAAGGTTGAGTTCTCTTGACCTTGTCTATTACCCTAAAACGTATCAAGAGATTGGTAGCCTCTTGAGTCATTCAGCCTGCATTTTTGAGAGCTAACAGTGTTGATGGTTTATTCTTTCATGGTTATTGACTGGATCCGAGAATAGGCTTAATAAGTTTGATTAGTTTAAATTTTTAGGACAACTGATTCACCCCCCCTCTCTTAGTTGTCTACCTTTCCAACAAGGAATTCTAACACTTTTGTAGGTAGATGTTATCATTGAGAAGAATATGGTCATCCTACTTAGAAGTGCCCTAAGATGATTCATTCAACTTCAAGTGGAGGAGAAAGGAAACCTAATAGAAGAGAAAAAATTGTTCATGAAGATGAAGCTAAAAGTTCAAACTCCAATACTCTTTATGCTACTCCTGAAGTTGGAGAGATGTTGATGATGAAGAAACAAGTTTTGAAGACCACAAAGGAGAGAGAGCTTCTTCAAAGAAGATCATTGTTTAGGATAGCTCAAAGATGTCAAAAGAAGGTGTGCAAAGTGATTGTTGATTCAGGGTATGCTGATAACATTGTGTCTAGTGAGATGGTGGAAAAGTTGCATTTGCATAAAGTACCTAGTGAAAGGCCATATAAGGTTTCATGGGTTAGTAATAATCAGTCTTTGGATAGTATAGGGATGAAATTATTTGTGATATACTACCCATGAATTGTTGCCACATGTTGCTAGGAAGGTTCTGATAGTTGATAGGCCAGCCTTGTACAATGGGAGGAAAAATATATACATGATTGAAAAAGATGGGAGAGAGTTTATTTTAACTCCATTGAATGAAGGAGTAAATGAGCAAGGAGAGATTTTTGTGCTAGGGAGAAAGGAATATGTAAAACTTGATAAAGGGGTATGTGTAGGACATCATGAAAAAATAGGCCCTTAAGTGATAAAATTTTTAGAAAAAATAGAGTTAGGCAACTTGACATAAAAATTTGAATAATTTATCGATATTATTTCAAAAATATGTAAGAATAGAATCTACAACAAATTGAATGTAGTTTCTAAACTACTAGGTTTTTTTTAAAATTATATATTTGGTTAAAATTTAAAATTTCAATGGAATAGTACTTAAATTTCAGGGAAAAAATAAGTAGGTGTCTTTCAAACCACCCTAACCACAATAAAATGATAATTTTTTTTTATAAAATCTTAGATATAAGTAGAGGACTCGTGTCCTGATGTGATGAATCTTTTTTTGTAATTTTTTTCAAAGTAAATAATTAATTATGAATTTTTTATTACAACTTTTAAAAATTATAAAAAAATGTATGTTTGACCACCTTAACTTGGTCAAAACTTAATGAAATTAATTTTTTTTCATCCTATAGTATGCAAAGGATAGAATATGATGCATGTTTCAAATTCAAAAAATGTGATACCATTTGAAAGCTATAAATGTTTTTCAATCAGCTTATCAATTAGGACTTTAGTCATAATTCAAATAGAAAATGAATAATAATTATTTATTAAATTCAAAGTAAAGCATAATTTATATTAGTGGAAAGTTGAGAATCTTCTTTAAAAACCTTTTTTGTTTCATCAATTTTGGGTAAAAAAAGTTGCCAGCCACATACCCTACACATACCCATCATATTGCTACTTTTTGGCCCATCATGATCCTACACATACCCAAAGGTAAGAGCATAGATTTGGTAGCCAAAGCTAGAGATGATAGAGTGAAAAAAGTAGACACAAGAAGTGAAGGTGATTTGTAGTGAAGTGAAAAGAAAAATGCTTTTGTGTGGAAAAAGAAAGTGGAAGAAATTTTGTCTCAGATAGATATAGTAAAAATTAAGTGTGAAAGGCCTTTGGAAAGGAAAGAAAAAGGTGATGAGATCCTTGTAGAGATAGTGAGTTTCCCTGTGGTGGTAAAAGGAGTGGTTGGATAGTTGAAAACTGTAAGAGAAAAAGTTTGCAAGGCTAGGAAGATAGTGAAAGAGAGGATAGAAGCTTGTAGTAATGTTGGGAAAGAGAGTTGTAAGGATGCTGGTACAGAAAAGAAGCATACAAAATTTGTTAGTATAGAAATGTATGAGGTTGAAAGGATAGAGCATAAGAAAATAGAGGATTTTGATGGTTATTGGATAGTGAACAAATTAAGTGTAGGTTTGATAGGGACCATTAAAAGTAATAATATGGATGTAAAGGAGATTGACAAAGGAGAAGGTACAGTTGACAATGATGAAGGTGCAAATAAAGAGACTAGAGGACAGTGGATAAAGTATAAAGAGAAAGTGCAAATGATGATAGTTCAAAAATGGATACATACAGATGTAAAGAGAAGTACAATGTCAAATTTTGATGGAGTGGAAAAGCACCCCACAGAGTAGAATGGATAGTTGCAGCAAGGTACAAGTAATGGTGATGACAAGAGTGTTAAAGGAAGTGAGAAACAAGAACACAATGGACCTATTGAAGATGAACAAGAAGGAAAAATATCTAAAGAGTACAAGGGTGGACAAGTTATAACATCTTTTCCAAGAGACCTGGAAATTTTTAAAAGTGGGGTGTATGGTGTAGGGGCACCACTTGAAGATTTTTGTTCATTCAAAGCTATAAGGTCTAGGCTTTAGGTTTTGGGAGAATTTTGTGTAAAATAAGGTCTATGAGACCATTTGGTTTTTTAATAAGTCATTATTTCTGGTTTCTAGGTATTTAGATGGTTTAGGTTTCAAAATTGCAAAATGTTAAAAATTGCAAAATTGTGCAAAATGCAAAATTTGAAAAGTTGTAAAATTGCCTTTCAAGGAAGGAAAATGGTCATGTAGTTTGAAATGGAAGTTAGGGAAGTTGAAACAACTTTTTTTGGTGGGAAAAATCATAAATACCATGTATAACTTGAAGGAGAAGTTGTTGAAGAACTAATAAAATTTAGTTTTCACCAATTTTCTGTATTTTTTTCTATTATAGAAACAACTATATGACCCGTATAGTACCTTTTTGATTTAAATTGTTTTGGGAAGCATTGTAAATTGTTTCAAATTTCATTTTGTTCCATTTTAAAGGTTCCTCATCAATGTTTGTGAATTTAGTTGAAAGTTTTCTCATACTGGGTCTGAAAACAGAGTTTTTCAAGGTTTTATTGATTTAAATTGAGAAATGAGCCCATTCCACTTTATTTAAAATATGTGCCTTGGTGTAATGGGTGAATTAAATTAGAGTTAGGTGATGAAATGTTGGTTGAGTTCAGGGGAGGTCAAGAAATGAGTTCAAGGGCATGAAGCCCTAAGACTAAAATTTTAGTTTTCCAAGTGAAATTTGTGAGGTTTTGATATGTCAAAGAGAGTTTTAAGTTGGGGAAGTGTTATTTCATTTGAATTAAGTTTTTACAGGCTATTTTAGACCTATTATTGGTGGTGATAAATTTTGGTAAGGTTGGGAATTGCATTTTTCAATAAGCCCTAGGTTTTGAGAATAAAAAGGAGGGTTTTGTGAATAGGCATATGGGTGAGTGAAAATTTGACAAAGGATGGTGGATTCTTTGGTTTGAGAACTTTTTTATTGCTTCCCAAAATATTTTTTAGATTTTAGAAGAGTTATTAGGGTAGTATGTTTAGAAAAGAGACCTAATTGAAGCCCTAAAAGGTATTAAAATCCTTATTTGAGAGAATTGATACAAAACAACCAATGGTGATTTTTTGATATGTTGTTGTGTGTTGAAATGGGTCCCCGAAATAGGCTAGGTCTTGATTTGAAATGAAGTGATTGTGAAGTTATACCTAATTGAGTAGTTTACTAATGCTACAAGGGATAGAGTGGAACTAAAGAGATTGAGTGAGTTTGAGGGTTTGTGGATTTTACAATTGTTGTTGCTTATTAGGATTGTGTTTTGTGTGATTCTAGGACCTCCCTTAACTGCATCAAACCTCTAAAACAATAAGAGGTGCATCAACATGAGTATGAAGAACTCCAAAATTTAGATGGCCAATCTCCCCTAAGGAATTGTTGTCAACACTAGTAAGAGGAGTACAAGGAACATAGTCATCATCATCAAAAAAGTGAGAGAAGGTATACAAATGAGACTCGTGATCACCATTATTAATTGCGATGAATTTTCTAGTACTAACCTCTTTAATGAAAACAAAATCTGTAGTGAATTCCATAGCCTTCGATACCTCACCATGGGTGATTTGATAGATGGACAAAATATTTGTGTGCAACTCAAGTATACACAATACATCCCTGAAACAACCATCACCTAGCTCAACATTTCCTATCCACATAGCATCCAAAAGCTTATTATCTCCCAATAGAATTTTGGAAGTGTCAATAGGATGAAGACCCAAAAAAGGATAGGGAATAGAAGTCATGTGGTGAGATTCTCTAGAATATAAAAACCATTTTTCATGACCAAAATGTGTTGCATAAGTCACTAGTGCATGTTCTTTACCCATGTAGTGTTTATCTCCTTTACCACTTGCAAACCTTGCATTCCCTAATTGTGTATGGTTGGATGATGATGGATATGAAGATGCAAAGGCTATAGAAGGATTTACAGATGAGCGCAATGTAATGTTTTTTTTTGAAGAATATGTGAGATATCATCAATCTTCTTCATATAACAATGTTGTTCATCATGCCCTTTTTTCTTGCAATATACATAACTGAATTTCTCCTTCTTGGGCTTGTCCTATTTTGAAGAGCTGAAAATCTCATTTGACTCTATCTTAGGTTTAGATTTCTTCTTTCATTTTCTCTTAGATTCTTGTGTAACCAATGCATGATTTGTAGGGACCCCCTCCAATAGGACAAGTTTGGCTTGCTCTCTTGTCAACCAGTCATAGAAAATCTCAAAAGAAGGAACTTGGAAAGCACTACCTAAAGCATCCACTATGGAGTAGAAGGTAGAAGAAAACACAAAAATGGTCCTCTCAACTTAGATAGTATAAAAAAGATGGACTCCCTATGAGTTTTTCTCTTCCCACATCCTGCTAATTATGATCTTAAAGATTTAAATTTTACTAGAAAGTCATCAATAGAAGGGAATGCTTTAGGGGTAAGAGTGGTTAATTTAGCCTCCAGTTGTAGGACACAAAACTCATTGACTTGACCAAATAGATTATGTAACTTATCCCATATCTCTTTGGGTGTATCCATATATACCATATAAAAATGGGCCCTTATCATTTTCATGTTCTTTTAGGCCTTTATTCATGATGCTTGGTCCATTTTTTTTTGATTTAACATTGCAATGTGGCTTGAACATTCACATTAGGTCCTTAAAATTCAATTTATGGCTTCTTGTGAAGGTGTTGTGAAGTGTTGTAAAAAAATTATACACTTTTATAGACTCTCTTCATTACAATTCACCTAAAAATCACCTTTTCATCACTTATCAATTTTTATTCTATGGTGTTGTAAAGTCTTGTAACAAGATTTCATGCTTTTCTAGGCATAATTTCACTATTTATAGCTTTCTTATGCTTTATTTGAACCCTTTATGCCATTATAAGGCTTAATCAAGTGTATTTTTGAATGTAAACCCGACAAACAACATTAATTGTGACTTAATTCCTGACACCCACTATCAAGTCCAAGGTGGGAGCCATTCATCATGGGTGGTGAATGAGTCTATCTTGGATCAAAATTCAAAATATTCCAAATTTTCTTTCAAGTTTTCATTTAAAATTGTGTGTGTGAAATGTGTAAAGTTATTAAATCAACACAAACCTTAATGAAATTAATTATATCAAAGATTCAAAGAAAAGAAGCTACTCTAAATTGCCACAAAACAAATCTTTTAGGAACATATCATTGTCCTCTATTCTTAAAGATTCATTTAACCCTTTGGCCCTCAAATTCCTATGTACTCAAAGAAAATTAGAATGACACTTAAGAAATGAGATTAGTATTCAACATGCAAGCCAACTAAGTCACTAGATGAAAATATATGATGGAAATGATAATGGATGCTATGATGAATGGATGATGGCATTAGATGATTCAAGATAGATACTATGGTAGTGAGATGGAATGATTCTACATATGCTCAAATGAAAACTATGGAAAACCAAGATGGTACTCCATATGCTCAAATGCTAATTATGAATATGCGAATCTAAAATACAAATATGATGTGAAGGATGACCTAAAATGAATTTATGAAGCAAAGTATTACTTTAAGATCTAACTATGATACAAAACATGATATAAAATGTAACTATAAGACTCCATAATGCTCCCAAGCTCAAAAGATATTCCTAGATGATATCTCTATTCAAAAGTGGATGCAAAATACAATGCCAAAGGGTTGTATTTATAGCCTTTTCCAAGCATCTTGTGAGGTGGAAATGATCAATGGTCTAGATTTGAACAAGAATGGATGGTGGAGATGGAGAGAATCAATATTTTGTCCCCTTGACCAAAGACAAAATGCCATTTGGATGGAAAAATATATTTAGAAATGGGAAACATGTCAAATGGATGGAAGACTCATGTGTGGGAAGAAAATACCATGTGCTCCAAAATTGGTGGAAGTGTGTGAGGAATAAGCCATGTTCTTTTAAAAATTGGCTGAAGATAATTCTAATCAAAAATTAGAATTATTTAATTTCATGTGACCTTGGTGAGGTGGAACAAAAAGTTGTAGACATGTGCTCAAATTCCTAATTGAGATTAGAGAAGATTATTTAAATAAAACAAGCTTATGGAAATTTATTTATTGAATTAATTTAGAAGAATATGTTTTTAGATTTGGAGAATTTAGAAAATGAACAATATAAATAAATTGAAAATTTATTTATATGTAGTTGAAATATTAATTAAATAACTAGTATTTAATTAATTAAATGTGATGACCAATTTTAGGTGTATACATTTTTCCCCTCTTTGAAGTAATGTGTTTAGACATTGCTTCAAAGAAAAATTTGATACTGATGCCCTAGATGATGCCCCAGACATTGATTTCCAAGTATTGACAAATATATGCCCCTTCAAGAGATAAATCGGTGAATTCCAGAATTTTAATGATTTGATGATTGTGTGATGATGTTGCAATGATGTGATGATGATCCAACATTAAACAAATGATACTTTGATATCAAAAATAGTTTATCTCTCAAAATTTTATTTTAAGCTCCCCCCTTTAATAATTTTGATTAGTTAAAGCCCATTTTTTGTAAACAAATAAATAAATCCAACCATAATTCCCTCCATTAACCTTTAAAAAGCTAAAAAGTGGGTTAGGTGAATTCATTTGCACATTGTGATTTTGGAGAATTTGGAGAGTGGAGAGCTAGAGGAAGATGGGGATCCCATATCACAAGCATCATTTCGAGTGCATTCACTGCCATGGTTGCCTTGCTAGAGCTGGACCTCCAGTGCACATTACAAGTAACCTCCTTTAGTCATTTTCACACCTTTTATTGGTGTTTTAAACTTAGTAGATAGGTGTTTTAGGCCATTTAAAGTCATTTTTGCACTTTTGCAGGGTATTTTTGTTTGTTGTTTTGGAGTCATTTTTGGGTGTTTTTGAGAGTTTTGGAACATTTTGTGCCTAAAATGGTGCATTGTGCTCATGCTATGGCATATTTTTCTCATTCTGTGGCACATTTGGAGTCCCAAATTGGCACATTTTCTAGTCTTTTGGTCATTTTGTAGCCCTAATTTCATGTTTAACCCTATTTCAGGGCATTTTGTTGGTTCTGTGGAACATTTTGTTGTTTCTGTGGCACATTTGGGGTCCCAAATGTTGCTTTTTTGTTGTTTTAGGGGTGTTTATAGGGTGTTTTCAGGGTTTTTTCTTGATGAACCCTTGATTATTTACCCTGTTGTTTTTCCTATCTAACAATGTATGATTGATTAAAGTCCTCTTGGTTATGCCAAATGTTGCATTGTTGATGTTTTTTGATGGTTGTATAATGTTCATGAATCATGTTAGTCATTGTGTTGTGATGTTCAATGATGCTTTGATTGATTTCAATATGATTATGTGATGTTCATTGCGTGATTGATGTTTGATAAGATAATTGATGATTTGATCTCATGGTAGGTGAGAGTCAAATGATAGGATAACTTGATTATGTAGTGACCTCATGATAGGTGAGCATCGATAGTAGATTTGATGATGTATCAACCACATGATAGGTGAGGATCGATGGTAATATTGATGATGTATCGACCTCATGATAGGTGAGGATCAATGGTAAGATTGATGATGCATTAACCTCATGATAGGTGAGGATCAATGATAGGATTGATTCTTGATCGACCTCATGATAGGTGAGGATCGATAATAATACTAATGATTGATTGACCTCATGATAGGTGAGGTTTGATGATGGATTCACTGATGATTATCTTGATTGATTGACTTGATAAGTGATTTGATAGATTGACTGATAATCTTGATTAAACATGATTTGATAGATTGACTGATGATCTTGATTGTACATTGTGTTAGGTATAAATTTGATAGATTGATTGATGTAATGCTAATTTGTTTGTCATGATATGATTAGGAGGACCTTGATGTTCTTCAGTCTTGAGAGAATTTCTCGAAGATGTGGGATATGATTCATCAATTGATGCAAGTTGATTTAGATATTATCGCATGTTGTGGTTTGACATCATTGTTAGATATACCCCAGTATAGGATTAATGGGGGTTTGCTAAATTCTTTGGAAGAGAGGTGACATAGTGACCACAACACCTTTCATCTAGCTACTGGGGAGATGGCAGTTACTCCTAATGATGTGTATCATATCTTGTAGATTCCAATGGTTGGCGAGATAGTTGTGAATGACAAAGGAGAGCATGGTGGGATTATGGCCTTGCATAGGATCTACCCAGATGATCATGTTTAAGGATATTTGATCCCCTGGCAGGAGATGATCAAGAGATATGATCCTCTACCATGTGTTATGTTCAGGTTTGTTGGTAGATTCCTTTGTCCTGACCATAGGTCAAAGGGATTATCAGTCAGTTGGGGTCATATATTGGAGCGTATGATGTTGGAGGGGACTAGATATGCATGGGGTTCATATATGTTATCCCATTTGTATCATGATTTGTAATAGGTTGTTTATTGTGGGGGGGAAAGTCTCTCTTCTGAAGTTACAATGTTGCAGATATGGGTGTGGGAGCATACAACAATTACTTGGCTAGTGGGAGATAGACATAGACTAGTGGATAGACCTTATGTGTTTAGTTACATTCGTCTCTTTGTTTAGCATAACTTCAGAAAATTAGAGTATTGGAGATGTGCCTTAGAAGATATCGAGACTGTGACATGGTGCCCTTACTTGGATTATGAGGTGTGACTAGAGGATTAGATGGAGATGTCATACATGTTGTTATCATGATACTTGATGGGACAAAAATGTTCTATAATTGAGAGATATTTGTATCTATAGGTTTGTCGTTAGTTTGGACAAGTTTAAGGGATGCCCGAGGGGGTTTCCCATTATGCACGGTGGTAATAGGATGCAATAGAGTGGGCTCCTACTATTTCATATGGTGTTGGTCATACCAAGTATTATACAATATTTATAGTTTCATGGGATTATGCACCACATTTGCAGATGTAGGGATCACAGAGGATTATTCTAATTATTTCTACACACATCCCTTTCAGAGATTATTGAGTCCTGATGAGCTAGTTCCTTCATTTGATGATGATGACAGGGCACCGCCTTAGGTATTGAGACAGAGGGGGGATGGAGAAGAGGAGGAGAGTGATAGTGGGGATGGAGGGGATGATGATGGAGTTGACAGTGTTAGTGGTGGTGGTGGTGGTGGTGATAGCTCAGGTGTAGGGACATCATGCATAGTTGGTAGTCAGATTCTAGATTTAGTAGTTCCTAGATGTAGGAGGAGTACTTTTGTACCTTAGTCAGTGATTCCTATGATTTGGATTGGGGTCCCCTCTCATCAGGGTGAGTTAGTGCAGGCTCAAGCACAAGTTTAGACATTGACGGCTAAGAGAGATGTAGATAGGCAGTAGGTACAACAAGTATAGGCATAGTTTCACACTCTTTAGGGTCAGTTAGTGAAAGCTCGGGCATAGGTTGAAACACTTATGACTGAAAGAGATGCAAATAGGCAGTAGGTATAGTAGGTGCAAAAACAAGTTGTCATACATATTGTAGAGAGGGATGTCGTGAGACAATGGGTAGAGTAGGGTGAGGCCATTACTAAGAGATTATAGTAGGCTGCAGCAACTCCTAGTACATTTGATTATTTCAAAGAGATTCAACACACTACTCAGGAGGCTCAATTTTATAGGGGTAAATATCATGAGGTGGTTTCTCCCAAGTGGCGAGAGAGCTTTGCATAGTCTCAATTTGGCAGGTCTTGGTCTCAGACTATTAGCGTGGGTGTTACACATCAATTCCCTGAAGATAGGTGAGATCCTAGTGCAGGTCCATCAGGTGGAGGAGGTACTGGTTTTGTGATGCCAACACCATCTGGGGGGAGCTCGACATAGCTCTAGTTAGGATAGTGTATTTTGATGTACTTTGTACATGATGTATACACTACTATGGCATTGATGATGTACTTCTTGTGTTTAGACTTTACGATATAGTGCCACTTTTGATATTGATGTATCTTGTCATACTTTTGGATATCCTTGTACACTTTACCATTATTATTTTTGAGGTTATATGATATTCAGCAATGATTATGATCTATGTGTTGATATGATGATAGATGTACATGATGCATTTAATTTCCATGTTATGATGTTGATGATATGATGTGCTATGGATGAATTTAATTTCTATGATGATTTATGATGATGGTATGTTATGTGATGGATTTTTATTTTTTTTGTACTTTTTTTATGCAAATAAATGATGTAATGAATGAATGAATGTGTAGATGAAATGACTATGTGATGGTACCTAATTCTATGAGAATGTATGCAATGATGATATGATATGATAATGTAATGATGGATAATTCTATATGTTATGGATTTATGCAAATGATATTTTATGCTATGTGAAATGGATTTGATTATGCAATAATGATATGTGATGAAATGTGATGTTTATAGTGATTATGTATGGATGCAATGCAAATGATGCACGTGATGTTTTGTAATGATGAATGATGATTATGTGATGCAAATGATTATGCAGATGATTGTGTACTAGGGTCTTAAGCATAAATGAGTGAATCTATCCAACTTCCAAGAGTTGTGGGAAGGTTGTCGTTAGTTGATTCTTTGTTAAATTAATCTTTCAAAAAACCTGACATATTTCCCAATTCTTTTGGAAATATGAAGAGACTCACTCAATTAAGCTTAGTTAACCTCGTTCCTAATGCCACTATATGAAATTATTTTGATTATGTAAATGAGATGTGATGCACATCTTTTTTGTATTTTTATGATGCAAATATTATGATATGATCTATGGATGGATGAATGATATGATAATGTTCTCTAATGTATTCAAATGCTGATGTAACTAATATGCCACTAAATGAGAATGTTTTCTAATTGATGCAAATGATAATGCAAGTGATGTGCAACTACATGAAAATGATGCATTTTTTGGCAATGTCAAGTGTCAACCCCTTAATGCAAGAGATAACATCATTGTTGTAGCTTTGGAAATCCCATAAATATAGATGCAAACTAACATGGATGCAATCTACTCTAATCATGCAGATTTCGTATGCAAAATTTTTCATTCGTAACAGTCAATTTGTCATGCTTTTAATGGTCATCAAGCCTTTAAAATGTTGAAAGTGAGTACAAGCATCAATGGTATATTTAGACCATGATGACTTGAGTACTACTTCCATGATGTTTGATAGTGAAAGTTAACACAAGCATCTAAGTATAATTAAACTGAGATGACTCAAGTATTGCTTGTGTAAAAAGAAAAGAGTTAATCAATTTCCTATGCAAAATACAGAATGTCATTAGTGATACTTTGTAGAGCACATCCTATGACAATTTGCACAATAATAATGATCAACTCATAGACAATAGACAAAGAAAAATCATACTCTTTCCTATGTCCTCTAGTTTCATACATTATCTAGGGGCTCCAGAGATATGATAACAAAAATCAAAGTTTAAGAGTTGAACATTCAAGTGTGACATGATAAACCTATGATTCAAAAGAACATCATCCATTTAAAGTTTTCTTTTGATTTGGATGGTTGATATGTTCATTTTTTTGTGATTGATGTTCAATGTTGAGTAGCACTATGATCATTGTTTTGTGTTGTGTTGTACCACTACTATTTATCTATTGGTTCAAGCTCAAATTTTATTACCCCCAATGAGTTCAGGATATTGACTCTAGTCTAGGGTGAGACACGACTGTGATGCCATGATATGTACTTGGAGCTTTCTGATGATAGGATGATGAATAGTGAAAGAAAATGGTGAAAGCAAATGGTCAACATGCTCAAATAGATAGAAAAGCTAACCTATCACAAATAGCCCATGTTGTCAGGTTTTCACTAGTTTTTATTACACTTTTATTTTTAGATTTTTATGATTTTTTGATCTTTTTTTATTTTTCACATTTTTTTTGTATTTTTGTATTTTTCTAATTTTTTTGTATTTTTTATATTTTTTTTGTTTTGTGTTGTTTCCAAGATTCCTATTGTCTAAGTTTTCATCAAGAAAACCATTTTTTTAGGACATTTTCTAATGTTTTTGGTATTTTTCAGGACCTTTTTCCAATGCACTAGATGACTCAAGTGTAGAACTTCTTGAGATGCAAGCTATTGAGGGATTCATCAAAAAAATCCCATTCTAGTGTGGACAACTGATATGCTTCTGATCTGAAGGTTGGCACAATGACAAAGGGACCTAGCTAGTTCAGTTCAAATTCCCCCTTCTTCTCTCAATCTTGTTGATTATGGGGATTCTCTCTCAATACTAGTATTTAATTAATTAAATGTGATGACTGATTTTAGGTGTATACAAAACTCACCTTATGTCAGCCTGTGATGAGGTATCTTCAGGTTACAAAGGCACAGGTGTGTATAAATAAGTTTTTTTCTTCTTGTTTTAACTCCCCCAATCATCAAGTTCACTTATTCACACATTCATTCAAGTATTCAAGTACTTTGCATCATTGAATCAAGCATTAATCAAGTATTTTGGAGCAGCCATTGTTATATCTTTAGATTTATTCAATAGGGGTTTGGTAAGTTGATAGATTTTGCATGCTATTTGTTTATCATTCTCTTCCATTCCATTTCTTCATTAAGGGTTTGATTACCAAGGTGGGATTTGACCAAGGAAAATCCCTATAATCTAACTCTTAACCATTTTTCCCCTTTTGCATGTGTGTTTTTAGACTTGCTTATGTAGATTTGACAAGCTATTAGGTGTTGAAAAGTGGACAAGTAGTAAACAAAGTGTTTCAATTCAAATGCAACCTATTTCAAATCTTGGAGAAGACATTTTGAATGTTTTCTATGGAATTAACTTTGTCAACCCACCAAGCAGACAACCTTAGATCTAGTGATACAACATTGGTTCCTGATTTCTCACAATTTTAGGAGAGGAATAATTCACCATCAATGGAAAATGAGTCCCACCTTAAGGATGAAAATCTATATTTTGTTAGATTCCAAACCCTGACATTTAGAAACCAACTTTCAATAGTTTTCATCAGAACAAGGACTGATTCGCCATCAGTGGAAAATAAGTCCCACTGGTGATTTTTAGTGATTTCTGATAGCATTCAGGACACTCAAAATCCTCCATTCTCTACCTAGGTGCACTCTGATTCAAACTTCTTCTCTTTTATTTTGCATTTTTTCATATCTAGTTCATGTTTTCATATCACATTGTGTTTTCCAATATTGCATAATTTATAGGTTTTACATTCATAATCAGTCAAATAGTTCATTTAATTGCACTTAGATCATTTCATTTATTCTAAATAAATTCATACATTTCATAATTTGAGTGAACCTAGCAAAAATTTTGAGTGGGTTTTATCTCTCTCCTTTTAGGTGAAACATTCCTAAGAGTGCAAGAGTAGACTATAAGCCCTACCCCAAAATCTATGGTTTGTTTTAGTGAAACTACATATTGAGCATGTTATTATTTTGATTTCCATTTCATCTTGCATCCTAAACTTCATTTGCATTTAATTAGGTTTTGGTTTTGCATCCTAATATTTATACACTTGCATTAGTGAAAGACTCATTTAGACTTCATTTTTGCATACCATATCATTGAAAACATTGAAAAATTTGTATCTATATCCTTCATTGGCATCTTAAAAGCATTTAAATCACTTTAAATTTTTTGAAAAACATAAAAAAATCTCATAGTTGGACTCATTCGCACCCTGGGCGAATCAGTCCACCTGCACATTTTAGTCTGGATTTTCACGCATCTTTCTGGGCATTTGCTGCATTTTTGTTCTCTGTCGTTATTTCTCTACTTTACTTTTGAGAATTCCTGTTATTTGCATTTTTCACTTCTAGATTACATTGCATTTACATTCACCCCATCTTTTGTGGTACTTTTATGAGTGTTTGGTGTCCCATTGATAATACTTTAGTGAGAGGAAGTTCTAGACTCATGGCTTCCTGCCATAGCACTTTCATTGTGGGCCTTGGGATCTCAAGAACTCCTACTCCTTGTATGGACAAAGGTGCATTAGGCATGGAAAATAGCACTACTATGCCTTCACCTTTCCTTCTAATGAATGTTGACACACAAAACCATTCCATTCTGCAAGAAAAATTCATTAGTATTCATGAGGATTTTGCACACTTACAACAAGACTTATCCATTGAAAACATTCCCACAAGTGCCATACTTGCAATAGAAAAACTTCATCGTCTAATTGAAAGTGATGATGGCTTGCAAGTTATGAAGAGAATAGTTGAGATATACAATAAACATGTTCCTTCTACTTCCCAATCAACAAACATTGTTGTGAGCCAAGGAGGACCTCACAATCCTCCTCCTTCAACCATCACATCCATATCAGCTTATACCACTCCTCAGGTTACAACAACTATGCAATAGGCTAGTCATGTGGCTCCTTTTTCTATTCCAACTAGCATTCCTAGTTCTTTTCTGGCATCAAATATTCCTTCTTCCACCTTCACCCCTCTTAGTGTCCCTTTCACTTCCCCTAACATTACATACACTCCATCACCATTTTCCCTTCCACCTCATACCACTTACACTGATCCCATCATTACACAACTCTTTAACATTGTTTCATCCATACAAAAACAAATCTCCACCTTTATCCAAGGTCAAAATTATCCACCTACATATCATGTTTGTAGTAGCTCATTATCCTTAGAAATCTTATGCACACAAATACCACAAGGAATTGAAATGCCTAGGTTTGAGAAATACAGAGGTAAAGGAGACCCTACTAATCATGTCAATGTTTACAAAGCCTTGTGTAGTGACTTTTCCCTTGATGATAAGTTAGCTAAAAAAATTCCTAGGACCTTGAATGACACTGCATTGGAGTGGTTTTCAAACTTACCTAATCATCCAATTCGATCTTTCAATGAACTTGTAGATTCCTTCATAACTCATTTTCAAGTCCATATGACCCATAAAAGGACAATGGCTGATTTAATGCATTGTACACAAAATGTTGATGAAAAAGTAGCAAACTTCATTTCACGTTATTAGTCGTTATATGCTCAATTTGATGTGAAAATTCTTGATTCACATCTGCAAAAGATGTTTATCAAAAACTTGCACACCCATCTTCAGGATAAGTTAACTATGATGAAATTTTTCTTTTTTATGCAACTATGGAAAAACCTTTGTGAATATCATAACTTAGTTTCAAGTCATGATTCAAAGTCCACTTGTAACCTATCTAAGAAATCTGAGCAAGACAACCAAAACAACAAGCAAAAATTTAGAAAAGAAAATAGAGGCTTTTTACAGTTCAATCTACCTTCTCTACAATCAACCCAAATTGTTTAGAGTCAAGTGGCGGTTGTTAAAGCAGTAGTGCCCTATACCTATGGGGACCCAAAGAGACAATTTACTCCCTTACCTGATACCCTCCATAATACGATGAACCAATTGTTGCAACAACAAATGATCACTTTCCCTACCATTAAAACACTTGATACCACCAAGCCTTTACCACCCACCTATAAACCTAACGCTTATTGTCATTTTCATTGCCAAAATGGACATGACACCAAACACTCTAAGTGTCTCAAACACTTAGTTCAAGACCTCATTGATTCTGGTCATTTGTCCATTGTACATGTTAATGATCAAGGAAATAAGTCCATTGCACCCCATAACTAGAATTTAAAAATCTTTACCAACCCCATGCCTAAACATAATTTTTCATTTGTCATGGCTAGTGAACCTTGAAACCCTCAAGTCATGAACATTGATATAAATAATGAACAACATGATATAACTCCAAATTTTACCCAAGTTGCTCCTATGGATGAACTTGTGGGTGTGATAGATGTCATCCCTTGTAAGGGCCCAACCAACAAAACTCTTGATATCACTTTTTCTTCCAAAGATATATTTAAAAAACTTTCCAATGGTCCTCTTTACATAGTCAGTTGAATCAATGATAAGCCCAACAATGGGATATTAATAGATCCCACTTGTGGTGAGAATGTGATCACAGAAGAGTTTTTAGTATTACATGAGTTGTATCAAGATGATTATAACAAACCAATTGTATGGATTAAAACACATACTTCTTTTATGTTCCCTACGATTGCATCAATTGTACTCCCCTTACAAATAGGACCTAAAAATTTGCATGTAAAGTTTTCTATTATTCCACAATTGGATCAATTCCATCTATGGCTAGGTCAACCTTGGCTCTACTCGATGAAAGTGGTCCCCTTAGTTGTTCACAAATGTTTGAAGTTTCCACATGGCAATGAAATATTTACCATACACCATAGTGGCTTTAATCCGTTATCCTCCAAAGGTAATTTTTCCTTAGAATCCTTTTTTCCTAAACCTATGGAACCTATCACCCCTCAAAAGGACTTCTTTTTCATTACCTATCAAAAGTTCAAAGCCAAATGAGTAGTTGAATTGTCTCTTTATAACATGTCCCCATCAGCTTCCACTCCTATCCTAGATGAAACCATGCTTCATCCTAAGTCTAACATTGAACAAACAAAACAACCTTATGAGAAACTCACCGTAGAAACTTCCCCTCCATCATTTAAATGACCAAGAGAAAATGAAACCATCCCTATCATGCCTCATCACATTAAACAATTGTATAAAGCTAAAGAGAAAGTGTTGACCCATCTTCTTTGGTTTCTTCCATTCTTTCCCCTCCATGAGAAAAGGAACCTATGATGGCTCAACCTACTCTTACACCTCAAAAAATTCAAAATAAAATAAAACAAAATTGTAGTGCTAAGGAGCGTAGGCATCATCATCGTCTCCTCACTTGTCAATATTAAATGGAAGAAAAAAAATAAGACCAACCTCTTCCATTGATAGAATCAATAGATGAGCACCCTCTTTCCCTTGACCCACCACAAGAAAACATAGTCCAACCCTCACAATAAAATGAACCAATTCAATAGCCATAACTTTTGATACATCCTTCCTTGGAAATAATGCTTCGTCCTCCCATCATAATCAATCTTGATGATGATGATGATGACGAGATCACAAAAATAGATGAAGATGTGCATAACGATCTAAAATATTTATTCTCATCTACCATGAGCTTAAATGATAAACCTTCTACACCAAGTGAAGAACCTGGTACATCTCTTAGTCCAGCACTTGCAATTCTTCCTTTAGATAGTCAACTGCCCTCGCAATACACTGAACATGATTGGGAGGCAGATGGCTTGTTAGATGGTTGGCTTGCATTCACATTGCTAGCCTTTTGCATTATTATTTTATTGCTCTTTCTTTTGTAATTTTATGTACATATCACGTTCCCCCGTAACGTGTGTTTGATGTTCTCTCTCTTTGTACACTTCATCTATTCATACCTATATTATTCTTTATGTCATGCATTTCCTCTTTCACTTTTTTTTCATTTTTTCCTTTTAGGGATGATGCAAAGTGTTGAGATTCCCTTATGTCTCTTCCATGTTGACCCAAAAGGTCCTTTTTCCTTTTTTTTTTGTGCTCTCCTTTTTGAGATGATGCAAAGTGTTGAGATGCCCTATGTCTTTTCCATGTTGACCCAAAAGGTCCCTTTTTCCCTTCTCCTTTGTCTTTTTCTTTTTTTTCCTTTTGGGGATGACACAAGTCATTGAGACAAACATGTCTCCTTCATCTTGACCCAAAATATTTTCCTTTTCTTTTTCCTTTTGTTTTGTTTTCATTTTGTGTTTTCTTTTGGGGATGATGCAAAGCGTTGAGACTATAATGTCTCTTCCACGTTGACCTGAAATGGACTTTTATTTTCCTTTTGTTTTTTCTCTCTTTGTGTTATTCTTCTAGTTCTATGTGCTTTGGGGAATGATGATAGTTCCAAGCTCTTTCATAAAAAAATTTCCACAATGAACATACTGACCCCAAATCCATAGATCCCTTATGTGTTTGGTGTGTTCCTTTATGGAGGGCAACTCCCTTTCTTTTTATTTCTCTTTCATTTACATGAAGCAGTCTAACTTAGAAACACATGACTTGGCATAGGGGATTTCTAAGTTGGCTCTCATGTCTTGTTTTCTTTTTCATTTTTCCTTTGCTACTTTAAAGTAATTTCTCACAAAATGATGTGTTGCAATTATTTTAAAGAGGTGGGCATACATTACCATCATTTCATTTTTCATTCTTGGTTCTTAGTGTAGCCTTGTCACTTAATATGATGTGTTTGTCACTTTTTGGATGACATTGGGTGTGATGTCCTTCATAAGAGGGATCTATCTTAGCATATTACATTCCTCTTGGTGGATTTATGTAATGCACTACATCCCCTAAGTTGTGAATATTTTATTCTTTGATTTGTCCTCTCTTGGAGACATTAGAAACAATGTTCCCTAAGTGATAGACCTTGCATGAACTCAACAAGAATCCTTTGAACATCTTTTACATTTTTACACTTTACATTTTTACATTTTACTTTTTTTCATTTTACATCTTTCCCACCTTGCATAATGCAGCTTCCATACCTATGGCACCTTACTCTTTATTCATGGGTTCTAAGCATACAAATCTTTGCTTGTCTCATGAAGAACAAACCAACATTTTTCCTTTGTGGCACCTTGTTAAAGTTACCAAGAGGTGTAACTTTGATATGGTTGAAGGGAAGCCCATTCAGTGGCATGACTTTCCCCATAGCCACCTATGCATTTTTGAGTGCATACCAACTAGTGTATGTACTTCACCTTTTTGGGTCTTCTCACTCGACATACCACCATGAGTTCTATCATCCCAAAGTGAGTATGCATTCTCTTTTTCAAACAAATACCCTAGATCTAATCGACAACTAGTTGGATAGATGATCAGAGCTCAATCCAATTTTCCTTTCATGTGTGTTCCTTTTTCCTTATGTTTAGTTTTCCATGAGATCTACATCCTAGGGAATTTATCATCCCTCTTGATCTTTCTCATTCCATCTTGCTAACAAAAGTGAATTGGGATCCTTCTTGATATGCATGGCCCCTTGTCATTTTTCTAGTCTTTTAGGCCTTTATTCATGATGTAATTTCATCCTCTCACTAAAGTGGGGGCTAAATGTATCATAGAAAAATGACCCCTTGTCATTTTTATGGTATTTTAGGCCTTTATTCATGATTATTGGTCCATTTTTATTTGATTTAATGTTGCAATGTGGCTTCAACATTCACATTAGGTCCTTAAAATTCAAATTATTACATCTTGTCAAGGTGTTGTAAGAAATTTCTACACTTTTCTAGTCTCTTCATTAAAATTCACCTAAAATTCACCTTTTCATCCCTTATCAAGTTGTATTCTAAGGTTTTGTAAAGTCTTATAACAAGATTTCATGCTTTTCTAGGCATAATTTCACTATTTACACCTTCCTTATGCTTTATTTGACCCCTTTATTCCATTCTAAGGCTTAATTAAGTGTGTTTTTTAATGTGAACTTGACAAAAAAACATTAAATGTGACTTAATTCCTGACACCCACTTTCAAGTCCAAGGTGGGACCCATTCACCATGGGTGGCGAATGAGTCCCTCTTGGCTCAAAATTCAAAATATTTCAAAATTTTTGAGGTTTTTACTTAAAATAACCTCATATCAGCCTATGATGAGGTATCTTCGGGTCACTAAGGCACAAGTGTGTATAAATAAGTGTTTTTCTTCTCATTTTAACCCCCCCAATCATCAAGTTCACTTATTAACACATTCATTCAAGTATTGAAGTACTTGCATCTTTGAATCAAGCATTAATCAAGTATTTTGGAGCAACCATTGTTACATGTTCAGATTTCTTCAATATGGGTTTGGTAATTTGATAGAATTTTCATGTTATTTGTTTATCTTTCTCTTCCATTCCGTTTCTTCATTAAGGGTTTGATTACCAAAGTGGGATTTGAAAAAGGAAAATCCATATAACCTAACCCTTAACCATTTTTCCCCTTTTACATGTGTGTTTGCAGACTTGTGTATGCATATTTGACAAGCTATTAGGTGTTCAAAAGTGGAAAAGAAATCAACAAAGTGTTTCAAGTCAACTAGAACCTATTTCAATGCTTGGAGAAGACATTATGTTCGTTTTATGGAAAATTAACTTCGTCAACTCGACAAGCAGACAACCACATATCTGGTGCTATAGAATTGGTTCCTAATTTCTTAGAATTTTGGGAGAGGACTTATTCTCCATTAGTGGTGAATGAGGCCCACCTTAAGGCTAGAAATCTAGATTTTGTCAAATTTTGAATCCCAACACTCATAAACCAACTTTCAATAGTTTTCATTAGAAGCAGGACTGATTCACCATCAATGGCGAATGTGTCCCACTGGTGATTTTTCAGTGATTTTAGATAGCATTTAGAACATTCTAGATCCTCCATTCTCTACCCCAGTACACTCTGATTCAACCTTCTTCTCTTCAGTTTTGCATTTGTTCATATCTATTTCATGTTTGCATATCACATTATGTTTTCCAACATTGCATAATTCTTAGGTTTTGCATTCATAATCAGTGAAACAGTTCATTCAATTGAACTTAGATCATTCCATTTAGTCTAAATAACTTCATACATTGCATAATTTGAGTGAACCTAGCCAAAATTTTGAGTTGGGTTTATCTCTCTCTTTTTAGGTGAAACAATCCTGAGAGTGCAAGAGTAGCCTATAAGCCCTACCCCAAAAATCTGCAATTCACCATGTCATGAATATGAAAGAGGAGAGTATAAAAAACATTCAATTTCATCAAACCTAGAGCTTGGCCACACTTATTTCTATGGAAAAATATTTCAAGTTCCTTGGTAAGAGTGGGTTGGATATTACTCAGTGTGGACCGCAGACTTTGAGACTAAAGCAACCTACACATTTTCATTTTCCATTTATGTTAATTATGGAGAGTTAACAATTCAATAGATTTAGTAGTAACCATGACCAAATTTTGCACCAAAAGTAAAATTACACCAAACTAACTAAAACCTCCAAAATAAATCAACCAATTGCAGCCTTTTGAAATAAAATTTCACCACCTTTCAAAAAATACTTCAAAAAGCTAATTTTTGAATTGAGAAAAAAATTAGATCAAAAATTAATGCACCTTGTTGTTTGTTTGTAGCAATAGAATCTCACACCAAATCAATTTTCAAGCCTCCACTCAAGGCACACCACGAACCTCTATGAGTCTTTCTCACACCAATAAATGGAGGAAAAAGCTATTTAAATAGTATAAAATTACCCCTTGTTTCCAATGTGGGATAAATGGCACAACAAGATTAAAAAATGCAGTGAATATTTCACATGCCTAGTAGTGAATAGTGAAAGACCAAGAAACCCTACACACTCAACAAGGGAAAATCATGACATCCAAGATAAAACATGCACCAAAGAATAGGCCTTCCAAATGCATTCAAATTTCTACTCCAAGGTTCACGCCACCCTCAAATTACCTTTCATTTGCTGCTTCCCATGAAAAAAATACCAACTTTGCTTTGAATCAGCCTTTCTATGCATAAATTTGGGTTTCTTCCATAGTAGAAAATGTGCCTCCAACTAGCCAAAATTGGTCCCAGTAAGAATTCACGTAGCTTGTGCAGAAGAAAATGCACCTCAAAACTCCAATTATAGCCTGTCAAGTGAGCGAACAATAACAAGATAGGAAAGTGTGCCCCTCTCACAATGCAACAAATAAATCAAATCATGGCTCAAGAAAACAAAGAATCACACCAAAGAACTAAACACATTATGATATGTCCAATCACTAACAATAGGAAAGAAAAATATCGAGAATGAGGCAATTTGAAATTTAGAAAATTTCAAATACCAAATAATCTCTGGCAACCAAATGATCTCAAAAAAATTGATGAAAAATATCACAAGGAGTATAGAATGGGTGGCTCTGATACCATGTTAGAGAAAATAATCAAGGAAAATCATCTACAACTAAAACATTCACAAAAAGTGAGAGAGGCAACACAAGGCCATTTCACCAGAAAAGAGTGAATAAAAATGAGATGAGTAAATTACACATTGTATAGCCTTTTATAGGAAAGAAACTAGGTGATGGGTGTAAAACTACCTAACATGGGAAAAAACCACCTGAATGATTAAATGCCTAAGTAAAAACTTAACACATTAACAGTATGACTATAATGTAAAATTGGTGAATGTAACAACATAAATTTAGAATCCTTCTAATGGCCTTTTTGCACATTTTGATTATATATGTAGTATTTTTATGGATAATTAAGTATGGTTTGCACATTAATTCCATTATTTTGATGTGTATGAATGCATAGCTATTACCCTTGTTTTCCCAATCTATTGCTCAATTTTATAACTATAATTATTGTACCCAATAAATAGGCACTAGTATGGAACTATCTATTTAATACAAACTACATGAATAAAATTACTTGACGAGGTACATCTATTTGATACAAATATTAATCACTTGATGTGGTAAATATATTTGATGTAATTAATGATAATCTAATAAGCTACTATGATGAGTAGATAAGGTTACAGAGGATACTCTTAACCCATACTATGTTCATAAAAAACTTAGTGATTGCCTTCAGACTATTTTCTTCAATGGGGTCTACTAAAAAGATGGTGCTTTTGTAGATTTTTTTTATATTTCTAGATGAGGAAAAGTGTGAGTTCTCATTTAGGCTAACTTTCTAGTCTACTAATAATGTAATTGAGTATGAAATCCTCTTCCTAGGGTTGAATATTTCTCATAAAAATTGAATAAAATTCTTAGACTCATGGATATTCAGAGTTCATAGTGCTTTAGGTGAAAGGTATGTAGGCTTCCAAAGAAAATAAGTTGAGATCATAGGGTAGACCCAAATGCACGAAAAAGAGGATCTACCACTTATTTTTCTAGGGCCCTTACACTTAAAATTATGTAAAATAAGATGCTAATAACAACCAAAAATGCAACCTAAATTTCATAGAAACTATGGGGGATGTTTTTAGATCATATAAAGCTATGCACCTGGCTAGAAAGTTGTTTTTTTTTTGAGCTATGGAGGACTCATTCGCCTTGATTGGTGAATGGGTCCTTTTAGCTTGGTTTCAAAAAACTGATTTCAGGATCTTGTTCCTTGATTTTTGCACTCTTAAATTCCCTATTATCAAGTTCTAGAAGCCTATATGCAACTTTGTAGAGCTCTTTCTGTGATCTTGCACTTTGAATGGCAACTTTAGCAACTTTACAACTTTCACAATCTTGCTCCAAATCTTGCTCTACCTGATCCTCAACCTGTAAATCTGCAAACACACACTCAAGGGTAGAAAAAAATATTGATTTGTTAGTGAATGGGGGTTTTCCTTAGTCAAACCCCTTGTAGGTAATTGAACCAAATGATGAAATGAAGGAAAGGAAGCATGAAACATGAAATAATGTAAATTATATCACCTTAGATGATGTCTTGTAAAAAAAATCTACAAACTATCATATAGTGTCCATGAACAATGTAGATATAGGATCCTTTGAAATGATGTGAACAATAGTTGCAAGTAGATATTCAAAGCTACATCCACCTCTTAGCTCAACAATATGAATGCATGCATCAAACCCTTGAAATGATGATATGATCTTGAATTGCTACAATAAAAACTTGAAACCTTCCTTGAAATGCCTTATGAATACCTTTGAAATGCTCTAATTATTGATAGCTTGAATGCTTGAATTCTTGCTAGATTTTTTCAGGAGAAAGAATGTGAATTAACCCCTTATTTATACTAAATTAGGATATTAACCTCAAAATTCAAATAATTAAGGCTGACACTAGATCTGGAAAGAAACATAATCAAATTCCCACCAAAATAAAAGTGGGGTATCATTAAGGGAGTGACCATTCAACATCTTGGGGGAATGGATCTTGGCTAAGTTTCATGGACCAAACTTTAGGGGATTGAAAGAAGGATAAAAACCCATTCCAATTCAACTAAGAAAGGGGGGCCCTATTAAGTGAGGACCCATTTTCCATAAAGGGTGAATGGGTCCTAGCTCAACTTACTAGGATGAAACTTTTCCCAATGAAATAATTTGTTAATTAAATTATGATTTTCAAGATCGATCTTCGGGAGGTGTTAAAATGAAGTCCTAAATTTGAATCAAAAGGGGGTTAATAACTCAAATTAAACACAATTAATTAATACACTTAAACAAGGTACACATTATGTACATTTTTATTCAGAAAAGGGCCCATTAGGCTTAATTAAGTAAATACATCTCAAAAAAGTGTAAAAGTGTGTTACAACACTTTACAACACCCTTGCAAAGGACCAATTAAGGCATGTTTTAGTTAAATAAAGGTCCTAGAATAGTGTGAATTTGTACAACACATTACAACACCACTCCAAGCCATCATTAGTTCATTTTTAATGTCAATTATCAAACAAAGCAAGGAAAAGGCTACTTTTTCCATTACTACATTTTTCCCCCACTTTAGTGAGAGGATAACCCCATGTCAAAACCACACTAAAGTAGACAAACAAGACACTTAGTATGCAGAAATAAAAAATATGCATGATCATACCCTATCAAAGGAAAACAAAAATAAAAATAAAACCAAAAGATCATGCACAATCGACTCAACACAATGTGAGGTGGTGGTTGTTCATCCATAACATATGTTGCTCGCTCTAGGGTAGTGAAACCTCAGCCTGTCCACTAGGTGAGTTATCTGAATGAGGTGGAAAATGAGAGAATCATATTAGCCTCTTATAGCATAATAAAGTGATCCTCCCTAAAACTTTGATAAGGCATCACAATGAAAATGCTTTTCTAAATGTTTTTTAATGCCATGTAATTTTTTTGCTTAAAGTGGATTTTTCTTCGTTCGTGTAATGATCTTCTTCTTAGGGAGTTTTGTGCCTAATGTCTCCAAGAGAGTACAAGTAAAAAGTGTCAGATCCTCACCCATGGGATGCCTTGTTCACATCATTCCATGATACTAGATCATATACTCTTGGATGGAATCAAACCCAATGACAGGTCACCAAGAAGATAAAGCATGTCAAGAAAAAATTAAAATCATGCGATGGAATTTTCCAAAAGATGTCATCAATATATGCTCCCACTTTAAAGTGGTTGCTACACCATTATGGTGAGAAATCACTTTAAAGTAGCCAATGTTTTGGTCCTAGGACATAAGAGCCTTCCTCAGAAAACCCTATGCCAAGTCATATGTTTTCAAAGCAAGTTGCATCATGAAATAGGAAGGAAAGGTTTCCCCCAAAAACACATAAGTGATCTATGGATTTTGGGTCAATATGTTTGTGCTACAATGTTGTCATAGAGCATGGAACCATCATCCTTCCCCAAATACTCACAAAACTGGAAGAATGACACAAAGAGAGAAAAAAAATAAAAATCCTTTTGGATCAACATGGAATAGACTTAAATGTTTCAACGCCTTGTGTCATCCCCAAAATGAAAGCACAAGACAAATGAAAAAGAGAAATACAAAGATTTTGGGTCAACATGGAAGAGACATAAATGTGTCGATGCCTTGTGTCATCCCATAAATGCAAAACACAAGACAAATAAAAAATGATTACAACATAAAGAAAAATGAAGGTACATATAGAGGAACATCAAAAAAACCATCATGGGGGATCACATTATGCACATGCAATCACATAAAAAAAATGAAAAATCAAAAGACTAGGAAGGCATAGGTGATTCAACCTAAAGAATTATGTCTACCTCCCAATCTCAATCAGTATAAATAGAAGGTAGGAAACTAGCCTAAGGGACAATGACTAGTGACATACAAGGAAAAATCTATCTAACCCCTTGCTCCCACTGAGTGTTAGACAATGGTGAGCTGAGGATAGATGATGGTATGCTTCTCCTTGAAAAAAGGAAATTATTTGCAATGAGTTTAAAACATGCAATAGTGAGTATCTTATGATCCTCCAACTATTACATGGAAAGGAGTAGAAAATATTTTTATTGTGTATTTATTTGATTCCTATCTATTGAGATATTTCCACATGTTGTATCTATCAGTTCAAGATGTACCAAATTTAAACTTTTCTTGGAAGAATCTTTTTTAAGGTTGTTGATATTAAGTGAAAGATTGTTTGATGGTTTGATTTCTATCAAAGGAAAATAACCAAGACCATGAGTTGTTTCTTGCATGTTAGGCTCCATAGGAACACATATACCTTGTTCTCTAGCACCACATCCTTTTCCACCATACTCAAGTTGTCTCATAATTTCATAACCTATTCCATAAAGCTTTTTCATTTTTCTAGGATTCGTAGGTTTCCCTACATCAACTTCATCAATTTTTTTCATGTTCGTTGTCTTTTATTCTAGAGTGGTTGAAGTGGATTCTTTTGAATTTTGTATTGACATTACCACTTTTTTGTTTCCCTTTGTAAAATATTTTGTTATGATATTGTACTTTCCCGTGGATATAGGTATAAAATCAAAAGAACTCAAAGCATCTTCCAATAATCTTGTGACCTATTCAATAATCTTTTCTTTTTCTTTCTTGACATGCGAACAACTTTGGGGTACAAGACCAGTCTTGATTGTATACATCTTGTTATATATATGATCAATGTCACTGTAACTCATTTGTTGTGAAACCTTATCATTATTGAGTTTCCTTTTAGGTGGTTCTAAGATAATCTTGGGTTGATTTTGAACTTGTGGTTTTTGTGAGGATGGATAAATGATAAGTTGAGGCTTCGATGGTTCAATAATTAGAGGACTTGAATGAGTTCTAATGTTCATAACCTCAAAACACTTGTCCTTAATTTCATGATTTCTTAGTGAAGGGGAGTCTAATGTCACTTCATCATCTTCATCTATGGAGGTCACATAACTATTGCTTGAAAGACATGTTTCAATGTTCTAATTTTCTTCCTCCATGATATCTTCCTTAGTAAGATATTTTTTAGGAGAGCAACAAACTAGATGTTCATGACATTCATTTCTTGGTTGTTCTAAAATATCTTCTTCACAAGGGAGTGATCAATGGTTGGATTTTCTTGCTTATCAATGATGAAATTCTCTTGTTCGATAATTTTTTTCCTAGGGGTAAAGAGGAAAATAAGACTCTCACAACTCTCATCAATTGGATCTTCTAACACAAAATCATCTTCATCATAAATAGGAGAGATATTAGGAGAAGGCCAAATTTGATTGTTATGATTTTCCATGATTTCATCCTTGTTTTCTAAGGTCTCATTCTCTTGTGCCATAGTATCTACCCTAGTAGGAGAGCTATCACATTCCATGGTTATATTTGGTAAATTAGATTCATCACAAATAGGGGATGCATCAAGAGAAGAACAACTATGAGTTTCATGCTTACTATTGATTGTAATTTTTTGTTTAAATAGATATTCCCAAATGGTAGGGGAATTAGGAAAGGGAGAATCAAGATTCTCATGAATCTCAATAAGTGTATCTTCTAACACAAAAATACCTTCTTTGCATCTAGGATGGATATTAGTAGAAGAACAAGTTTCATTGTCATGGTTATATACAACTACATCCCCATGTCCTATAATGTCAACCCAAGTAGGAGAGGTAGGATTGTCATAGCCCTTAATCATTGTATCTCTTAACACCAACATGTCCTCCTTATAAATGTGATTTTCATGATTGTCTATTATTGCATCTTGTTTCACTAAAACAATCTCACAAGTAGGGGAGATGTTAAGAGAGGAATGTAAACTAAGTAAATTAGTGGAAATGATCTCATCATCTTTTGTCATAATATCATTACAAGGGGGAGGAGGAGAAGGGAAAGAAATAATTTCATGATTCTCAATGATTACATCTTCTTTCACCAAGATACCTTCATCACTAATAGGATAGGTACCAGGAGAAGAACAACTATGATCTTCATGTTTGTGTATGATTATATCCTCTTCCATCACAAATAGGAGAGATAGTAAGGGTTGTAGATTAAAGAAAGTGTCAATATTTTCCTCCTTTTGCACTAAAAAACTCTCATAACTAGGAAATGTATTGAATGAGTGACTAACATGCTTATTGAATAACTTTTTCTTTGGAAACATAGAAAAGATCGATACTAACATTAATGCAATGAAATGACCTAGAATGAGATGAAGATTTTCAGATTTTGTGCAATACAATTTACTTATTACACAATGCAACAAGTTGAAATGCCATGTTTTGATGTCATTTTGAACTTTTAACAATGCGTTGAAATGAAGAAATTTAAGCTAGATGAAATGAAATTGATGAAAGAACAAATCAAGAAACTAAAATAGAAAGGTAACAACAACAAACATAAGCTAAAAATTGAGATTTTAATGTCCTGAAAATGAAGATTTGTAGCTGACAGTGACTCACTCACCAGTAAGGGTGAATGGGTCCTAGTTAGGTGTTTCTAAGATTTTTTTGTGGATTTTAGAGTGAATTTTGATGCTTTTTCATTTGTTATAAGGTTTAGATCAAACCTAATTAGGTACTTATTCACTAGTAAGGGCGAATGGGTCTTGGTTAGGTATTTTTAAATTATTTTTTAATGATTAGCAAGCTCTCAGTTATTTATTTCAATTCTAGGTTTGAAATAGTAAGCTTTAACTTCATATTTTCTAGAAATTCAATGTAAAAATGCAATGAAGGATGAAATGCAACACCTAATTTGAAATGCAATTTTGTTTTAAGTTTCAAATGAAATTGTATGAGGTCTAAATGAGATGCAAAATTATTGATTTGTTTTTGTAATTTTCCTATTTAAGTGTAAAAAAATGCAAATCTAAACCCTATATGATATGTAAGATTTCAATTTAAAAGAAGTAACCCTAAATGATATCTTAATTCATTGCAAATATAAATGCAATGAATGCAATATTTTAACTTAAGATTCAAAAAAAGACTCCAAAAATAAGAAAATTGCAATGTTGAATATGTCAGGGTCACCAATAAATGTATAGGTGAAAAATATCTGAGTAGACCCCAATGCATGAACAAGAGGATCTACCACTTATATTTCTAGGGCCCTTATACTTAAAATTATGTAAAATAAGATGCTAATAACAACCAAAAATGCAACCTAAGTGTTAGAGAAACTTTATGGGATGTTTTTAGAACATAAGAATTTGTTTACCTAGCTAGAAAGTTGTTTTTGAGCTATGGAGAACTTATTTTCCTTCAATGGCGAATGGGTCCTTTTTGGGCTTCAGAAAATTGATTTTAGGATCATGTTCTTTGATATATTCACTCTTAAATTCCCTGTTATCAAGTTCAAGAAGCCTGTATGCAACTCTATAGATCTATTTCAATGATCATGCACTTTGAATGGCAACTTTAGTAAGTTTTCATCTTTCACAATCTTGCTCAACTTGATCCTCAATCTATAAATTTGTAAACACACAATCAAGGGTAGAAAAAATGTTGATTTATCAGTGAATGGGGGTTTTCCTTAGTCAAACCTCTTGTAGGTAATTAAAACAAATGATGAAATGAAGGAAATGAAGAATGAAACATGAAATAGTGTAAATAATATCACCTTGGATGATGTCTTGTAAAAAAAATCTTCAAACTATCATGTAGTGGCCATGAAGAATGCAAATCTAGGATCCTTGAAAATGATGTGGACAATAGTTGTAAGTACATCTTCAATGCTACATCCACCTCTTAGCTCAAAAACATGAATTCATGCATCAAACCCTTGAAATGATGATATGATCTTGAATTGCTGCAATAAACACTTGAAATCTACCTTGAAATTCCTTTGAAATGCTCCAATACTTGATCACATGAATGCTTGAATTCTTACTAGATTGTGTTAGGATAAATAATGTGAATTAACCCCTTATTTATACTAAATTAGAAGATTAACCTTGAAATTAAAATAATTAAGGTTGACTCTAGATTTGGAAAGAAACATAATAAAATTCCCACTAGAATAAAATTATTCAAAAAGGTGGTTCTCATTAAGGGAGGACCCATTTTCCATCTTGGGAAAATGGGTCCTGACTAAGTTTCCAAGACCAAGCTTTGGGGGACTGAAAGAAGGCTAAAAATCCATTTCAAATCAATTGAGAAAGAGAGTTCCTATAAAGGGATGTCCTATTCACCATCAAGGGAAAATGGGCCTAGTTGAACTTACTAGGACCAAAATTTGCATAATGAATTAATTCATTAATTAAATTAACATTGTCAGGATAGATCTTCGGGAGGTGTCAAAATTAAGGCCTAAATTTCAAACAAAAGGGGGTTAATAATTTCAATTAACCATAATTAATTAAGACCACCTAGTTAATGTGAACGTGCTTTAAAACACTTTACAACACTTAAAAAAGGTACACATTATGTACATTTTTATTTACAAAGGTGCCCATTAGGCTTAATTAAGGAAATACATCCTAGAAAAGTGTGAATTTTTTTTATGAAACTTTACAACACTCTTTCAAAGGATTGTTGATGAGTGTTTTTGCATGTCCTCGGCACAGAAACCATACAAGTATGCTATCCCTTGTGGACATGAAAAAGGTAACCCTTCTACTTTTTCTTGTTTTGTCCCTCCTTGTGCTTAATTGGCTTGATTTTTCCTTAATTTGATATTGTAATATGGCCCACACATTCACATTAGGTCTTGAATCTTAATGAATCAATCAGACTTTATGATGTCTTGTAAAGGTCTTATGAAGTGTTGTAACAAATTTTCACACTTTTCTAGACTCTTCTTATTATAATTCACCTACACATCCCTTTTCTATCACTTACCAAGACTTATTTTAAAGTTTTGTAATGTCTTGTAACTAACTTTCATTCTTTTCTAGGATTTTCATCAATAAATACACCTTTCTTGTGCCTTATTTGGCCCCTTTATGCACTTATATTCCCTAATTAAGTGTATTTTTAAATATAAACTTGATAAACATCATTTAAGAAAACTCAATTCTTGATACCCACTCACATGCCTTGAGTGGGACCCATTCACCATTAGAGGCGAATGAGTCCCTCTTGGCACAAAGATCAAAATAAATTCATATTACTGGCAGGTTCTTAATTCTAATGACCTAAGGCTAGCCTATGATCTTATATTTTTGAGAAATTAGGGAAGAATTGTGTATAAATATATGATTTTCTATTCATTTTAACCCCCATTCACCCATTCATTCAAGTATTCATTCATGCATCATAACATTCAAGCATTGTAGTATTCTTCATCATTCAATCAAGCATTCTAGCATCTTGGAGTAGCATATCTTCAAACTTGAACATCAAGGGTTTGGTGATTTTATGACATTAGATGTTATTTTTTCACCATTCTCTCTTTATTTTATTTCATCTTTAAGGGTTTGATTACTAAGGAAAACCCCTATAATCTCAAAATTAATACCTTTTCCCTCTTTGCATGTGTGTTTTGTAGGTCTTTTATGCAGATTTTTCAAAGATCACTCAAAGTCAACAAAACCCTATTTGAAGCTTGGAGAATACTTTCTCGCTAGCTTTTCCAGATTTGGATCCAACAACCTATTAGGTAGAAAAGTGTAGACCAAGACCCACAGAGTTGACCCTTGAATTTTTAGAAATATGCAGGTGGACTAATTCTCCATCTATGGTGAATGAGTCCCAATACCAGGCTGGAATTTTTTTTTTTGAAGTTTTATGTTCCTGGCATCCTAAAACCTATTATTGCAGTTTTTACCAAAAACAATACTAATTCACCATTTGCAGCAAATGAGTCCTAGTGGGATTCAACAATGGTCTATGTAGCATTCCAGAACCTCTTGACATCAGCTTTTAGCCTCCAGGCGCACCTCATTCAATTTCATTAAGTTTTGTTATTGTTTGTTCATGCTTTTAGTTCTTTTTGCATATCACAACGTGTTTTCAAACTAATCAATAGTTTTTATCAATTTATTGCATTTAGATAATATCATCTAGGCATATTGCATCCATATTGCATTAATCTTGAGTCTGAACATAGTGGTTTGTAACCTATTCCTTTCCTTTTACGTAAAAGATCCTAGAAGTGAAAGAGACCTTTAGGGTACCAAAACTTATTTTTACATTTTGGTGAACCTATCCTTAGAAAATTTTTACTTTTGATTTCAAGTGCATTTACATCCTAGGGATAGCTTGGATCAAAATTGCATTAGGTTTTGCATTGTTTTACATCCTAAGGTTTTCAAAAATGCACTAGTGAAAAGATCATATAGCTTTCTTTTTTTCATTTACAATCATTTAAAAACACTGCAATTCTACATTTGCATCATAGTTTTACATTAGACAACCATAAAATTCATCTTAAAATTTCTAAAAAAATTCAAAAAAATTCATCGCTAGACTCATTTGCCACATTGACCAAATTAGTCTAGTTGCATACTTTCAACTGTAATTTTTGTAATTTTCAGAGCATTATCTACATTTCTATTTTTTGTTATTGCATTTCTATTAGAGTTTCCATAATTCTTTTTATTAGCATTTTATTACTCCTATTTTGCATTACATTTGCATCCACCCTGAATTTTGAAACCTTTGCATGAGTGTTTGGTGTCTTATTGCTAATACCTTAGTGAGAAGAAGCTCACAAATCATGTTATCCCATGATAACACACTCGTTGTGGATCTTGGATTGTCTAATGCTTCCACCCCTAGTATTGCAACTAGTACACTAGAAATGGACCCTACCTTTAGCACCTCTTTTCCTTCCAATAACATGCAAGTTGACACACAAAAAAATTACATTCCGTAAGAAAAAATCATTAACATTCATGAGTACATAGCACATCTACAACATAACATGTGTCTTGAAAAAATTTCAACCACTGCAATTCCTCGTATAGAGAACATCCATCATCTGCTTGAATGTAATAAAGGCTTAGATGTTATGAAATAACTTGTTTAGATATACCATAAACATGTTCCTTCTACCTCTAGTACATCTTAACCAACAAACACTTTGGTTAGTTAAGGAGGACCTACCACTCCTCCTCCTTCAACAATAGCATCCATACCTACCTATACCATTCATGCTAGCATTCCTAATTCTTATGTGGCATTGCATGTTCTCTCCTCTTCCACCATACCATTCATAACCATTCCATTTACTTGCCCTACCACTACATACACTCCATCACCACTTTCCCTTACACCTCATACCAATTACACTAACCTTCTCATCACACAACTTTTCCAAACCATCTCTTGTATGCAAAAAAAAATATCCACCATAAACCAAAGTCAAAATGAACCACCCACCTATTATATCCATATCAGCCCATTATCTTTGTAAATATTAAGAACATTGATGCCAAAAGGAATTGAGATACCTGGATTTGATAAGTATGGAGGGAAGGGTGATCTTACTAATCATGTCAATGACTATACCACCTCATGTAGTGATTTTGTCCTTGACAATCAACGGTTAGCTAAATTGTTTCTAAGGACTTTAAAAGAAACTTCCTTGGAATGGTTTTCCTCTTTATTGAAAAATTCAATTTGTTCATTTAATGAACTTTTTGACGCATTCATAAATCATTTCCAAGTGCACATAACTCCCAAAAAGACATTTTCTAATTTAATGAGATGTAAACAAAATGTGGATGAAAAGGTAACCAATTTCATCTTGCACTACTAGTCACTTTATGCCCAAATAAATGTCAAGGTTCCTAATCCACATCTCCAAAAGATGTTCATTTAAAATTTACAAATTCAAATTCAAGATAAATAAACCATGATAAAATTTCCCTCTTTCATGCATCTATGTACAACCCTTTGTGACTATCACAATTCAGTTAGTACTCATGATGCCAAGTTCGCTTCTAGTGGAGCTAAGAAGTTTGAATATGTCAACCCAAAAAATTCACAACCCTTTAGAAAAAAAAGAAAATGATTCTTACAATTTAACCCACTCCTCAACAACCAACATCACCCATTAATAACCAAGTTGCTACTATTAAACAATAGTTCCTTTTAATTATGGGGATCCAAAGAGACAATTCACACCTTTTCTTGATATCCTTCATAATACAATGACTTAAATTTTACAACAAATGATTACCTCGCCTACTGTTAAACCACTTGATCCTACCAAACCATTACCCCCAACATTTAAACCAAATGCTTATTGTCATTTTCATTTCCAAAATGGACATGACACATAACAGTGTAAGCATCTTAAACACCTAGTGCAAGACCTCATTGATTCTGGATGTCTATCCATTATGGGTTTCAATGATCAAGCCAATAAGTCTATTGCCACTCCCAACCAAAATTTGTAAATTTTTACCAACCCAATGCCTAAAAATAATATTTCATTTTTCAAAGCTAGTGAACCTGAATGTCAATACAAATGATGAACATCATGATCTTACTCCTCATGCTACCCATGCTAATCCTATAGATGAAATGGTGGGTAAGATAGATGTTATCCCTCATAAGGGCCAGACTAAGAAATCTCTTGATATAACTTTTTCTTCTCATGCCATAGTAAAAAATCTTCCCAATAGTCCTCTTTACATAACCGACCGCATCTATGATAAGCCCACTAATGGGATGTTAATAGATCCTTCTTGTTGCGAGAATGTGATCATGGAAGAATTTTTAGTATTACATGATCTTTATCAAGATGGTTACGAAAAACCAACAACATGGATCAAGGTAGATAATGGCTTTACATGCCCTACAATAGGATCGATCATCCTTCCATTACATATAGGACCTAAAACATTGGATGTAACATTCTCTATGATTCCATAATCAGATCAGTTTCATCTATGGCTGGGGCATCCATGGATTTGCTCGATGAAATTTGTCCCTTCAGTCATTCACAAATGTTTGAAGTTTCCACTCGACAATGACATATTCATTGTTCACCATAGTGACTTTAACCCTTTGCCTTCTAAAGGAAACTTATCCTTAGAAGCCCTTTGGATTGATCCCATGGAACCCATCACACCTTGGAAAGACTTCTTTTTCATTGCCAATCAAAAATTCAAAGCCAAAAGAATAGTGGAATTGTCTCTTCACAACCTATCCTCAACCACTTCTGACACTCCCATCCTAGATGATACAATGCTTCAACCTAAACCGAAAATCACAAATCAAGATCAACCAACAATAAATACTTCACTTTCATCATCCAAATGCCAAAGAAATAATGAAACCAACCCCATCATGCCCCCTCGAATAAAACAAGTCTATAAAGTAAAAGAGAAAGTGATTGATCCACCTCCTATGGTCCTTTATGTTCCTCCCCTTAGGGAAGAAAAGGAGCCTATGGTGGATCAACCTACTCGTATACCCACACAACTTCAAAATAGAATCAAAAGAAACCATGGTTCTAGGGAGTGTAGGCTTCGACGTCATCTCCTTGCTTGTTAGTTACATGAAGAAGAAAATAAAGAAAATCATAATCCCCATTTGATAGAAGTAATACATCAAAAAGCAACTCCTAACCCACCACAAAGTAATATAATACAACAATCAGAACAAGAGATACACTCTCCTTCAGGTATAATCATTTTTTTGGCTATGTGCAGGATTATGATGTGCCAAAAAGTGGCAATATGATGGGTATGTGGTTGACGACCTTTTTTTTACCCAAAATTGATGAAACGAAAAGGGTTTTTAAAGGAGATTTTCAATTTTCCACTAATATAAATTATGCTTTACATTGAATTTAATAAGTAATTATTATTCATTTTTTATTCAAATTACAACTAAAGTCCTGATTGATAGACTAATTGAAAAAAAATTATAGTTTTCAAATGGTATCACATTTTTTAAATCTAAAACACGCGTCACATTTTATGCTTCACATTATAGGATTAAAAAAATAAAATTTTAATTTCATGAATTTTTTACCAAGTTAAGGTGGTCAGACATACAAGGTTTTTATATTTTGAAAATTTTGTAATAAAAAATTCATAATTAATTATTTACTTGGAAAAATTAAAAAAATATGCATCACATTGGGCATGGGTCCTCTACTTATATCTAAAATATTATGAAAAAATATTATCATTTTATTGTGGTTAGGGTGGTGACAAACACCTACTTCTTATTTTTTCCCTGAAATTTAAGTACTCTGCATTGAAATTTCAAATTTTCACCAAATAATTTTTTTTAAAACAAACCTAGTAGTTTAGAAACTACATTCAATTTTCTACAAATTCTATTCTTACATATTTTTGAAATAATATAGACAACTTATTCAAATTTTTACGTCAAGTTTCCTAACTCTAATTTTTTATTTTCTTTTGCCACTTAAGGGCCTATGTTTTCCATGATGATCCTGTGCATACCCTTCTTCTTGTTGTAATTAACCTGGATGGCGATGAGGAAACAACAAAAATTGACCAATACATACATAATGAATTAAACACATTGTTTTCCTCATCCATGATCTTGATCGAGATATCTCTTATATAGAGTGATGAGCCTAGAACTTCTCCTAGTTTGGACCTTTCTCTTGTACCTCTTTCTAGTTGTCCACCTTCCAAACATGATTGGGAGGTGAATAACTTGTTAGGTGGTTGACTTGCATTAATCTTACTAGCCTTTTAAATTTTTCTTTTCTTTTCTTTGGTGTGATTTCATGTGTGTAATGTGATCCCTCATAATGTGTGTTGTTTGATGTTCTCTCTCTTTTTGCAAGTCCTCTATTTTTCCCTTCATTCTTCTATATGCCATACATTGCTTGGGTATGTGCAAGATCATCATGGAAAAAATAGGCCCTTAAGTGGCAAAAAATTTAGAAAAATCAGAGTTAGGAAACTTAACGTAAAAATTTCAAAAATGTGTAAGAATAGAATTTGTACCAAACTGAATGTAGTTTCTAAACTACTAGGTTTATTTTTTTTAAAAATAAAATCTATTTGGTGAAAATTGAAATTTCAATGCAGTAGTACTTAAATTTCAAGTTAAAAATAAGAAGTAGGTGTCTGTTTGACCACCCTAACCACCATAAAATGATAATATTTTTTTATAATATTTTTGATATAGGTAGAGGACTCATGTCCCAATGTGATGCATATTTTTTTGTAATTTTGTTTCCAAGTAAATAATTAATTATGAATTTTTTATTACAACTATTAAAAAATATAAAAACTTGTATGTTTGACCACCTTAACTTGGTCAAAACTTCATGAAATTCAATTTTTCTTTTTTTAATCCTATAGTATGCAAAGCACAAAATGTGACATATGTTTCAGATTCAAAAAATGTGATATCATTTGAAAGCTATAGTTATTTTTCAATCAACCTATCAATTGGGAATTTAGTCATAACTCAAATAGAAAATAAATAATAATAATTTATTAAATTCAAAATAAAGCATATTTTATATTAGTTGAAAGCTAAGAATCTCTTTTAAAAACCCTTTTCGTTTCATCAATTTTGGGTTTAAAAAAAGTCGTTAGCCACATACCCTATATATACCCATCATATTGCCACTTTTTGGCCCATCATGATCATGCACATACCCACTTTCACTTTTTATCTTCCCTCTTTTATTTTGTTTTTTCCTTTAGAGGATGACGCAAAGCATTGAGATGCCCTATGTCTCTTCCATGTTGACCCAAAAGGTCTTTCTATTTTCCTTTTCTCCTTTGTTTATTTTTTTCCTTCTAGGGATGATGCAAAGCATTGAGATGCCCTATGTATCTTCCATGTTGAACCAAAAGGTCTTTCTATTTTCTATTTTTTCTTTTGTTTTGTGTTTTCCTTCTTGGGATGTGTGTCATATAAAAAATGACCCTTTGCTTGACATGGGAAAAATTCATGAAAAATTGGACTTAATAAGGCCTTGATTCAGGTGTTGTGAGGCATTATATGCATCCACACTAGGTCTTGGACCCTTTAAAATGCATTCAATGATGTCTTGTAAAGGTCTTGTAAAGTGTTGTAAGAAACTTTCACACTTTCCTAAACTTAATAAACCTATTTTCCCCTAATTTAACATTATAAAATATATTTAAATACATCCTCACATTAATATAGAAGTCTTGTAAAATAAACTTAATGTTAATCTAGTGTTGTAATGTGTCTTACATGTTCACATTGGATGTTGTGCCTTTCTAGGCTATGTGGACCTCATTTTAGTGTTGTAAAGTGTATTTATTCACACTTTCACATTGAATTTTGTGTCCCAAGCCCTAGTTACTCTTTACATCATCATTAATAGGCCTCTATTACCCCATATTGTGCATCTTGAGACATAATTTGATGAAATACCTGACATAGTCATCATATAATCCTAATTTTCTTACATCTTAGCATTTTAGTTAATAAAAATGGCCCTTGTGGGACCCATTCTCCATAAGTGGTGAATGAGTCCCATCCAGGTGGGGCCCATTTTCCATTAGTGGCGAATAAGTCCCATTTGAGCCATTTTTGGGGTTTAAGCAAGAAAAATTAGGTTTTTAGTTTATTTTTTCTCCATGTTGGCCTTAGGAATCCAATTAATGGGAAAATAAGGTGAATTGCCTATAAATATAAGTCTATTAACACTAATTTACATCTCATTATCATTAATTCATCATTCATCATGTTTTCAAGTTAAGCAAGCTAGGGTTTTATCATTCCAAGTCATTATTCAAGGGCATAATCTTCATCTTTTGTTGCATAAATTCAAGATAGATCATCAAGAAAATGTTTTCATTCCATCATAGCATGTTTCATTACTTTCTTTCATAATTTTTGGTTTAATTACCTAAAAGGGGTTTGACCAAGGCAAACCTCCATGCACTAACAATCAACATTTTCTCTCTCTTCCTTTGTGTGTTTGTAAATTTAGGTGCATGGATGGCTTGTAAATGATTGAAGATTAGGTTAAAAACTTTTTGAAGTCATCTCCACTTTTGCAAGGCCAAAATCTACATAAAAAGTCATTTACAACTTCAGATTTCAAGGTTTCAGATCTAGGTACCTGGAGGTGTAGATTAAGCAGACCAGGAGCTCCAGATTCTATTTTTGAGTTTTTAGAAAGTCCAAACTAGACTAATTTTCCATTAGTGGAGAATGATTCCCACTTTACATGTTTTATAAATAGTTTTGTAGATTCAGACACCCATTTGGCTAAAACGATCCCTGGTAGAATTTTCCAAAACTGGGATTGATTCACCTAGAATGTAAAATGAGTCTCATCATGCCTAATTTTCTAGCCTCCAACATCTCATGTGCACATTTTCATTTTGGTTCATTTCTGTTAAGTTTTGCATTCATTCCTAGTTCATTGTTGCATTACACAATTTGTTTTCAAACATCACTTGTTTCTTAGGTTTTGCATTCATATTCAATCAATTTCATAGCTTAATTTCACTTATATCATTCCACTTAGTCTAAAATATATAATACATTACATAATTTTAGTGAACCTAGCTAGCATTTTTGGCCTACCTCTCTCCTTTTAGGTGAAAAACCCTAGAAGAGTTAGTCTTGTGGAGCCAAAAATCTACAGTTCATTTTGGTGAACCTACTTTTTGAACATCTTATTTTTTTATCTGGATTCCATATTCATCCTAATCCTATCTGGCATTGATGTTTCATTAAAGTTTCATTGGTGAATTTGCATCTAGGGCTTCAAATTTTTGTATTAGAACAAAGTACATTTAGCTTGCATTTTTACATATTATTTCCTTAAAAATCTTTGAGATTCTGCATCTCCATAGTAGGTCTACCTCTTACAACCTTAAAAACATAAAAAGCGCTTCAAAATTTATTTATTTTTTGCAAAAAACCAGTACTGGGACTCATTCGCCATACTGGGCGAATCAATCCCTTTCCAAATTTTTGATTGTCTGCCTTGCATAAAAAACCTGATTTTTGTGCTTCATAAGCCTCCTAGTATCATATAGTATAAGTCTAGAAATTTTTTGGAACATTTTTTTTATGCATTTAGCTCAAAAACATCATTTACAATTACTCATTCTTTAGATCACTTCATTTGCACACATCCCTACATCTGAAAATGCCTACCTTTCTACAATTTTGCATAATATTGATGAAAGTATTTTTCAATTTTTCATATTCAATTTTTCTATTTCTCAAAATTTGCATAAGTTTGATTAAAGTGCTTTTCATTCTTACATGTACATTTTTTGCATTTTTCAAATCTTGTATATATTGGATAAGAGTGTTTTGTATCTTTGCATATACATTGTTCAAATTGCTGAAACATTGTATGAAATTGTTACATGTTCTTTTCATTCTTATTCAAAAAATCCTAGCACCTTGCATATTTAGACATGTTAAGAAACACTTTATATCCCCCCCCCTATGAGAGTATTTTAGTGAAAGAGACTACAACTTGGGCCATTCCTAACAATCATACTTGTTCTTTCATAATATCTCTCCTCCTGGTGATGAAGATATTTTAGTAGAAGAATGAATTAATGATATTGTTGAGAATCCTAGTTGTTTCTCTCCTTTTACCTCTCTTAGTGGACAACACATTCAAAACCAACATAACACAACCTCAAATTATCATGACAACATTTGTTCTTCTTCTAGTATCTCTCCTATTTTTGAAGTAGATACTTTGATATTAGACAACACAATCAATTAAGGTCATGAATATCTTAGTTGTCCCTCTTCACCTAGGGAAACACCTCTTGAAAAAAAATCTACAAACATTGACCATTCCCCTACTTGTGATGAAGTCCTTTTAGAAGAACCAACTTGCGAATGTCAAAAACATTTGGCTTGTTGTTATCCTAAAAACTCTCCTCCTAGGGAAACTCTCATGGTGCAAAAATATATGCAAATTGACACATCTCCTTCAACCACTAAACCTTCCCTAGGTGAAGATATTCAAGTGACATTCAAATTCCCAACACCTCATGCCAATAAAGACAAAATTATTGATGTTCTAAAGACACAAGTGGGCTCTCCTTTAATTACTAAGATTCCTAAGTCACCTTCCATTAGTGAAAAACACAAAAAAATCAAAGATGTCTTGAAATCCATGATGCAATCTACTCATAACAGTGTTTTTCAGCCACTAAGTTGTAACTTAGTACCTCAAACCTCTAGAGGACCACACAACACCCCTACACCATTTCCTCAAAAATTTCCTAGCATTGAACATCTTAAAAAGACTCCTACTAATATATTTGAATGGAACTCATTCAACTCTCACCAATAGTGAAAAATATCTTTCATGAAATGTTGGAAATATAGAAGGAAGAGATACAATCTTACATAAAATAAACTCATGTAACATCCTCCCCTCATCCCATGCAAGCCACTTAGTCAGAAATCACATTCCCTAAACATGAATTACCCCCACTTGAGATTCAAAACAAGAATGATCCCTTGATGATAAAGGTGATCATTAATGAAACTTTAATTAGGAACACTCTCATCGACAACGGAGTAGAAATTAATGTTTGTATCATGGACCTCCTACACAAGCTTGTCATGGACAAAAATATCATTCAACTTAATGATATTCACATTCGTGACTTTGAAAATGTTAATAGGAAACCACTTGCGATGATCACATTACCTATTAAGGTCAGACCGATAGTGTTTCCTACCCCTATCCACATCATACAAGGAACCCTTCCATACAATATTATCCTAGGGAGACCATGGATTCATGTTATCAAAGGAGTCCCATCTACCCTTCACCATGTAATACAATTTCAATACAACAAGATATACACAATTTATGTTGATGAGTGAAGGAATGTGTTACCTGATCAAAATAGTTCCAACTACCCTAATCCTTTCAATCATAGGTTAAAGCTTGAAACAAAGTTGTTTCCTAACAATTCAGGGTCATTAAATTCCACACCTTTCTATAATGGGTATGTGCAGGATCGTCATGGAAAAAAAAGGCCCTTAAGTGGAAAGAAAATTATAAAAATCAGAGTTAGGAAACTTCAATTAAAATTTTGAATATGTTATCTATATTATTTCAAAAATATGTAAGAATAGAATCTGTAGAAAATTGAATGTAGTTTCTAAACTACTAGATTTAAAAAAAAAAAAAAAATCTATTTGGTGAAAATTTTAAATTTCAATGCAGTAGTACTTAAATTTCAGGGAAGAAATAAGAAGTAGGTGTATATGTGACCACCCTAACCATAATAAAATGATAATATTTTTTTATAATATTTTAGACATAATTAGAGGAATCATGTCCCAATGTGATGCATTTTTTTTGTAATTTTTTTCCAAGTAAATAATTAATTATGAATTTTTTATTACAAATTTTAAAAAATATAAAAAACTTGTATGTCTAGCCACCTTAACTTGGTCAAAATTTCATGAAATTCAATTTTATTTTTTTAATCCTATGGTATGCAAAGCATAGAATGTGGTGCATGTTTTGGATTCAAAAAATGTGATACTGTTTGAAATCTATAGATGTTTTTCAATCAGTCTATCGATCAGGACTTTAGTCGTAATTTGAATAGAAAATGAATAATAATTATTTATTAAATTGAAAGTAAAGCATAATTTATAATGGTGGAAAACTGATAATCTCCTTTAGAAACCCTTTTCATTTCATCAATTTTGGGTTTAAAACAAGTCATCAACCGCAAACCCATCATATTGCCACTTTTTGGCCCATCATGATCCTACACATACCCTAACATTTCCAAAATCTCACCCTCATGGTCAAAAGAGTCATATACAAATGATTCCTTTTCTGACACATGTTCTAGTAGTAATTGGAGTTTCACACCTACCTTTAAGGGAGGGTGTGGAATATCCTACACTCAACCCACACAACCTTGCATTCCTTTTGTTGAACTTGGTTCTACCAACTTACTTCATGGTGGTGATGGGGGAAATATAACTTCCATCCCTCATGAAGCAATGACACATAACATGAACAAGGATTTTTGTTCTTATAAATTAACCAATCCTTCTCACAAACACACACCCCCTTCATCTCACTTGGAATATTGTTATGATATCGGATACAACCTTCCTCCTACACATGGATGCAATGCACACATGAGAAAAAATGACATAGCATATTCTTTCAAGAAATATCTAGGGGTATCTCCCTTATCTCCACTTTTATAAAAGACTTTACACAACAATAACATTCAACCTCTCAAGGAGCGTGGTCCTCTTCCTTATGTGGGAGTACCTAATTTCTCTACTTGTTACTCACTTCCATCCATTCCAGGCTCATCTTTGTCCTGCATTAAGTGTGGGCAAGGGGTTATGTATCATTTTCCTCATATGTCACTTGTGGTTATCTCCTTTGGCTAGTTTTTAACCTTTCATGAATACATAAGAGCAAGCTTGGAATGTGGGCAACATGCCTTAAGTTGGCTTGTAGGTAACATACTACCTTTTTCATGATGTAGCTTATTGGAAACATATGACTTGGCATAGGGCTTTCTGAATAAGCTCTCATGTCCTCTTCTTCTACTTTAAAGCAATTTATCATAGTATAGGTTCTCACAATCACTTTAAAGTGGGGGCATACATCACCACTCATGTTTCATTCTACGATGCATCTTTTTCTTGGTGGAGTCATTGGGCTTGATTCCCTCCAAGAGCGTGATACTCCTTTTGACTTATCCTCTCTTGGAGACATTGAGCATGATGTTCCCTAAGATGAGACCTTGAAAAAATTAAGAAAAATCCCTTTGAGGAATCCTCACACTATTTTGCATTAACAATGTCTATGAGTGTCAAGCATACAAAGATTTTCTTATCTCATAGAGCTCAAAACTCATTTTCCTTCGTGATACCTTATTAAAATTATCAACAGGTATAACTTTGATATGGTTGAGCAAGAAGCCCATTCAGTGGCATGACTTTCCCCATAGCCACCTATGTGTTGGCATACCAACTAGTGTATGTATTTCAGATTTTGGGATTTCTCACCCTATGAACAACCAAAAGTTTTGTGGCCCTAGAGTGAGTATAATTTTGGGTTTTCTCAGTCAGTGGATAGAAAAGAGTTCCATCACCCTGGAGTGAGTACACATTTCATTTCCAAACAAACAAGACTAGATCTAAACCACAACTAGCTGGACAAATGATCAAAGCTTGATCCATCTTTTCATTATCATCTTCTTTCTTGCCATTGCATGATTTTTTATCTTGATGGTTTGGCTTAGGATCCTAGATCCTAGGGGCTTGACCACCTCTTTGACCTTTTTCCTTCTTTTTCATCTGCATCTATACACTCAAATCTCTCTTAAATGTATACCTTAGTGTGAGTTTGAAGCAAGTTCATCCTCTCACTAAAGTTGGGGCTAAATGTACTATATAAAAAAGGACCCTCTTCTTGACATGGGAATATTTCAAGATAAATTGGACTTAATAAGGCCCTAATTCAAGTGTTGTGAGGCATTTTATGCATCAATAATAGGTCTTGGACCCTTTCAAATGCATTCAATGACATCTTCTAAAAGTGTTGTAAAGTGTTGTAAGAGACTTTCATGCTTTTCTAGATTTAATAAACCTATTTTCCCCTAATTCAACATGATAAAATATATTTAAATGCATCCTCACATTAATCTAGAAGGCTTGTAAAATAAACTTAATGTTAATCTAGAGTTGTAATGTGTCTTACACATTCACATTGGATGTTGTGCCTTTATAGGTTGTGTGTACCTCATTTTTGTGTTGTAAAGTGTATTTATTCACACTTTCACATTGAATTTTCTGTCCCAAGCCTTAATTACTCTTTAAATCATCATTAATAGGGCCCTATTACCCCATATTGTGCATCCCAAGGCATACTTTGATGAAATACCTGCATAGTTATCATATAAACCTAATTTTCTTACTTCTCGACATTCTAGCTAGCAAAAATGGCCCCTATGGCACCCATTCACCATTATTGGTGAATTAGTCCCATCTAGGTGGCACCAATTTTCCATTAGTGGTGAATGAGTCCCATTTGAGCCAATTTTAGGGTTTGAGTGGGAAAAATTGGGTTTTAAGTTTAATGTTTCTCCATATCGGCCTTAGGGATCCAATTAATTGGAAAATAAGGTGAATTTACTATAAATATAAGTCTCTTAACAGTAATTTACATATCATTATCATTCATTCATCATTCATCATGTTTTCAAGTTAAGCAAGCTAGGGTTTTATCATTCCAAGTCAATAAAATAGCTTCTTTAGACATTCAAGGGTAGAATATTCATCTTTTGTTGTAGAAATTGAAGATAAATCATCAAGGAAAGGTTTGTATTCCATAATTTCATGTTTCATTACTTTCTTTCATCATTTTGGTTTAATTACCTAAAAGGGGTTTGACCAAGGCAAACCCCCATGCCCTAACAATAAACATTTTCTCTCTCTTCTTTTGTGTGTTTGCAGATTTAGGTGCACGGATGGCTTGTACATGATTGAAGATTATATTGAAAACTTGTTAAAATCATCTCCACTTTTGCAAGGTCAAAATATACACAAAAGGTCAATTACTGCTTCAGAAATAAGGGTTTTAGATCGAGGTACCTAGAGGAGCAAATTTAGCAGACCAAGAGGTCCAAATTCTATTTTTGAGTTTTCAGAAAGTCCAAAGTGGACTAATTCACCATTAATGGTGAATGAGTCCCACTGTGCATGTTTTTTGAAGGATTTTGTAGATTCAGACACCCATTTGGCCAAAATGGGCCCTAGTATAGTTTTCTAGAACTAGGACTATTTCTCCCAGAATGGAAAATGAGTCCCACTAGGCCTAAATTTTAGTATCAGTAGCATTTCAAATGTCATTTCTAGCCTCCTTCAACATTTCAGGTGCACACTTTCAATTTGGTTCATTTATGTTAAGTTTTGCATTCATTCCTAGTTCATCGTTGCATTACACAATGTGTTTTCAAACATCACTTGTTTCTTAGGTTTTGCATTCATATTTGATCAATTTCATAGTCTAACTGCACTTAGATCATTCCATTTAGTCTAAAATGCATCATACATTACATTATTTGAGTGAACCTAGCTAGCATTTTTGGCCTACCTCTTTCCTTTTAGGTGAAAAATGCTAGAAGAGTTAGAGTCTTGTGGAGCCAAACATCTATGGTTCAAGATGATGCAAGGCATTGAAACAAAATGTCTCCTTCATGTTCAACCACAAGGATTTCTTTCTCATTTCACCTTTTGTTTTGTGCCTTCCTTTTGGGGAAGATGCAAAGTGTTGAGACACCCTATGTATCTTCCATGTTGACCCAAAACATATTGTTTTCCTTTGTTTTCACTCTCTTTGTGTCATTCTTCCATTTCTATGTATTTGGGGAATGTTGACATTTCCAATATCTCTAATCAAAAAATTGCAAAAATGAACATACTAACCCCAAATCCATAGATCCCTTATGTGTTTGGTGTTCCTTTTTGGGGGAAACCCCTCTAAGTTCTTTAGTTCCTTTCTCATTTGCATGATGCATCCTTCCTTAAAAATGTATGACTTGGCATAGGGGCTTTCCAATTTGGCTCTCGGGTATGTGCAGGATCATCATGGAAAAAATAGGCCCTTAAGTGGCAAAAAATTTAGAAAAATCAGAGTTAGGCAACTTGACGTAAAAATTTGAATAAGTTATCTATATTATTTCAAAAATATGTAAGAATAGAATATGTAGAAAATTGAATGTAGTTTCTAAAATACTAGGTTTTTTTTAAATCTATTTGGTAAAAATTTGAAATTTCAATGCAGTAGTACTTAAATTTCAGGGAAAAATAAGAAGTGGGTGTCTGTTTGACCACCCTAAACATAATAAAATGATAATATTTTTTAAAAAAAATTATATACAAGTAATGGACTCCTGTCTGGATGTGATGCATATTTGTTTGTAATTTTTTTCCAAGTAAATAATTAATTTTGAATTTTTTTTTACAACTTTTTAAAAATATAAAAACTTGTATGTCTGACCACCTTAACTTGGTCAAAAATTCATGAAATTCAATTTTTCTTTTTTTAATCCTATAGTATGGGAAGCATAGAATATGACACATGTTTCAGATTCTAAAAATGTGATATATCATTTGAAAGCTATAGATGTTTTTCTATCAGCTTATCGATAAGGACTTTAGTCATAATTTTAATAGAAAATGAATAATAATTCTTTATTAAATTCAAAGTAAAATATAATTTATATTGGTAGAAATTTGAGAATCTCCTCTAAAGACCTTTTTCATTTCATCAATTTTGGGTTAAAAAAAGTCATCAGCCACATACCCTTAAAATATCCATAATATTGCCACTTTTTGGCCCATCATGATCCTACACATACCCTCTCATGTCTTTTTTTTTTTCATTTTTCATTTGCTACTTTAAAGTAATTGCTCACAGAATGGTGTGTAGCAATTCCTTTAAAGTGGGGGCATATATTGGCATTATTCATTTTGCATTTTTCTTTTTCTTGGTCCTTAGTGCATCCTTCTTGTTTCATACGATGTGTTTGTCACTTTGTGGATGGAATTGGGTATAGTTTCCTTCATAAGTGTGATCTATCTTAGTATATTACATTCCTCTTACTGGCCTAATGTGACACACTACATCCCCTAAGTTTTGAATATTCTATTCTTTTATCAATCCTCTTTTGGAGACATTAGGCACAATGTTCCCTAAGTTATAGACCTCACATGAACTAAGCAACACTCCTTTGAACATTATTTGCATGTTACACTTTGCATTTTTTATATGGCCACCTTGCATAACACAACTTTCATGCATGTGGTGCCATCACATTTGTTCATGAGTTCTAAGCATGCAAATATTTTCTTAGCTTATGAAGCACGAAATGAAATTTTCCTTTGTGGCACTTTATTAAAATTATCAGGAGGTATAACTTTGCTATGGTTGAGTGGGAATCCCATTCCAAGGCACAAATTTCCCTATAGCCACCTACGTGTTTGTGAGTACATACCAACCATGTGTATGTTTCTCACCTTTTGGGATTTCTCACCTGGTGAATGTTCATGAGTTTTGTCACTCCAAATTGAGTATGTTTTTATTTTTGGACAAACAACCTAGATCTGATCCACAATAGGCTAGACAAATGATTGAAGCTTGATCTAATTCCTTTCTTTCATCTTTCTCTTTCCCTTTTCTCTCTTTCTCTTTCACGTGCGTTCTTTGTTCTTATGGTTAGTTTTCTATGGGATCTTCATCCCAGGGGATTGATCATCCCACTTGATCATTGTTGTCTCATCTTGCTAAGCATTAGTTCAATGGAACCCCTCTTCAGATGCATTGCTCTACTTTAGTGTGAGTTTGAAGCAAGTTCACCCTCTAACTAAAGTGGGGGATAAATATGGACATGAAAAAAGTAACCCTTCTACTTTCTCTTATTTTTTCCCTCCTTGTGCTTAATTGGCTTGATTTTTCCTTGATTTGATGTTGTAATATGGTCCACACATTCACATTAGGTCTTGAATCTTATGAATCATTAAGACTTTATAATGTCCTGTAGAGGTGTTGTGAAGTGTTGTAACACATTTTCACACTTTTCTAGACTCTTCTTATTATAATTCACCTACATACCCCATTTCTTTCACTTACCAAGTCTTATTTTAAAGTGTTGTAAAGTCTTGTAACAAACTTTCATGCTTTTCTAGGCTTATCATCAATAAATACACCTTTCTTATGCTTTAATTTGCCCCTTTATGCACTTACAAGCCTTAATTAAGTGTATTTTTAAATATAAACCCAACAAACATTATTTAAGACAACTTAATTCTTGACACCCACTCACATGCCTTGAGTGGGACCAATTCACCATTAGGGATGAATGAGACCCTCTTGGCACAAAGATCAAAATAAATTCAAATTACTAGCAGGTTTTTATTTCTAAAGACCTACTTCCTATGATGTTATATTTTTGGGAAATTAGAGCATAATTGTGTATAAATATATGATTTTATATTCATTTTAACCCCCATTCACCCATTCATTCTAGTATTCATTCATGCATCATAACATTCAAACATTCTAGTATTCTTCATCATTCAATCAAGCATTCTAGCATCTTGGAGCAGCATATCTTCAAACTTCAACATCAAGGGTTTGGTGACTTTATGACATTGCATGTTATTTTTTTTATTCTCTCTTTATTTTATTTCATCTTTAAGGGTTTGATTATCAAACCAAGGTTTGACAAAGGAAAACCCCTATACTCTCACCCTTAAAAATTTTCCCCTCTTTGCATGTGTGTTTTGCAAGTCTTGTATACAAATTTTTCAAAGAGATTAGTCTAAAAAGTGTCATCAAATTGTCAAAGATTATACAAAGTCAACAAAACCTATTTGAAGCTTGGAGAATACTTTCCCATCAGATTTTCTAGATTCAAATCTGGCAACCTGTTAGGTAGAAAAGTGCAAACCAAGACCCACAGAGTTGACCAGTAGACTTTTCAAAAATTTGTTGGTGCACTAATTCACCATCTGTGGCAAATGAGTTTGACTGCAAGGCTGGAAAAAGTGTTTTCTGAAGTTTTATGTTCCTAGCATCTTGAAACTTGTTATGATAGTGTTTACTATAAACAAGACTAATTCACCATCTGTGGTGAATGAGTCCCAGTGGGCTTCAACGCTGGTCTCTGTAGCATTCTAGAATCTCTCCACATTAGCTTTCAACCTCCAGGTGCACCTCATTCAGTTTCATTAAGTTTTGTTATTGTTTTGTTTGTTCATGCTTTTATATATTTTTGCATATCATAATGTGTTTTCAAACACTTTGCATTTCTTAGTTTTGCATTAAAAATCAATAGTTTTTATCAATTTATTGTATTTAGATCATCTCATCTAGGAATATTACATCCATATTGCATTAATCTTGAGTTTGAACATAGCAATTTGTAACCTATTCCTTTCCTTTTAGGTGAAATATCCTAGAAGTGAAAGAGACCTTTAGGGTACCAAAACTCATGTTTACATCTCTCTTGAAAGGTAATTTATGGAACTAAGATTTAGAAATTACCTAAAGGTCTCTTAGGTGTTAGGTCATGAAAATGCTTGGAATAGTTCAATTGGTTGATGTGATTTGATGGTAATCACAAGGAGGCCTTTATGGTTCAAAAAGCATGGGAAATTAGGTTTGCAAATGGATTTTTAAGGTGCTAGAAGTGAATGAACAATGCCTTCCCACTCAGAAGAACAAGCTAAAACTCATCTCAATCACCAAGTTTGACATTGTGATGGTGCTTGGAATCCTACTTTAACAAAGTGTTAAAAGAAATAGCAAAAGAGAAATGGTTAAGAGAGCTCTTCTAAGTCTAAACCATGAATGAACGGTAGTAATGGAGGATTCTACAATAGACAAACTCTCACAAAAATAAGTTTTGCTTGACCAAGAGAAACCTACAACAACACAAAACTAGTGCAATCTTCTAAGGCTTGCAGATTTTCAAATTGTGCATTCACCTCATGAACATACAACTGAGCTAAAGTGGAACATGTGAATTAGCTCAAACTAGCTTTGCAAAGTGATTCATCATCAACAAACCACAAAAATAATGAGTTGAAAGTGCATCCAATACTGTAACAACAACTACAATTAAATACATTCAAGAAACTAGTAAACTAAAACTAACATGGAGGCTAAATCATGCATGAAAATGGGAAATCTCAAAGAAAACACCCAAAATAATGCAATGTTTGAACCTTTTATTTCTGCAAAATGCCTCTTACAACAATTCACCAATACTTACAAATGAGGAGCAAGCCACTATTTATAGTTCTCCAAAAGTGAAATGATTGGAAAGGATTAATTTTCAATGAATGGCTTAGATTTAGTATAGCTTAAGGTTTCACCTACCCCCAATATCTTACAATATAAAAATAGAATTCTTGTCATTTTCCCTATTTTGTCCTGTAGTCTATTTTGTCTTCTAGCTACCTCTTTCACTATAGCTAGAAACTGTTGAAATTCTCCTTTTGTTGATGTGTTCACAACATTTCTTCATCTAATCAAGCAAATATTATTCTATATTTTTGTTACTGAGAAGCAAATTTTCTTCTTTTAATCTCATTGGATAGCTCCTTGTAATCATCATCATTATTTGGTGAAAAATGAAATAGCTCCCTCTTGCTCCTTTTAAAGTTCACCCTTTGCAGTTTTGTCATTAACTTCCTTAGTATGCATTTATGTGTTGGAAAATCCTCCTTTGGCACACTAACCATTTTTTATGTAGACATCCTTTTCCTTTTTTCCTCTAGGGGCTCTTGTGGGCTTCTTCAATGTCCCCTCAATAGGTTCCATAAGTCCTACACCCAAAGACGTAGTAAGTGCATAAATAAGCTAAACGTCAATTAAATTCTACCAATTTAATGTTAGATTCATCCATATACCTTTAAAAGATCATAATATCCATTTTATTTTACCATTTGAAGCCCATTCAAGTGATTTGCAAGAATGCAGGCCTATCAGTGCTGGTTTTCCCTCTACATAAGCCATTATGAAGAAAGTTGTTAAGGAATGATGCAGGGAAAGGGGAATTCTACAGGTGGCCACCCACATGGATATTTTTGCATGGGACTATTGTGAGGTAAACCCAATACAAAGTCACTTAGAACATGCATAATTTTGATTGGAAGCATCTTAAGCTTTTTCCCTTTGTGAGATTAGTCTTTTCAGCTTATGTGGGTGGAAAGACGCCAAGGTTTGGTTGTTAAGTAGTGCTATTGGGTAGACAAAATTTCACATGTAGAGTTTTGCATCACATAACCTACATTAAAATTTTCCTTCTTGGGCTCATTCAAATTCTCTAAGTTGAAACATAATGATTCAGACAATGTGGGGACCAATGAGGGGAGGTTAGTTGGGTTCGACCATTAAAGAACAACTATGTACAGGTGGAGTCCTGACTGTGGTAGCCACATGGGTAGACCCATCGAAGTGGCTTAGCCAAATACTTGTGACTAATGCATTTTCATGTTGATGATGGCAGTGTTCTTGGATTCTATATGGTGGAAAGGCATGTTGGTCATGCCACTAGAGAACAACCCTGAGGTGACAACCACTAACAAGGAGTAGTCCACATAGGCAGACCCACAGAGGGTACCTGGACAAAGGTTTTGGTATTTGGGAATCAAGTGTTTGACTCATAAAAGCATGAGATGTGGGTACCATGAGGTAGGAAGCTGAACAATTTTGTGTTGTAAAAGCAACAGTAAGGACCATAACACCTGCAAGGCAACTTCCTGCATGAAAAGTTTCCAAAAGACATAACTCTTAGCAATTTTGAGTTTCTTTAAATTAAGCACATGAAATATGAATTAGAAGGGTACCTAGACCTATTCCTCAATGATTTGAACCTTTTTGAAAAATGTAGAAATTTGGAATGTGGAAGGCATAGGGTCTAGCACTGTAAGAAAATGACATTCCACACACGACGACCTATACATGGAAACCTGCAGACAACAACCCACACACAGAATCCCACAGACGATGACCCACACACGGAAACTCATGGATGACGACCCACACATGAAAACTTGTAGACAATGACATGCACATGGAAACCCATGGATGGTGACCCACACATGGAATTTCGCGGATGGTGACCCACACATGAAAACCTGCAAATGATGACCCACACACAAAAACCCATGGACGATGACCTATAGTGAAATTCCTACAAAGTCACCAAACCTAGTAATTTTTAGATTTTTTATTTTAGCACATGGGAAAAGGGGTAGAAAGAGTACCTAGACATATTTCCTTAATATTTTGACTCATTTTCAAAAATGTGGAAATTTGGGATGTGGAAGCTAGAGGGTCTGCTACCATAAAAAATGACATTTCACAAATGGAATTCTATGGATCAAAACCTGTGGATGGACTTCCATAGTGAAATTTCTGCAATGTCTAAACACTTGGTGAATTTGACTCAAACCTCTTCTGGCATGTGGAAACATTCATTTTATAGGCCCTAGATGTTGAAAACTTGAAGTTTGTACCCCTTTTGAAATGAAAAAAATTGGAATGCAAAAATCAGAGGTCTAATTGCATAAAATAAAAATGACATTCCACACACACGACCTACACACAAAAACCTATGGATGTTGACCCACACACAAAATCCCATGGATGACGACCCACACACGGAAACCCATGGATGGTGACCCATACATGGAAACCCACAAATGGTAACCTGTAGTGAAATTCCCACAACTCCTCAAAACTCAGCAAAACCTTGGCAGTTCACTTAGGCATCACAAAAACATCCCAAATCCATAGGAAATTTTTCCCCAAGGTCAAAAAATGAAGGAAAAAGTAAAGCAAGTGAGAAGGAACCAAGCCAGCAGGAGGAAGGAAAAACTGAAAAAAAGGGGGTCCCTACTTTTGGCGGGGTGTGTAAAAAATATGCACAAAAAAATAAAAACACCCCCTCAACAAGGACTAATTAAGGCATTTTTTAGCTAAATAAATGTCCTAGAACAATGTGAATGTGCACAACACATTACAACACCACTCTAAGACATCATTAGTTCAGTTTTAAGGTCAATTATCAAAAAAATTAAGGAAAATGATACTTTTTCCATTACTAGAATTATAAGCATAATGGATTTGATGAAACCCTAATATGATTACATATCTTGAATTATATACAATTATTGAAATGTACATATGATTCCTTGCTTATATAGGAAAGTTTGAGAGACAGGAGAAGAGAATATTGTGACAAGTGTTTGTTGACATTTCATGCTACCCTTGATGATCCATCATTGATAACTGATTTGAGAGATCCTACATGGGCCATCTTGCATGAATTCTCCTTGAAGGGTCCTAAAATTAGCTAATTCCTAGTGTTTTGGTATTTTCAGTTTTTGCATACCTCTCTTTTGGTATACCTTCTCCACCACCCTTGATCTTCCTTCACTTTCGCTTCTTCTTTCTATTTTCTATAATGTGTTTCAAGTTTTGGCCATTAACATTACCCTTTAACCCTTATCACTCTCTCTTGGTAATCCTTAAGCCTTACATCCGACCACCAAAGTCTCGAAGAGGATTTTCAAGATTTATATATAAGTCTTGATTTTTCAAATTTTAGGTGTCAGGCTTCACTCTTTTCCCTTCCATCTTTTCATCTTAGGTGTTAAGCCTTCCTCCAAATCCATAATCCCTTAAATATATTTTCAGCTTTTGAGCATCGACCCTTCATCTTCTGCCTTCCTTCCATTTGCTTGACTCCTTCCTCCCAAAATTCAACATATTATCAAGCCCTAGGGATTTTGGGTGTCATTTTCCTCCCTTACCTCTTACTCCCTTTTGGTAAAAAGAAATCATCCCTCTCGACCCTCTATGTCTAACATTTCCTTTGAATTTTTAACTAAGGCTAAATCCTTCAATCATCATTCATTAGAATTTTCCTTTACTCTTTTTTTTCTTTGTGATAAGGTTTAGGCCTTCTCCCCAACCTCCAATGCCCAACAAGGGTGACCTTTCAAACTTCACGGTTTGATCCTTCTACTTTATCCCTTCCTTTCTTCTAGCATGTGGTATGAAAAAATCCCAAAGCTCAATCCCCGATAGTCCAATACCAATAAATTATAAGGTATAAAGCATGCCCACTACTCGATCCCCAATGAAGATGCTCTTTCATGGCTCCATACCATTTAATGAATGAAAAATATATCCTTTTGGGCTCAAAGCCTCAATATTTAGAAAATTTGATGTGTTTTTGCATGACAATGTCATTAATGCTTGAGCTACCTTTTTTAGTAGCTTGTTTTAATTTTTGAACTTCAGCTCGATGACATTTGTTGCTCCTCCTAACTTTTACAATTATACTTTATGGGTTCTAATGCTCATTTATTGTTGTTTCTAACCATTTTGATGGATCCATGCGCTAACCATGATTTTTCATAGGATGTCTCCATCCTTTTATGTGCACAAACTTCATTGTTAATCCTAGTTAGGGTTAGCATTTGGTTTGTGGTTCCAAGTTGTGCCTGATATATAAAGGAAAGATTCGTATTCATTTTAAGGTTTCTTCCTTTGGCTCCTCTAGGGTTTTTCTTTGGCATACTTATGCATTTTTCATCTTTATAACTTGTAAAGATTGGTATTTACGTCTACATCAATGAAATCAATTAATCTTGCCTCATCTCAGCTTATTTATGTTTGTGTAAGTTGTGTTAGCTCTCAAAAACGTAGGTTTGAACCATGAGAGATTTCCAAGCTCTCACAACGTTTCAGGGTAACAGACAAGGCCAAATGATTTAGACCTTCTACTCTTCAGGTGCTGCTAGACCTAGGTGGGTATACCTATTTGAATAAAGTAGACTTGATCTCTGTTCATTTCCTAAAGTAATTTACCCACAATGGCAAATAGGATTGGATAAATCAGTTTTATTTTGGTATAAATTGTATAAGCAATATCAAGGCTGGAATCTAATGTGTTCATATGAAAAAATGAATGAAACTAAATAATGGAATGGTAGAGACTAGTGCCTTATTGGGTGTACAGAGTCAAGTGATAATCTGAAATGAGTAACTTCTTTCTAGCAGAAACTCAAATTTTTTGGCATATAGAATTAAGTTTATAACTAGTATAAACATGCAAGAATACGATTACCAAGTTCTTCTTAATGATCCAAATGAGATTCCCTAATTACTATGATTGACTAAAAGGATTTAAACTCTCCTTTAAAGAACTAATTAATCCAACCATACATATACAACAAGTGTGCACTGATAAACTAAAAAATATCCCTAATATATAAGCTTAAATAACTAGAAAACATCAACCTTGGAGACAACTTCAGCAATACTTTCAATTAACACAACAAATTATTGATTCCAAAAAAATGCCACCACATCAAATGAATTCAATTGAAATCTCCATCCTTTCAAACATGGATCATAGTCTCAAAATTGTAAACTTTTGTATCCTATTGTATTTTTTATTTGCTCCTTGCTATCTCTATTTGTTGTCAAAAAATGAGTATTTATACATCAGTCATTTGAAAGGACATGTCCTTTCACATTCACATCTATGGCGATCCATTTGTATTCAGGATTTTTCAAACGTTCATTAGACACTCGTGAAGATATCCTATAGTTCCACCGATGTCTTGAGTCTCTTTGACTGTCAATAGATTATATATCGCTTTGATGTCCTGCAGTCCCACCGACACTCCAAGTCTCTCTGACTATCAACAGATTATATATCGGTAGGTAGTCCTACAGTTACACTAATGTTATGAGTCTCCCCGAAACTTTGTGCCTTCAATCTTGAGTATCATTGTGACTTTAGGGGTTGGAAAACATTCCTCTGACTACTCAAGTCTTACTGAGATGTTTCCTTCAGTTTGCTTTCTGATCGTTGAAGCAAAATGTTTCTCTTACCGATAAAGCTATATTCGGTATGACTTCCATATCTCTCACTGATGAAGCGATTCTCACCAAGACTTTACCAATACAAATCTGTCAGTGTGACTTAGGGGGTCGGCAGGACTCCATGACTTCATTCCGATAATCATTGATAGAACCTCCTTTGCATTATCGACAAGACCAGATGAGTGTTGTGGGACCTTACTCTGATGGGTCTTGTCTTTCCGACACATGTCCTTGTGCCTCGATCGATAAGACACATATGAGCTCACTATGACTTATTCCGATGAACATTTTCTTGCTGATAGGATCCTCTAGTCGCTGAGACAATGAACTGTGTCCTACCGATATGTGTTTTTAGATGAAATCATATCTTTATGACATTCATGAACTCTTGTCGATATGAACTATACATTGAAATACTCAGGATTAGATGAATTCTATGGGACCACATGACAGAATATGGGAAAATATGTTACGCAAAGTGGATTCATGTGCTTATGGTATGGACTTCTTTGGAAACTCATGAATATAAACAACAATAAAATTTTCAAAATTTTACAGTTCCAACAGTGGCTTTGTCTGGGGATGAATGATTGTGAGATCATTGCAAGGATACATATTTTTGGGTGAGCAAACCAAACTTTCAAGGTGATGGACCAGTGAGTAAGATGGAATGAATGGAAATGGAGATGAACAAGACCCTATACTGCTGTACATGGAAAGATTTATTTAATGAAGGAATGATAGGATTGTCCATGTAATGGCAATTCCTATTCCTTTTTATTTCCTAACTGTTATGCATGGAGAATAATTTTTGAGAGGATTGTCAAGAGGTGTTCATGCACTAGAAACCCTTAATCCTTTGTATTCCTTTGGCAACAAAATCAAACTTCATTCTTGTTTTGAACTGTTATGGTCTAAAATTCAAACCATAAATGATGGCTCAAGGCCACCCAAGAGAAAGACCCATACTTTCCTCTATCATAGATTTTATTCTAATATGAACTCAGTGAAATCCCCTTGAAATTATTCATATCACCTTCCTTGCTACTCTTACTATCATAAAGATACTTGCAACTCCTTCCCTCATTTTGATTTGGGTCCTCTTTTTGAATAGATATAGATTTTTTATCATCTTCAAAGGTTTCTCCATCATTTTGAGAAATGCACATGGAGTCATATGAATCATCACACAAAGTACTTTCACTATAAAAAAAAATATAAGCAAGACACAAGACTTCAGAATTACCTTCATGTGCACATTTCTGGTATTCAAGAGTTAGCATATCTAAAATTTTCTCACTGCTGAGTGAACATGTTTCTTCTTCCATATCTTCCATTATTTATCCCTCTTCTTGATATTCATAAGGGATGAAAATATCCCCTTGTTGTAAATAAAAACTCACATGATTGTCCTCAAACTCTTCTTCATTGTGGCATGATACACAATCCCCTTTTGTTTCATTCTCCAATTCATCAACATAGCAATTTTTAGGATCATTATAGTTACTCTCTTCACATGCTGATGTACTCTCCTCTTCATTTGAGCATGTTTCATCCTCATCATGGAGTGGATTCAAAAATAAATCATCCTCTTTATCATCAAATGTATCCCCATGGTTTTTCTTTACAGTTGATAGTGCTATGTGTTCACTATCAAATGGACCCGCATTTTCCATTGCTTCTTCTTGATCACCACAAGAACTACAAGAATCACCACGTTGTAAGTCAAAATCCATAGGTTCATCCTCACAATATGAATATTCATTGGATCCCTCATAACATGTACTACTTTCCCTATCACAATCTATTATGTAAGAGAGATCTCTTTTATCTTTATCTTCATCATGTAGGCTATCATAAGAATCATTCTGACTTGCACTTGTCTCATCTTCTATTGGCTACATCATCTAATCAATGTATTTGTCTTCACCAATGATGTCACCATTTCCATCATACCTTTTCCTATCTACAATATTAGTCCATTCATCAAGTTGATCAAGAGAAACAAGTATCCATGATTCAGGCCAATAATCTGGGTTTGGCTTGTACACTTCCACGAATTGTCAAATGATCTCAAACTTACTAGGTGGAAAATTAATAGGTATTTTCCTACAAATATCTACCATTCTACAGAGCAAAGAGCACCCATATTCTCCTCTATATCTCCTTATTTCAAGAAAGGCATCCAAAAGATTTTTGAAATATTCATCATTTTTAGATTGTTGGTTCTAATATGTACCTTCTTGTAGATTCTGACTGACATTTCCAAGTAGGCTGGAATTGTGTTGCACTTGACATTGACCATATTGATAATCTTGATGGCTTACCAATCTTTTTCCAGGAGGGACTGGATAAGCATTTACTTGCTTTGATGGCTGTGGTGAATAAATGTTCTATTGTGCATCATATGCATTGCTTCCATTGTGAAGATTTCCAATCATATTATGAGGCGCTTGAGGAGTCCAAGGACCATTTGCATTTGAATATCCTTCCTCATTGGAGAATGGTATATATTGTGGTGTATCTAAAGTAGGAAAGATATCCAATTCACTCAACTGCTCTTGAAGTAATGCTCTCTTTCTCTCTAATTCTACTTTCAATTTGTTTATTTCATCACTTAGCTTAGTCAAAGGCACTACTAGAATTTTGTTGTGCATTCTTCATCAAAAAAAATTTACTATAGTTGCCACTCACTTTTTTCAAAAGTGAGAAAATCAAATTGATTTTGAAATTTTTATATTTTTTTTTAACCCCAGCGAAATCACTTTTCCTCAAACTTTGAATCTTTCAAATTATGAATCTTTCTTCAATGACTCTATATGATGATCTTCAACTGGATATCCTGCAATAATTCCCTAGTAGAGTTGCCAATTTGTTAGTTGTGTGATTCAAATGGGGAGTGCAAATGAAACAATTGTGAACCTTTGGTTAAAGACCGATTTTAGAACTTTATTGACTCTATGGATGGATAGGCTAGAACTGGATTTTCTAATGTTTTTCCCTAGTAGAGTCACCAATTTGTTAGCTTTCAAAAATGCAGGTTTGAACCACGAGAGGTTGCCAAGCTCTCACAACGTTTCAAGGTAACAGACAAGGCCAAATGATTTAGACCTTCTACTCTTCAAGTGTTCCTAGATCTAGGCAGGTATACCTATTTGAATAAAGCAGAATTGACCTTTGTTCATTTCCTAAAGTAATTTACCCACAATGGAAAATAGGAGTGGATAAATGAGTTTTATTTTGGTATAAATTGTATAAGCAATATCAAGGATGGAATCTAATGTGTTCATATGAAAAAATGAATGAAACTAAATAGTGGAATGGTAGAGACTAGTGCCTTATTGGGAGTACAGAGTCAAATGATAATATGAAATGAGTAACTTCTTTCTGGCAAAAAATCAAATTGTTTGGCATATAGGTTTAAGTTTATAACTGGTATAAACATGCATGAATAGGATTACCAAGTTCTTCTTAATGATCCAAATGAGATTCCCTAATTATGATGATTGACTAAAAGGATTTAATCTCTCCTTGAAAGAACAAATCAATCCAACCATACAGATACAACAAGTGTGCACTGATAAACTAAAAAATATCCTTGATATATCAATTTCAATAACTAGAAAACATCAACCTTGGAGACAACTTCAACAATACTTTCAATTACCACAACAAACAATTGATACCAGAAAAATGTCACCACATCAAATGAATTCAATTGAAATCTCCATCATTTCAAACATGCATCATAGTCTCAAAATTGTAATCATTTTGTATCCTATTGTATTTTTTATTCGCTCCCTGCTATCTCTATTTGTTGTTGAAAAATGAGTATTTATACACAGTCATTTGAAAGGACACGTCCTTTCACATTCACATCTGCGGCAATCCATTTGTATTTGGTCTTTTTCAAACATTCATCAGAAACTCGCAAAGACATTCTGTAGTTCCACCGACCCCTTGAGTCTCTTTGACTGTCAATAGATTATATATCAGTTTGATGTCTTGCAGTCCCACTGACACTCCAAGTCTCTCTGACTATCAACAAATTATATATCGCTAGGTAGTCCTACAATTACACCAATTTTACGAGTCTCCCTGACACTCTGTGCCTTCAATCTTGAGTATCATTGTGACTTTAGGGGTTGGTAAACATTCCTCCGACTACTCAAGTCTTATCGAGATGTTTCCTTTAGTTTTCTTTCTGATCACCAAAACAAAATGTTTCTCTTACTGATAAAGCTATATTCAGTATGACTTCCAAATCTCTCATTGATGAAGCTAGTCTTTTCGAGACTTTACCAATACAACTTTGTCAGTGTGACATAGCAAGTCGGCAGGACTCCATAAATTCATTCTGATAATCATCGATATAACCTCCTTTGCATTATTGGCAAGACTAGATGAGTGTTGTGGTACCTTACTTTGATGGCTCTTGTCTTGCCAACACATCGCCTTGTGCCTCGATTGGTAAGACACATATGTGCTCGCTATGACTTATTCCAACGAACATTTTCTTACTAATAGGATCCTCTGGTCACTGAGACAATGAATTGCATCATGTCAATATGTGTCTTTAGATGAAATCATATTGGTATGACATTCTCGAACTCTTTCCGATATTAATTATACATTGAAATACTCAGGGTTAGATGAATTCTATGGGACCACATGATAGAAGATGGGAAAATATGTTATGAAAAGAGGATTCATGTGCTTATGGTATGGAATTCTTTGGAAACTCATGAATATAAAAAACTGTAAAATTTTCAAAATTTTACAATTCCAACAAGTTCATTGCCTAAATATATAAGTGTTTGTTCTATCTTTCTATGCATATATATTTGAATTAAATTGTTTACAATTACTGCTTGAGAATATTTATTTTGTTCTAGCACCCCATAAAACCCTAACCTCCATGTTTTACTTTGGGAATCAACCAAATAGAGATCTATGTGAGTCCCTTGGTCCCTCTTCAACATTGTTGTGCAATCTCAACTAGGAAGAAACAACTTTTCCATCTTGGCATACCACCTCCCATTTCCCTTTTATGTATTCCTTCTTCCCCTTTTCCCCTATGATCTATTAGAGTAGGGTAGTGGTAGGATTTCATGTTTTGGGTTGTGTTAACACAAACCAACTAATATTATGCCAAAATCCTAAGCTATTAGTGAGGGTGCAATCAAAGAGTTTAAGGGGTGCCGACAAGGGTTGAGGGTCCCACATAACAACAATTTACCCCTCAATTCATAGGTCAATGAAACTAGTTTACTAGGAGATGGAAAGAGTTTCAAGAGTGGGAGTCAAACCCTCCCTAGTAGATTTCCTAGTTTTGTTAGCAAATATTGATTGCCACTACACCAAAATCCTAAGTTGTTAGTGAGAGTGACATCAAAGAAGTTAATGGGTATCAATGAGGGTTGAGGGTCCTAGGTAAAAAGAGGTTGGACTAACATGTTGCACTTGGATCAAAAGAGGAATCTATCCTTCTCTAAATATTAAACCTTATATGTGCAAGGTCCCACACCTTGAGGTCATTTCCATTGTGTTATTGGAATGTTGAACTCTATGTTCAGTAAGGTGTGATTTCATGTGAAAAAATTCTCTTAATCATATCAATGAGAAACTAAACATAAAAAATACTAAACAACCTAGAGGACATAGGAAGTAAATGAGATAAGATAAGATAATATCTCAAATGTAACAACTAATACTTCTAGAAATATTCCTAAGAGCTAAGAAAATTTAATATGTGAATAAGACCTGCTTAGTCAACTAGTTAGGTAAAACACCTAATTCACACCAACATCCCTTGTTAAGTGAAACTTAGGGAGAATGAAAAAATGAAAATGATGAAAAAAATGATGACTATAGGTCCAAACTATTATTATGTGTTAGGTACACATAGATAATGAAATCTCTCACAAAATTAGATAATAGGAGAAAACTCAATGGGAAAAGCTGCTCCCCAAAAGAGAGAAAATATACAAACAAACATAAGCAAGTGATGGATGGATAACTTAAGATGCACCAAGGATGATATTTATCACAAGTATACAATCAATAAATCCCCCATAATGTGTAATTCCCTACAAAAATAGTGAATGCTTGAAGAATAAACATGATCCAAAGCATACAAACAAAATTTTTCCCTTTTGGAAGAAACATAAAAAAGTACAAATATAGGAATTCTTCCCATTCTAGATAGAAATCAGGAGGAAGACTAATTCAAATTTATAAAGATTGCGTCTCTAAAATATACTCATGTATCACCATGTGCATGATAGATGATGATTCCACAATCAAATCATGTACATGCCCAATCAAAAAAAGAAGGAAAAAAGCAAAGATCAAGTGAAAACTGATGATGAATAAAATCCAAAGAAAATATATGATATGGAAATAGCTATGATGGGGTTGTCATCAAAGAGGAGGCATAACCCCTCAAATTTTTCCTCTAAATCTAAAATGTGAGACTCCATAAAAAAAATTCAAATATTTTTAAAGTAATCATCCCACAAGTATATATCTAAGAGACTCTTGTTTGTTTGTTGCAAAAAATCATTGGGAGCTCTCAAAGAAGCATTTTTGAACTCCAATGAAGCAATATAATAAGGATTTTTTAGTTCAATAGGAGAAGTGGGAGCTACAAAATATGTCTCTTGATTTTCAAGATGATTAACTATAACATCATTATCAAGATCTTCTAAGGTATCATTATCAAAGGGAAGATTATAAATGAACATCATCAAGTGGAATGAGGAAATTTTTTGTAGGACCATCTAGGAATGGAGGATTATTTGGATTTCCATAGATCTACCAAATTATATTCCAAAGCATGCTTGGGAACTCAATCTCTAATCTCTACCAAAATATGTTAGCACCAATGGTTATACCAATCAATCCTATGATATAATAATGTTAATTACCCAAAATTGAATTCTTCTAATATAATCTTTGACATAGAGATGAGTCCATAAATATGACTCAATAGATTGATACTTCTATAATATGTCAAGATTCCATTCCTTCAAGAGTCATACATGTGCTTAGTTAGAATGATTATGAAAGGACAAGTTGCATAACCCATGATTATGAAATTGATAGAGCTCCTCAATACCTTCCCAATCCAACAAGAACCATGAAAATTGGAGATCTAGGTAAACATTCATGAGGTCAAAGTTCGGAAAGGAAATCTAACTATAATGGTGGAAATAGGGTTCCACCTTTTTGGGAGATGGAATGCACACAAGGTGGATGAGACCCTCCTATTTTGCAACCATTACACTCGAGGAAACCCTAGACATCTCAAGCTTAGAGATGAAATGAAAAAAAGAGATTTGCAATAGGGGTGTTATAGGGTATGTTTAATGACTAAAGAGGGGTTCATCACCAAGCTAGGGCTTGGAAAGACTAATGATATGCAAGATCTAATGTTAAAACCTAATGCAATGCAAAAATTCACTAAATGACCTAGAAATACATGTAAATTAGAAAAGAAAGTTGAGAGATTAGAGGTGTACACCTATAAACTTGGAAGAGCTTGATTGAAGACTTGGAATGTTGAATATGTTGAAGTTAATGCAAATTGGGGCTCATATGCCAGGCTAGGTGATTTATTCCTAAATTATGGTTTCTAGGTAGGAACAAAAATATGGCAAAGACAAGCCTAACACTCGTAAAAATGAAAAAATTTACTGTATTGGGACTCATATGCTAGAAGTGGTGTATCATTCTAGTTTGGATTTTCCAAAAAATTAGGACTTGAATATGTTCTTCAATCTTTTTTCAATCCTCTCAACTTGGTTTTTGGTTATGAAATGCTAAATTTTTCACTGTAGAAGTCTTTCAATGATCTTGTAGATGATGTGACAACTTTGACAACTTTGAACACTTGAAAACTTCTTTCCAATATTTCTCTTCAATATGTCTTCAACCTAGATCTACAAATCACAAACTAAAGAGAGAGAAAAATGTTGTTTTGTTAGTAGAAATGGGTTTTCCTTTGTCAAATCCCATTTTGGTAATCAAACCTTGTAATGAAATCAAATGAGATAAAGGAATGATGAATGAAAAAAATATAATGTTGCAACTCACCAAACCCTAGCAATAAAGTGCTAAAAACATGTATGAAACGCCTCCAATGGATGTAGATCTTGAATTGAAATCTTGCTTGAATTAGGAAACCCTCCATCACAATTATTAGCTCTAAAATAAACATGATGCATGATGACCTTGACATGATTCTTGATACTTGAATAATGCTCCAAAAACACTTGATAATAGGTTCTTGAAGACTCTTGAATGCTCTTGTGAACTCTAATTTTCTATAAGGATCACTTGATTTCCTGTTCGATGAAAAATGAGTGAAATAACCTTGTATTTATACTTGTTTATACCAAATTTCTTAAAATTACAACACTACAAGCCGACATTAGATCTAGGAGGATAAAATACTACCAATAATTTGAATTAAATCTAATTTTGGGCCACAAGGACACATACACCAAAATTGGTGTATGAGTCCCATTAGGCTAGACTATGTGACACATCTTTTGAGAAAGGCTTAGATTCATGTGAATCAGGATTGGGGCCCCAAAACTTAAGTGGGACCCATATGCCCAAGGTGGTGTATGAGTCTCATATCACTAAATTTGGGAAATACAATCTAGAAACACCTAAATTATGATAGGATGTTGGTTTATGTTAGGATTATCCTTGAAAAGATGTATTAATTAAGGCTTATGGATGCAAAATAAGGCCAATTAAGACATAAAGATGCCCCATTAATAATGAAAACCCTAAATTAGTGTGAAAGTGTGGTACAACACTTTACAAAACCTAAAATAAGGTATCGTTATGTTTATCTAGCTCACAAGGGCCCAAGACCTAATATGAATGTGTTAAGCACATTACAATACTAAATCAAAACAACATATTAGGGAGTACATTTTTTGTCATTACACTTCCTCTTTTTGCTAACAAATGACATGATTCTTTTTGGATACAAAATAAGGCCAATTAAGACATAAAGAAGCCTCATTGATAATGAAAACCCTAGATTAGTGTGAAAGTGTGGTACAACACTTTAAAATACCTAAAATAAGGTACCATTAATTCCATTTAGTTCACAAGGGCCCAAACCTAATGTGAATGTGTTAAGCACATTACAACACTAAATCATGGCAACATATTAGGGAGTACATTTTTTAGCATTACACTTCTTTTTTTCATGAAAAATGATAGGCATCTTTTTGATGATACTGGCTTATAGAGAAAAAACTCTTCTTCTCATAATAAATTTGTAACCAGTCATGACCATAGATCAATCATTGTTTGATCTCAGTCATTCCCTACCATCCCACAATGACTCCATCACACTGTTTTGGTTGATTGTGATATCATGGACAAATGCCACATGTCTCATATAGTGAAGCCAAGGGGAAGATAAAATAATTTGATGCATCAATTTGGTTTTAATATCTTATGCAGCAGGTTACTAAAGTGTTTGTGTAGATGTTTTAATCTCAGTAGAAAAGGTGCTCGATGGTTAACAACGAAGTTGGAAACTATGTTAGATGAACTGGATTGCCAATGGTTGAAGATCTACGGTTGCCTACCATCGCGTGATTGGAAGCTATGAGGTATTTATCGATTGCGATATTGTGGGCAAGCGCCACGTGGATTTTGTTGGTAGCGCATAGTATAGTGGGCCCCTTGTTGCCATGATGGATATTTTGTCAGTTTGATTTGAAGGTAGTCATTTGATGATCTAACCAAGGTGAAGGATCGATGGCTAATAATGGCAGGATCAGGAAAATGAAGTCATCAATTGTCAAATTAGTCTAATTTGTGATGACTCAGATTATGATTTATTGGTGAGCTGTATGGACAAAATATTTAACACCACTTCATTCTTTGAATCTTTTGAAAGAGAAGCGAATCAGGTGGCAGTTAAGTGTCAAGGTAAATGAGGTAATCAATTTTGATTGGCCAACTAATGAGGAATACCAGAAATGGGTAAATGTATATTTGACTGAGGAGGAGTAAATATGAGTAGGTTGTTAATGGTTGATAGATTAGCTGTGGCAGTTACAATAGATTCCAGTTTTGTTTTTGGTGACAATCTTGGCATGGAACTCTTGCAGTTTTTGTTGTTGCATCAATCATTATCAACGGGCATGTTGAACATGAGGATTCTCTAGGAAATTGTTGTTGTAACAAATTTTTGGAATGTTACAAAGCGGTCCAATTGGTTGGTGTCATGTGTTCTTTCTAGCTCGATGCTTGTTCGCTCTTTCATTTCTATAAGAAGGATTTCAAGGTTGGAAGTATGGGTTAGCAAGTGAGATATTTTTGGTCCAATCTAGCTAGAGTTGTAGAGAAAATTGTAAATTTTGATGGTTTTAGTGAAAATGCAATTTAGGTTTTGAGTCATTCTATACTAAGTTTTGAATTCATGGGGGTGTGATGTTTTATGACAGTACTGACATTTGAATTGAAATGATTAATTCAAACTCATGTCTCTCCATTGTACATGCATATCTGAATTTTGAATAAGATAATCAAGGGTTGTCTCGTTCATCTCACCATTGTTGTGTGTATGATTTCTATTTTGGCTTTAATTCAAGGAATTAATTAAAATGCTTGAATGGGATTGTAGGTGGATATGTTTTGTATAAGGATTTGATAAGTATTATTGGGTTAGAATACATGTTGATGAAATTGTAAGGAAATATTCTCAAGGATCTTATATGCTATGTATTAAATCTGTCATAAACCCTTAGACATTTATGAATTTGACTCCTCCAATGGATATATGGCACTGATCTAAGTTGTACTAATTTGTATAGTTTAGTATTTGTTTTTCTTTACCTAGAGCTTGCTAAAAATTGCAAATCAGTGACTTTTATAGGGTGAAGTGTGTTGTAATTATCTCATGCTCCAAATAGTTGATATTATTGATGAATAGCCAGTTCTATTCAGTATTATCCTATTATGTTGAGCTATTAAATGAGATTATCTATTGTTGTTAATGTTGTTTATGATAATGGTGTAGAGGTTGTAAAAACATTAAGAGACCACCCTCCTGGGTCTTGCAGAGCCCAAAGTGTAGGAGGTCTTTAAAATCCTCGTCAGCTGGTCTAGGTCCTTCGACTTTCCCTTGATTGGAATTGGAAATTCCATAGGTAGATTAGAAGACCAACCTGGTTATAGTAAAAACAACCAAGAAAATGGTGACTATACTAGGGATGCTAATTGCAATATTTCTACTCAGTGTGTCAGTTATTTATTTTGAATAGGGTTTTCATAATATTTTTGTGATTTGAAGGTTGTGCCTGTGGTTCTGCATTCGGTCTATAGATTTCTTTTGTTTTCAAATTTTTTTGAGTCATTTAGTGAAGCACAATTGTACGTTGTCAGTATAAAGTTCGAAAGGTCTTTTGAATTTCACCAAGTATCTTTGGATATTTAGTATTCCCAAGATAATTGGGTGGCAACTCTAAAGTCTCTGCACCAGTGTACATTGTACTTTGAAAATTTAATATAAGTGAGGGATAATTTGGACAAGTATGCAGAATGAAAAACACTAGGTCATTCATGAAGAATCATTCAAAACAAAAATTGGAGGGTGAACTTCCTAAAGTGAAGAAGAAGGACTAGATAAAGAAAAGAATAGAATCTAGCAATGATGCTCCCATGTCACAGAATCTTGTACACCAAGGTACAAGTAAACCCTTACACCCTATCCCTGAAACTCTTGAAGAGGTGTCTAGAAATTCAGAATCAGATAGTTGTGGTTTTTTTGATGCATTATTTAATACACCAGTTCAAGAGGATGTAACATGTCAAAATAAAGGTCCTGTTAGTGTCCAATATACTACAAAGAGAAGAGGTAGGAGTAGAAGTCGAAGCCATCACAGAAATGACATTAGTGACGTGCCTCCTTCTCCTACTAAAGATGATGGAACTCCTTTATTTTCTGAACATGTACTTGAAGAGCTTAATCTAATAGATCTAAGTGATACATCAAGTTCTAATATGACTTTTCCTAACCCTGATGATGTTTTTGGAGACATTCACTCCATGAGATGTGAGATCCAAAAGCAAGCTGAGCTCAGAAAAAAAATGGAAAAGGAAAAGGAAATAGAATTGAGGTAGGTTGTGATTGAAAAGGATAGTTTAATTAGACAGTTGGCAACAATGAAGCTCTTGAACCAAGAAATACCTGAGCCAGATGTTGAGGGCCTTGTTGTTTGTGAAATTGTTGATAAGAAGATAAAGCTCATGCCTATGGAAATTCCAATAGGTCAAGTTGATTCCCAATCAAAACCTGCAGACTCAAAACCCTCCAATCCTGATAAGTCTCAACTGAGTAATCCAAACCCTAAGCCTGTTTTAGACAAGGGAAAACAAAAGGTTGAGGGGATTAAAATAAGTGAAAGGGTGACTTCCCGCGCTCCTAAATGAGATACCTCACCACATGTATCCTTTCAAGTTGAAACTGCCTTAGAAAAGGCTAGAAGGGAGAGTGAGGCTCTCATAGAAGAGTTGGAGAGGACAAAGATTGAGGCTGCAAATGCAGAGAAGAAGAGGAAAATAAGTTTCCTCAAGATGTCATACATTGATGAGGCTACACAAGCTACAACCTCATCAAGTCACCAAGATGCCTTGAGACATGGTCTTGAAATTAATTTGGTCCCACCATAAAAGGTTTTGGCCCGAGGTTTCATGCAACTAGATTTGTTGATCTAAATCATGATGGTCCTAGTGTACAAAATTTAGAGTCTGGTATTGATTCTCAGAAGAAATAAGGATTATTCCAATGAAGACCTATATAGTTGGAAAGGTATAGAAAATTATTCTTTGATGGTATTCCTGGTTATCCAAATCCCATTCCTAATGGTTTGAGAGAAAAGATGAGTAAGTTTGTTGGAAACAATGTTGTGATAGCAGAGGAACACTTAAAAGATTTTATGGACATGCTAAATGATTATGAGATAGAGCATGAAGATGTTATAATGAAAATGTTTGTACAATCTCTAGTAGAGGATGCAAGGGATTGGTGCAGAGGTTTACCTATTGCTAGTATTGGTTCATGGGATAAATTTCAAAAATGTTTCGAGGAACAATATGGTGATAAAACCAATTCTAGTTTCATGCTAAATGAGTTCAATAGCATCAAGAAGTCATTGAATGAGCCTGTGACAGAGTTTAATTTAAGGTTCCAAAAGGCAATGTATAAGTTGCTCCAAGTGTTGAGGCTTGATGAAAATGTTTGTCTAACAACATATTTCAATGCTTTTGATGCAAAAAAGGCATATCTCCTAAGAGATAAGGACCCTCAAACTATGAGGGATGAATTTAGGGTGGATATAAATATTGAAAGTAATAGAAGGGATTTTGGGAAATATGGTAGGAGAGAAGAACTCACACTTTTAAAAAATCCTAAGGAGAATATGGAGAAGGGTTTTGTTGCAAAGCCTAAGAATGATAAAAATTAGGAAAAGGTCTTCAGTACTTTGAAAGACATAAATTATATTGTTTCCAAGCAAGAAAAGGGTATAGGAAATGAAAATCAATAGTACAATAAAAATGATAGACCACCCAAGTTGCAAAATTATCCTTATAATACAAATTGGAAGGATGGGAAACCAATCTTGCCTAGCTAGAAGCCTAAAAATGATCAGCATATGCTAGACCTCTTGCAAAAGCATTCAACAAATTCAGTACAGGATAGACCATGGTGTGAGTTGTGTGAACATCCACATGATCAAAATTACTATGGTATTACTTAGTTGCTTGTTGTTGAGGAAACAAAGGAGGATGCTCGTGACCAGACTCTAGAATGTGAGTAGGGTGGTGTAGATGTTTGTATGGCTACATCATACATTGATGAGGTAGAATGTCCTTCTAATGATGAATTACAAGGAGTTGATGTGGTTAATTAGAGATAGAGAAGTGAGATGTACCATCAATAGGTTTTCTATGATGAGGAGGCTGATTTTGATCATAATGCTTGCAATATGGAGTAGGTTGAAGATTCAGTGTCTTTAAGAAGACCGTCAGAAGAAGAGATTACAAGATTGATTGAGGAAATGGATGCTCAAATGAGAAGTTCACTTTAGTTAAGAAACAAAACTGTGGGTGATGAACAGGGTAAACTTGCTAGCTTGTTTATTAAAGAACAAAAGGACAAAAATAAGGATGTTAAGGTTGACAAAAAAAAGGATGTTGTTAAAATCAAAGAGGTTAAGAATGATAAGGTTTGGGAAAAAAAGAATGAAGCCCCAAAGCCTCAAGAAGATTTAGCTTCATGATTGGTGAAGACCAAAGTGATTACAAAGTTTGTTGAACCTGTTGTAGAGGATAAGAAGCAAAAGAAACTATAGAGAAGTAAGAAGCAAGAGAAAAAAGACGATGATGAAGGTATGGTATCTAATTTTCCTAAATATATACTTGTAGATATGTTTCAAGTGCTTTCTCAAGTTAAAGTTACTATACCTTTGTTAGAAATGATGAGAATAAATGAGCATAAGGAAAAGACAATAGCCTTGATCATAGGTGTTGCTAGTAATAATATTGAACAAGGTAGTTGTAAAGAAGCAAAGGGTAAAGAGAAAGAAGTGGAGGGAATCATGTCACAAATTGCCCTTGTATATTTAGGGAATTCTATTAATATAAGTGCCTTGAAAATGTAACCCCCTTCTTCTTGAGTGTTGATATAAATGGGAAAATTTTAAGGAACTATATGATAGATTCAAGGGCATCAAATAATGTTATGCTAGTGAAAATAATGGAGGCAATGGGCTTGATAGTGGATACAACTCAATGTAAATGCTATGCTTTAGATTCAAGAGAAGTGCCAGTTGTTGGAACTATTAAACCATTGCCTTATAAATTGACTCAATATCCTCAGAAAGATTTAACCATGAGTGTATTCGTTGTATACATCCCACCTCATTTTGTGATGCTTTTATCGAGAAAGTGGAGTGCATCAATGGGGGGTAACATGCTATGTGATCTATCATTTGCTACTTTCTCCATTAATGGTAAGGATGTCAAGATTGAAAAAGAGTCAAAAATATCCCATATGATTGAGCATGACCCAACTGAGAATATGACATGTTTTATTGATAATGGCATAAATGAATTCAGGCTTGAGGAATTCCCTAACAATTGTGATAAGCCTATTGCATCGATTGATACAAAAGTAAAACAATGGTCAAAGTCTGATGACTTGTGGACTATGTACTTCGATACTACAAGCTCAAAAGAAGGATCTGGTGCAAGAGTTTTGTTACGATCACCAAGTGGAAAGACATTCATGTTTTCTTTTACATTGTTATTTAAATGCACCAATAATGTGGAAGAGTATGAAGCCCTATTACTGGGGTTAAGGTTGGCTGAAAAACATGGGATCAAGAACCCCAAGGTAATTGGAGATTCTGAGCTTGTGGTTTCCCAAGTTAGATTCAAGTATGTATCAAAGAATAAGAGGTTGAAATAGTATATGAATTTTTTTTGGGATGAGTTGGAGAACTTTGATGCATTTATAGAATGGATGGAAAGAGGCCACAATAAAGTAGTAGATTTATTAGCAAACATTGCATTAAAACCATATCATATGACTTATGCTAGAATTTAAAAGATTGAGGTGTAAACCAAACCATTCATTCCTAATAACATAAAAAATTGGCAAGTCTTTGATAATGATGATGAAATACTAAGGTTTTTGAATTGTGTGGATGAATATGAAAGTCAAGAAATTGACTTTGGAGCTTTTGTGGAAAAAATTGACAGTTAAGATACTGTATTTGGAATGAGTTCATTTAGTTAAAGACAAATACAATTCCTAAGGGTTTAGTTGTATTAGAAAGAGTGTTTGATAATCAAGATAGGACAAAGGCTAATCATACTGCTTCGCATCCCGATGAATTGGAAGAGATAAATCTTGGAACAGAGGCATCACCAAAAAGGTGTATATTGGAAAGAAAATGTCACCAAAGGTGAGAAGGATGCTAATTGACTTATTAAAGAAGTTTAGACATGTATTTGCATGGTATTATGATGACCTTAAAGCATACAGAGAGGATCTTTTCCAACATGAGATTCCTTTGAGAGATGGAGCCAAGCCATTTAGGCAAAAGCAAAGGCCTATTAATCCCACTCTGGCCCCCAAGATGCAAGAAGAATTAATGAAGCTAAGGGATGCAGGGATCATCAAGCCAATCAGACATTCATCCTAGGTATCAAACTTAGTGCTAGTGAGGAAGAAAAATGGAGACATCATATTATGTGTAGATTTCAGGAATTTGAATGTGCATTCACTAAAAGACAACTATCCATTACCGAATATGGAAGTCATGTTGCAAAAGGTAATAGGTTGTGAATTGATGTCTATGATGGATGGGTTCTTTGGTTACAACCAGCTCATGGTCAAAGAGTTTGAGCAATTTAAGATAACTTTCACTACACCATGGAGAACGTATGTCTATGTTAGAATGCCTTTCGGTCTGACAAATGCAGGGGCTACTTTTCAGAGAGAAATGGATGTGGCATTTTCAGATTTCATGAACTTTCTTTTGGTGATTTATCAAGGTGACTTGGCAGAATATTCTAAGAAAGAAGAGGATTATTGTGAGCATTTGGAGAAGGTATTCACTAGAGCATTGGAGTATGATATCTCTTTGAATCCAAAGAAGTGTGTATTTGGGGTAACAGAGGAAAAATTGTTGGGACACATTGTTTCCAAGGATGGAGTAAAAATTGATCCAGAGAGGGTAATTACAATAGATAAATCCCCACAACCCCACAATGTCAAAGAAATACAATCTTTCTTTGGAAAAATAAATTTCCTAAGGAGGTTTGTAACAAATTTTGTTGAGATAGTTCACCCAATTTCCAAAATTCTTAAGAAGGGAGCCAAGGTTGAATGGGAAGAGGAATCTATATAGGCTTTCCAGGCCATTAAGCAAGCAATAAAGAAGGATATTATGTTAAGAACCCCTGATTTTTCTAAACCCCTATAGATTTTTGTATTTGCTTCTTTCCACATAATTGCAGCTATGTTGTTGCAAAAGAATGCCAAGGGTTTTGAACATCCTATAGCCTTTTTCAGCAAATCTTTGCAAGCTACAGAACTTAAGTATGATATAAGTGAAAAACAGGCATATGCATTAGTAAAATCAGTAAAAGCCTTAAGGCCTTATTTGATGGGAGCTATTGTAGTTGCATATGTACCCAGTGTTGCTGTTAAGGATATTTTCACATAGCAGGAAGTGTCAAGAAGAAGGTGTAGATGAATCAATAGGATTCAATAGTTCAACATTGAGATCCAGATTACTAAGTTGGTGAGAGCACAAGGATTGGCCAAGATTATGGGCCAAATTAATTTTGAAAAAAATCAGATAAATTTGCTAAAAGAGGAAAATAGATCACACATATGCGATATGGAGCATTCTGAGTGGTATAAAGGTGTAATATATTATTTGCAAAATATGAAATGTCTTGATAACTTGAGTGAAAATGAGAAAAGGACATTGAAATTACATGCTATTAAATTTGTTATCACAGATGGAAAGCTCTAGTGCAGAAATGGAGAAGGTGTCATGCTGAAGTGTGTTGACCAAGATTAAGCACAAGAACTTTTAAGTGAGATGCATGGTGCAGTTTGTGGAGGGAATTATATGGCCAAAAAAATTGCACATAAGATAATGAGGGCTAGATTTTGGTGGCCTACTATTTTTAAGGATGCACACCAATTAGTGAAGACATGTGATTCTTGTCAGTTTTTCTCTGGTAAGTTAAAAAAAATTGGTAACTTGCCTCTAAAACTAGTTGCAATGCAATCTCCATTCCAGCAATGGGGTATTGATTTTATAAGAGAGATAGCGCATAAATCTAGTGGAGGCCACTCATGGATATCGGTGGCCACTGATTATTTTACCGAGTGGGTGGAAGCGATTCCAACAAAGAAAGCAACTAGTAAAGTGATAATTGACTTCCTAATGAGCAACATACTGACTAGGTTTGGATGTCTAGAAAGGATTGTGTCAAAGAATGCAATGTGTTTCAGATATGAGAAATACATGGAATTTTGTGAAAAGCATGGCATCCAAATTTCTTACTCATCACCATATCACCCATGAGGAAATGGACAAGAAAAATCAAGCAATAAAAGCTTGATGATGATCATTAAGATAATCCTGGATCAAAATAAAAAGGCATGGGATTCTAAATTGAGATTAGTAGTCTAGGCGAACAAGGTAACTATGAAGAAGGAAATAGGTTGTGCCCCATTTGACTTGGTCTATGGAATAAATGCAAGGTTACCCCAAAATAATCTGATGGAAATGTATAAGTTTGTCTAGATGTACGACAATGAAATTGATGATGAGATGCAATTGAGAGTAGAAGCTCTCATAGAATTAGATGAAACCAAGGGGGAAGCTCAAATGAAAAATGCAAAATTGCAGTTGCAAGTAAAGAATTTGTATGACAAAAGGGAAACTGCAAGGAGTTTCCAAGATGGAGATTTGGTTTTAATGTGGAATGCCAGATTAGAAGATAAAGGGAAACATGGGAAATTTGATGTGATCTAGTTAGGACCATTTTTGATAAATGGTAAGTGGGGTGATGATTCATACTTCCTCTAAGATATGACATGGGATATTCTTGAACTGCCAGTTCATGGACATTTCTTGAAGTTGTACTTCACTTGAAGTATGTTTTTTCCATGAACAGTAGTTTAGGTTTGTATATGTTAGAGTAGGTTTCTTTCCTGTTGGGTTGTTTTTTCTGGAGAATCATTTTTGGTCATCTCTACATTTGGTCTGCTCAACCTGAGATTATGGAAATCTCACTTCATTCCAGTGGAATGAATGTCCCCAATTGGAGCCACTAATGGAACTTCAAATTTTCATTCTTTGTGTTCTCTTTTATCTTGCCTTATGCCTCTAGTCATCTATGGTGTTTGGGAAAATCCTAAGGTTGGGGTTTTACCTTTATGCTCATGAAAACCCTAGTGTTCATCTTATGCCTTGGGTGGGATCTATTTGGCCATTACTTTTTGGAGGGTTTTAAAATGACTTAAGCCCCATTGCTTTGTCTAGGCCAGGCTCCTTTTTTGTTTTATCATTTTATTTCCTTTGCTTGACTTTATTCTCCTAAGTCTTGGATGGTCTCATGCTCCCTTATTTAATTGAAAAATTAGGTAATTGTTTGTCGATGACCTATTGATGTCCCCTTAGTCCTTTAATAAATGTTTTTTATTTCACAGAGAGATGTGTTCACATGACCGTAGATAAATCATCATTTGATCTCAGTCACTCCCTACCATCACACGATGACCCCACCACATTGTTTTGGTTGATCACGATATCACAGGTGAGCATCACATGTCTCATCCAGTGAAGCTGAGGGGAAGATAAAATACTTTGATGCATCAATTTGGTTTTAATACATTATGCAGTGGGTTACTAAAGCGTTTATGAGATGCACGTGTTTCAAATCAACATAGATGTTTTAATCTTGGTAGAAAAGGTGCTCGATGGTTAAGGATGAAGCTGGCGACTATGTTGGATGAGCTGGATTGTTGATGGTTGAAGATCTATGGTTTCCGCCATCGTGTGATTGGAAGCTGTGAGGTATTTATCAATTGTGATATCATGGGAAAGTGCCACATGGATTTTGTTGGCAGTGTGTAGTATGGTGGGCCCCTTGTTGCCACGATGGAGATTGTGTTAGTTTCATTTGAAGGTAGTCATTCGATGATATGACCATGGTGAAGGATTGATGACTAATAATGGAAGGATCGAGCAAATGAAGTCATCAATTGTCAAATTAGGCTAATTTGTGATGACTCAAATTATTATTTATTGGTGAGTTGTATGAACAAAATCATTAGCACCACTTCATTCTTTGAATCTTTTGAAAGAGAAGTGAATTAGCTGGTAGTTAAGTATACACCCTATATTGTCAAGGTGAATGAAGTAATCAATTTTGATTGGCCAACTGATGAGGAATACCAAAAATGGGTAAATGTATATTTAACTAAGGAGGAGTAAAAAGCGGTAGGTTGCTAACGGTTGACAAATCACTTGTGGCAGTTACAAAAAATTCCAAATTTTTTTTTGGTGATAGTCTTGTCATGGAACTCTTGAAGTTTTTGTTGTTGCATCAATCATTCTCAGTGGGCACAATGAACATAAGGATTCTCTAGGAAATTGTTGTTGTAACAAATTTTTGGAATGTTACAAAGTAGTCCAATTAGTTGGTGATGCATATGCTTCCTGGCCCAATGCTTGTTTTCTCCTTTGTTTCTATAAGAAGTATTACAAGGCCAGAAGTACGGGTTAGCAAGTGAGATATTTTTGGTCGAGTCTAGGTAGAGTTGCAGAGAAAATTGTAAAGTTTGATGGTTTTAGTGAAAATGAAATTTAGGTTTTGAGTCATTCTATAGTAAGTTTTGAATTCATGGGGGTCTGATGTTTTATGAAGGTACTAGCATTTGAATTGAAATGATTAATTCAAGCTTATGTCTCTCCATTGTACATGCATATCTGAATTTTGAATAAGATAATCAAGGGTTGTCTCATTCATCTCACTGTTGTGGTTTGTATGATTTCTATTTTGGCTTTAATTCAAGGAATTAATTAAAATGCTTGAATGGGATTTTAGGTGGATATGTTTTGTATAAGGATTTGATAAGTATTATTCGGTTAGAATACATGTTGATGAAATTGTAAGGCAATATTCTCAAGGATCTTATATGCTATGTATTAAATTGTCATAAACCCTTAGACGTTTATGAATTTGACTCGTCCAATGGATATATGGCACTGATCTAAGTTATACTAATTTGTATGGTTCAATATTTGTTTGTCTTTACCTATAGATTGCTACAAATTGCAAATCAATGACTATTTTATACGATGAAGTGTGTTATAATTATCTCATGCTCCAAATAGTTGATATTATTGATGAACAACCAATTCTATTCAATATTATCCTATTATGTTGAGCTATTAAATGAGATTATTTGTTGTTGTTAATGTTGTTTATGATAATGGTGCAGAGGTTGTAAACACATTAAGGGATCACCCTCCCAGGTCTTGCAAAGCCCAAAGTGTAGGAGGTCTTTAAAATCCTCATCAGTTGGTCCAAGTCCTTTGAGCTGCCCTTGATTGGAATTGGAAATTCCATAGTTAGATTAGAAGACCAACCTCATTACATTAAAAAAACCCAACATATTGAACCTAGTAGAAGAATCTTGTTTGCGGGTATGCTTTTTGTAGTTCTCTTTTTTCTCTGGACAAGAATGAATCCACCTTCTTTCTTTCTGTCATGGTTTACCCGAAAGCATGGATAAAGACACATAATGATTTATCTTTCCCTATGATGGAATCGATCACCTTACCTTTGCAAATAGGACCAAAAACACTAGATGTCTCATTCTCCATCATCTCGATATAAGTCCAATTCCATGTGAAGCTTGGTTACCCATGGCTATGCTCTATGGAAGCTATCTTGTTGGTCATACATAAATTCTTAAAGTTTCCCTTTGGCAATGAAATTTTTATTGTGCATCATAGTGGCTTTAACCCTTTGTCTTCTAGTGGAAACTTTTAATTATATTTCTTTTGGCCCAAGCCTATGGAACTTATAAAACCCTGAGAATACTTCTTTTTTCAAATCCTATCAAAAGTTCAAAGTGAAATGCATAGCCAAACTATCCCTTCAAAACAAGCCTCAACCCATGATCAAACCTAGAGAAATTCCAAACAACCAAGACTAGCATAAGACAAATCCTTTTCCTATTTCCTAGAAAAGACAAAGAGATAACAAAAAAAATCCCATCACACCTCCTAGGATAAAAAAAGTTTACAAATTTCAAGAGAAAGTGGTTGAAAAAACGTCCATGGTTCCTTTCATTCCTCCCCTTAGGGAAGAAAATAAACCTATGGTTGATAACCCTACTCCTAAACAAATGCAACTTGAAAGTCATAATAAAAGAAATAGAAGTGCTAGAGAGCATAGGCGTAGATGTCGTTCCCTTGATCAAAGGTTAAATAAAGAAAAGAAAAAAGAAAATCAAGATCCAAACCTGACTGAAGCAACAAACAATGAGTCTCCCTCACTGCAACAAAAAGATACTATACCACAACCGCAACATGAGTCAAACCATTCTTTGGACATTATCATTAGACCTCCTATCATAATTAACTTAGATGATGATGATGAGGTTGCTAAAATATATGAGGAAGTGCATAAAAAATTAAATACATTGTTTTCCTCTTCTATGAGCTTAAATGATAATTCTCCTAGCAAGAGTGTTGAACTTAGTGATAACCTTAGTTCAACACTTGCTATTGTCCCTTTTTCTAGGTTTTTGTATTTGATATATGATGAATACAATTAGGATGTGGATGAACTACTCATAGGTTGAGTTGCATGTGCCTTACTAGTCTTTTACATTATTTCATTTTTCATGTGATTACATGTGTGTAATGTGATCACCCATAATGTTCTATTTGGTGTATCTCTCTCTTTGTGACATTCCTCTATTTCTACCTACATTATTCTCTGTCATAAATCTTTTACATTTTCCTTTATCTTTTTTATTTTTCTTGTTTTTTCCTTTTGGGGATGACACAAGGTGTCAAGACATTCATGTATCTTCCATGTTGACCCAAAAGATTTTTATTTATATTTTCTTTAGCTTTTGTTTTCCTTTTGGGGATGATGCTTTCATGGTTGATTTGTTTTCCCTCTTTGTGGTTCACGATAGTTCCAAGCTCTCTTTAAAATATTGTAGCAAGAACATACTGACCCCGAATGCATGGATCCTTCATGTGTTTGGATTTTTTTTTTTGGGGAAAACTACTTTTTCCTTTTCATGGCATAGCCTTATTTGGAAACATATGACTTTTCATAGGTATTTCCAAGTTAACTATCATGTATTCTTTATTGTTAGTGTTTATCATTTGCTACTTTAAGGTAATTTCTCACAACATGGTGTTTAAAAATTTCTTTAAAGTGAGGGCATACATTGGCATTATTCTTTTGTACTTCATGTTACATGGTGTATTCTTCTTACTTCATTCAATGCATATTTTTCTTTATGGATGACATTAGGTGTGATGTCCCTTAAGAGCGTGATCTCTATTAGCATACTATATTCCTCTTAGTGGCTTGATGTGACACACTGCATCCCCTAAGTTGTAAATCTTCTATTCTTTGCTTGTTCCTCTCTTGGAGATATTAGGAACAATTTCCCCTAACCTAAGACCTTACATGAACTAAGAAATACTCCTTTGGATGTTCCTAACACTACTTTTCATTTACAATTTATGTTATATGGCCACCTTGCACAACACACTTTTCATTCCTATGGAGCCATCTTGTCTATTCATGAGTTCCAAGCATATGAAGTTTTGATTTTGTCATGAAGCTATAATTTCATTGTTGTGTGGTGCCTTATCAAAGTTATCAAGAGGTATAGCTTTGGTCTAGTTGGATGGGAAGCCAAACCGAGGCATCACTTTCCCATAGCCACTTGCTTGTGTGTGTGTGTATACCAGCCATGTGTGTATATGTATCACCTCCTTGGATACTCACCCAATGAACAACCTAAAGTTTTATTGCCTTAGAGTGAGTGTGCATTTTTTTTAGACACAAAACTTAGATCTGATTCACATCACATTGGGAAATTGGTTGAAGCTTGATCCAACCCTTTAGTTTTAGTTTTCTTTTCTTTATGTCTTTGGTACTATATTTTTGTGCCTTGATATACTCTATCATTTACATGTGTGTTCCTTTTTCCTTTTGCTGGTTCGTTATAGGATCTTGGTCTTGGGGGCTTGATCATCCCTCTTGATCATTGTCATCCTATCTTACTAGCATTAATAGATTTCAACCCCTCTTGATGTGAGTTTGTCTAATTTAGTGTGAGTTTGAAGCAAGTTCCTCCTATCACTAAATTGGGGGCTAGATGTAATGATGAAAATGTACTCCCTAATATGTTCCCTTGATTTAGTGTTGTAATGTGCTTAACAGATTTACATTAGGTATTGGGCCCTTGTGAACTAAATGGACTAATGGTACATTATTTTAGGTGTTGTAAAGTGTTGTACCATGCTTTCACACTAATCTATGGTTTTCATCATTAATGGAAATTCTTTATGTCTTAATTGGCCTTATTTTGTATCCATAAGCCTTAATTAATGCATATTTTCAAGGATAATCCTGACATAAACCAACATACAATCATAATTCATCTATTTTTGGATTGTAAGTACCAAATTTAGTGATTTGGGACTCATATGCCACCTTGGGTGTATGGGTCCCACCTAAGTTTTGGGGCCCCGATCCTGATTTCACATGAATCTAAGCCTTTCTTTAAAAATGTGTCCCATAGCCTAGCCTAATCGAACTCATATGCCACTTCTGGCATTTGAGTACCATGTGGCCCAAAATTAAATTTAATTCAAATCCTTGGATAGATTTTATCCTCCAAGATCTAATGTCGGCTTATAGTGTTGTAATTTTAAGAAATTTGGCATAAACAATTATAAATACAAGGCTATTTCACTCATTTTTCATCTAACAGTCAATCAAGTGATCGTTATACCAAATTTGACTTTACAAGATCATTCAGTTTCTTACAAGAGCATTCAAGAGTCTTCAATAGTTTATTATCAAGTGTTTTGGAGCATTATTCAAGTATCAAGCATCATGTCAGGGTCATCATGCATCATGTTTGTTTTTGAGCTAAGAATTGTGATGTAGGATTTCATGATTCAAGCAAACTTCAATTTTCAAGATCTATCACATTCAAGAAAGATTCAAGATCTACATCCATTGGAGCCATTTCATACATGTTTGCAGCACTTTTTTGCTAAGGTTTGGTGAGTTGTAAAATTACATTTTTTCCATTCATCATTCCTTTATCTCATTTGATTTCATTACAAGGTTTGATTACCAAAATGGGGTTTAACCAAGGAAAATCCCTTTCTACTAAAAAAATAACTTTTTCCCCTCTATTTAGTGTGTGATTTGTAGATATAGGTTGAATACATATTGAAGAGAAAGATTGGAAAGAATTTTTCAAGTGTTCAAAGTTTTCAAAGTTGTCACATTGTCTATAAGATCATTGAAAGACTTCTATAGTCCAAAATTCAACATTTCAGATCGAGAAACTAGGTTGAGAGGATTGAGAAGAGATTGTAGAATAGATTTAGGTCCTAATTTTTGAAAAAATCCAAATTGGACTAATATACCACTTCTAGCATATAAGTCTCAGTACATTGAAGTTTGCATTTTTTAGGAGTTTCAGACTTCGCTTTGCTATATTTTTGTTCCTTCCTAGAAACCATAATATGGGACTAAATCACCCAGCCTAGAATATGAGTCCTAGTCTACATTAATTTAAATATATTCAACATTTTAGATATTGAATAAAATTCTTACAAGTTTCCAGGTGTACACATCTAATCTCTCAACTTTTTTTTCTGATTTAAATGCATTTCTAGGTCATTTAATGAAGTATTACATTACATTAGGTAGCACTACATATTGCATATCATTAGTCTTTCCAAGCCCTTGGTTGGTAGTGAACCCCTCTTTAGTCATTAATCATACCCTAGAACACCCCTATTGCAGATCTCTTTATGTCATTTCATCCCTAAGCTTGAAATCTTTAGGGTTTCCTTTAGTTTAATGGTTGCAAAATAGGATGGTCTCATCACCCTTGTGTGTGTTCCATCCCCCCAAAAAGTGTAACCCTGTTTCCACCATTACACTAACTTCAAAAAATAATAAAATGTACCAACATGAAGATATTATAATGAGACCTATACCACTAGAAAATAATGAGAACGAGATTTATGATAGTATCTTGTTTTCGAAAATCCAATACCCGAGTCAACAATTATGGTGGTTTGAAAAAAATGTTCAATTAGGGCTTGTGGGGAAAAAATTAGGGCCCCTAATAGCTGTTGGGTAGTCACCACATGGACCACAATGTTTCTCGACTAGGTTGAGCACTAGTATGATGACTCTTTAACCATCAATTTTAAAATATTTACTAGGTATGATTGTTTGACCATCAACTTTAAGGTAATCACAAGAAAATAAAAAAACACCAAAAAAAGATTTCCACCCAAATATGAAGTATTTTATATGGGAATAGGGGTTTTTAGGCCTTCTAGACTCAATTGCAAGGTCATATTTTCCCCAAATTGTACCTAATAAAATCTCATACCTAATTATCTCCTAGATCTAAGAAGGGGCTTGCAAATCTAAACAAGGAATTAATGGAAAAGTTTTGGTAAGATATATAAGAATATCTCTAGATACTTTAGAGAATGTCATTGTGACATTTGTAGATAATTTGGCTTCAAAACTCAAGAAAGAAAGGGAGAAGGCTATGGAAGTAGATGACTAGTTGAGAAAACAAGCACTAGATCAAGTTGATCCTAACCTCTCATTTATATAGAGGAAAAAATTATCTTATTTACAAGCTAAAGAGATTCAATCAAAGTAGATGGTAGATATATTGGTGTATCCAATAGATTAGAACAAAGATAAAATTTGAAAGGAAACAATTGAGGTTACTAAAAGGTTTATGAATGAATGAAAAAAGAAGAACAAAGGACAAAAATAATAGCAAACATTCTTTGAAAATTTGGAAAAATAAAAAACACAAAAGAATCCACCACCTTCTCCAATGAGATCATCCTCCACTTCTATAGTCTCCCTTCTATATTCTATTAAATATTTTTTGGCATAGCAGAATCAAATCCAACCACTCTCTAAACCACAATTGTTGTAACTCTGATTAAGAGGGTCATAGGTAGACCTATAAAATTATCCCCTCTTCAAAAATTTATAATAGGAGAAACATTTCACAATATTGCAAAATAAAATTATTGAGACATGTGAAAAATACAAAATAATTCAGAAGATGTCATTGCAACACTACAAGTAATCATTCCAAATATCCAAAAAAACACTTCTCAACCCCTTGGCCAACAATTGAAATATTTAGAAGAAGGGGTGAAAAATAAAATGGCTACTTAGGCCACAACCATCCGAAACCAAATCATTATGGAAACAAACAAGAATTGGATGGAGAAAGATCAAAATAAATGTGCAACTTACCATACCCAATTGGAGGAGTAGAAAAAAATGACCAATAGACAATTTCAAATATCAATATTATATTCAATACTTACTACAATGGCCAGCAATAAATATAAACCTAAAGAATAAACTCTATTAGGTGTAGGCATAAATAGTACAAATGGCTAGGAATTATGATCCACTACAAGATATGGATGGATGAATAAGAGTACAAGTGGAAAGACTACATACACAAATTCAAAAAATTCATGACTAGAGAGAACACATCAAAGAATGTATCAAAAAATTAAGGGAAGTAATTAACCTTTTATTAGCCCAGATGACAAGCATACTAGGTGAATCCAAGAAGAATATACAACAAATATAGATCCCTAGTAATATGAATGAAGTAGAAATAACACTAGGGTATATTCAAGGATATATACATATAGTTCCTCCAACATAAAACCACTCAATGGGATGCAATATTCATATTATTGAAGGTCATCTATGACAATATTTTACCATATACTTAGATGTCTTGAGGATACGTCAGTTTTGAAATGGGGGATGATGTTAGCTAGTAAATCAACAAAACACATAGAATGATAACTTACCACAAACCATAATAAACATGTTTCAAAGCTCTTGGCCAATAAGTGTGATATATTACAAGGAACACATCCCACTAGGAAAATATATGTACATTTAATAGAATAAAATGTAACATAGTGAGATAGACAGAGTAATATATGAAATAATGTAATCAATTGAATAGATAGGAGAAGTAGAATATGAATAATCTATATACATCATATGCAATGATGAGAATTTAATATCAAGTATATCAATAAATGAATGTTTACTAGGGATTACATGTTATTTCATAAATACAATCTAATTTTTAGGTAAAGTTAATATGTTATATTCTTTTATTCTACAATCTATATTACTCTTTGATCCTTCTCCTATTACTTAGACTTGGGTATAAATATAAACATAGAGAATACTCAAGGAACAAAACTCTAGTCTATGATCCCCCACTTTTCTTACTAACACTAAATATATGTAGGAAATGAAGAGTAATAAAAATCTGAAATATAACTCAAGGAGTACAAACAAATGTGTAAATGAGAATGATGATAACAAGAAAATGAGATCCCAAGGTTTGAATGGAACTACAAAATGGTTTTGTTAGAGAATAATGCATAATACCCAAAATGTTCACTCCATTTCCTATATAACCCCATGAGAGAAAAATGCATGCAAGCTTACAAAATAACCATAATTCAAAGATAAAATAGACAAGCCACAAGATAACACAAGATATACCTTAGTAAAACCTTCAAGAGTTCCAAAAGCCAAACGTATAAAAGCATCCATACAACATCTATTATTCAACAATAAAATAATACATGCAATTACAAAGTTACAATGAATGCTTATGAAACATCAATCTCCTCCAATGCACTCTCCATGTTCCCAGGCATGTAACCACACATCTGATGCCATGCTTCACATATGCAACCATAAAAGAGACTTAATACTATGACAACACACTCACCCAAGCAACCTTAACCACTAAACATGTGCTTCTTTTATAGAATTAAGACCACACAAATAAAACCCTAGGTATGGTAAATAAAACCATCTGCTTCAAAAAAATGAGTGCACAAAATAATTGACCCCTCATTTAATTTTTGATTTAAATATTAAATACTTTTAATAACTAATTATTCGATATATCTCAAGCATACGATTAACTAACCCAATGTTACATAGAACTTTACAACTTTCCCCAAATAAATATTTAATGTGGCTAAACACATCACCTAGATGCACCATGATAAATATGTATTTAATTACATAATTAAATATTTCATGTTATACAAGGTGTACAAAACATTCCTAACAAGTTTTACAATAGCAATAAGAAATAAATGGAAAATTATAGCCGAAAAACTAAAAATAAATCATCTCACAAGATTGGTGAAGGAAATGGAGGAAAAAAATTTCTATGATGATGATGAACCTTTGACAAGTCTTTGTAGAAAGTTCTAGAGGGCTCAAATGAATACCACAATGTTCAACAATGTTGGTATGAAGCTATTTTTTTTTAATAGAATTTTCAATTGCGATAGAATGCAATATAAAGAGAGATGGATTCAAAATGAGGAATATGAGGTAGATATATAGCCATTAAAATTCACTCTAGGTTAGTTACCACCAATCTAGGTAGGTAGTAGATGGTAAAAAGCTACAAAATAGCTACTAAACAATGAACTATTATGGGATTTTAGCATGTTACATGGATATTTCAGCTTTGGAAAAGGCCAAACATAAGAAGATCATAAGGATACAAAATTTATAACATTAATTTTAATTAAAAGGATGATGAGAGGCAAGGGATATTTCATAATGGAAGGAAAAAGGGTAAGGAATTAACTAAAATATCCTAAAGACATGTTAGGGTGAGAAGACACCATAGTGAATCTAAAAAAAATTGCAAAATTGTAAGGGTGTGTGATTCCCAACATTAAAAGTATGCAATACATTAGGATAGCTGAAAGTAGAACCAAACACCTCATAGTGTAATATTTTGAGACGAGTTGATCATCATGTTACAATTCTTGTAGAAAAAAATAAAAATAAATCTAAAAATATCTAAAATAATTTAAATTGTCAAGTTCATACCTAAATTTATTTTAAATTTAAAAATTAAATTATTTGAGTGAATCACATTAGAAACTTCCATTTGATTCAATTCAGAAGAGTGGAGCTTTTTTTTTTTTTAAATATCCTTTTTTTTTAAAGATCACAAAGTTTTTATATTTCCTTATTTATAAGAAAAGTATGGGCTAAAAATCACAACAATATTTTCATGTAGACATACTTGGGTGTTAAATTTCTTAATAATTCATGTTTGTTTTTGTATATGTTTCATTATTCTTGGAGATTTGAATTTCTTTCTCTAAGACTAGATGTAAACTAACTATAAACTTGGGATGAGCCATCAACTTAAATAAGATGCCAAGACACATGGTTTCTCTATCAATTAAAACAATAATATATAATGGATATGTGGCAAGATAAAAAATTACCTTTTATCTCTAGTAGAAGACACCACAACACATAATAGGATAGGTAAAAAAATACACAAATTTTGCTTTTTAAGTATTTACAATGATCGATATTTAAGATTTTAACACAATAATTCATTGATGGAATAGGAAAAGATAAATAATTATCAAATTTGTTTTTTCATTTGACCATGGGTTACAAATTCATTTGATAAAAGTTACAATCATTGGTTAGGGATAAATAGGTGAGATCTAACAATTACATGTCAAATCATAAGCATAACTACTTAGTTTTTAATAGCATTGTTTGAGCTCTAAGATGATATGTTGCTCTTGTTAGGACCTTCACTACTTTAGTATCAAAATAATTTATGAATAAAAAAATGTGTATGAGTTAACTTTTCAAAGGACATACAAAATATTTTCACTAACCTTTTATTGTAGAATTCAGGCATGTCATGCTCATATCTTTTGACACCTATTTTGATTCACGAGTCTTTTTCTAGCTCTTTATTTCATTTTATGAATCTTCATTAATAATTGATATGAGATGTCTTAGACTATATATTTTTTGTTCTTACATGTGTACTTGTTTTTTTGTGTGTATGTGTATATATATACATGTATGTATGCATGTATGTATGCATGCATGCATGTTTAAAAATAGGTTTACATGACTATAGAAAAGTGAAGCAAGATAAAAAAAAATGCAAGCATGGAAAATTAGAAAAAAGGGTAGGAAACAACTAGATAGGCGCATACTAGGGCCATACCACAAGATAAAGAAATAACACCTCACACACACACACACAATCTTTAAAGAGGTTCAATAAAAGTTATAATGTTGAGTTATACAAGTAGGTAGGACCTAAACTGCATGTAAACTACATTAAGTATAGATAAAGTTGATCTAAGTAAAAAATTTTGATCACTTGACCAATTAATAATAGTTTGTATTCATTGGTAAATAGAGTCAATGGTTCACAAAGCATAGACACATTAGGATGATTATGAATTTAGGAACTAGATATGCACACATGAAAATCAATAAAACAAGAGACTATCACATAACTAAATCTAATTAAAATATCCATGAATTTTTATATTCCAAATGTCCTTAGAGAAAATTTTCTTAAAATTTTAAGAATTTTTTATAATACTTGTAGTGTCTAAAAATGGGTCCTTTAATATTTTCGCACTAATTTGGGTCCTTCTTGTGGATTTTGGATTAATTTTTCCTTGATTTAGTGTTGTGATGTGCATAGCACATTCACATTAGGTCTTGACCCCTTGTGAACTAATGGAATTTAATGGTGCCTTGCAAAAGTGTTGTGAAGTGTTACAACACACTTTCACACTTTTCTAGGGTTTTATCAATTAAATAAGCATAATAAACATAATTTTAAGAATAATTAATCTTAAGCTTGCCTTATTTGGAGTGTTGTAACACACTTTCACATTCCTCTAGGATTGTCAATAATAATTTGGATTTCTTATGCTTTAATTGGCCCTATTTTGCATCCACAAGCCTCATTTATTGCATCTTTTCAAGGATAATCCACACCATCAATAACTTTCCCACAATAATGGGTTACTTTTGGCCAAACTTGACATTGGGTTTTAACTATTAAATATGAGCATAGTGATTTGTAAACATAATTTGTAAGAATAAGTTTTTAATAGTCATTTTTAAAAAGTGGTGTGTAGCTCTACAAAGGATAAAACTCTAATTCTTTTGAATTTAGGTTGGTAACACAAGTATCTAGGGCTTTCATTTTGTTTCATAGCATTTTGTAACACACTAGACATTGCACATTCCTCTAGGACCTAGTGGTCAATAATATGATTTGGATTTCTATATGCTTTATAGTTGTTGGCCCTATTTTGGTTTATCATCCACAAGCCTGCATTTATTGTTCATTCTTTTCAAGGATTAATCCTAACCCCCTTCACCAATCAATAACCAATCATAATTCAAGTACTCCTAGCTTGTGTGGCCCATATTTACTGTTTGGGACTAATTCACCACCTTGGGCAAATGAGTCCCACCTAGGTATTTTTGGCCTCAATGCAGGTTTCACACATTTCTAGACACTTTTGACTTTTGGTCCCATACATTATGTGTAATGGGACTCATTTTCCACATTGGAAAAATGAGTTCTATGTGACCAATATTCAAATTTAAATCAAATTTCTAGTAGGATTTTATTCTCATAGATCCGACGTTGGCTTGTATTGTTGTATTTTCTATAATTATTGCATAATTGAGTATAAATACAAGGTTCTTTCACTCATATTCTCACCTAGAAAATTTTACAAGCATTCAAGACTTCACAAGAGCATTTGAGCATTCACAAGAGCATTAAATGCATTTTAAGGGCATATTATCAAGCATTCAAGACCATTCTTCAAGTGCCAATCATCGTGTTGAAGGTTGTTTGCATCATGTTGTTTTAGAGCTAACAATTGTGGTGTAGGGTTTTGTGATTCAAACAATAATTGCATTTAAGATCTATCAACATCAAGCAAGAGTCAAGAACCACATCCATTGGAGCCATCACTTGCATGTTTGCAACACCTTATTGCTAAGCTTTGGTGAGTTGCAACACTATCTTTTGTTCATTCATCATTCTCTTTTCATGTTTCATTCTATTTCAAGGTTTAATTAGCAACAAGGGGTTTGACCAAGGAAAACCCCTATTCACTAACCCCCACAACATTTTTCCCTCTTCTTGTGTGTGATTCACAAGGATAGGTTGTAGATTTACCAAGAAACAAAGTTAGAGAAAAGTTGTCAAAGTTGTCATTAAGTCTTGGAGAATCTTAGAGAAGAACTACAGGTGGTATTTTGTAGTTTCATATGCAAAAACCAGTCAGAAAGAGCAAAGGAGAGCAAAAAGCAGAAAATCTACTTTAGAATCTCTAGAAAAGTAGAAGTAGACTAATACACCACTATTGTAAAATGAGTCTCACTATATAGGAATGAACAAGATTTTTGTAGAGATGGATACCCTTTTGGCTAAAACCTATTTTAGTCCTTTTCCCAGAAACTGGACTAATTCACCCAGCCTGGCATATGAGTCCCAATCAGCTACAATAGTAAAATTTCTATTGATCTAGAACTCCATCCTATCTTCTTCAGTCTTCTAGGTGCACACTTCCATTCTCATAGCTTTTTACTGCATTTTTTTCACTTTCATGTCATTCAGCATTTTTTTGCATATCACACTATGTTTTCTAGAATATATTATCTTTTCCAAGTTTACATTTGTTGATGAACCCTTAATTATACATCATTCAATCCCTAGAACCTTCCCTTTTCTAGATTTCTATCTCATTTGCATTGAAATATCAAGGGTTTGTTCTTGAGTGAAAGATTGAAAATTGGTCTTTCTCCTTTTAGGTCCAAAACCCTAGAAGTGAAAGAAAGCACACCCAATTTTCTTCTTTTCTTTTTGGTGAACCCGACTTATATTCCTTGGAAATATTCTTCCTTAATATTGATGAATTAGAAATGTATGGTGAATATAGAGTATCATAATTCTAATTTGGAGTGCATTTACATCTAGGATTTAGCTTGCATTAACTTTGCATTGCATTTTGCATTAGTTAATTTGCATCTTAGGGTTTAAAAAATTTGATTAGTGAAAAGCTCATTTAGCTTACATAATTGCACTTAATTTCATTGAAAATTAGTAAAATTCTACATTTGCATCTCGGATTTGTATCAAAACACATAAAAAGCATAAAATTCAAAAAATTTGAAAAAATCTCAAAAAAATTAGCAACTAGACTCATTCGTCACCTTGGGCGAATCAATCCCATTGCATAATTTTCACTGCATTTTCTAAAATTTATAGTTCAATTTACGAGTTTTTGTTTGTTATTTTTATCTTTTTGTTTAGTTTGCATATTTTCTATTTCATTCAAATAATTGCATTTAGCATGCATTCATTCATCTTGTGCATTGCTTAAAATCAAAATTGTATTTACAACATTGTTGCATAGTTTAGCATCTAAAATTTGTATCATGGATATGTGTTTTCACAAGCTTTGGATATCTTTAAAGTCCTTAGTGAATGTGTCAAGTTGTGCTTTTGGAAATGACCCTAATGACATTGAACTCACTCATGCTCACTCAACTCCTAATGCATGTCCACCTTGTGATGTTGACATCATTATAGAAGATGATGACATCATGAATAGGTTCCTAAATTATTGTCTTGACAACCTTCAAGCTAATGCATCCTTCTATCTATCCATGAAACAAAAAGATCTTCCTACAATACCACCTCTTGAGATGTTTGGTTACTTACATCTTGAAACAAAATTTGAACCTAAGTTCCCTATAACAAGTGAACCTAGTTCCTCTAGACAAGCAAACACTAAACCATTTTATGATCATCAAGTAAGAAACACTCCCATCAATCTTGAAGAAACATATGGAAAATGCTTCACAACTTTCAAAAAACAAGCATATGAGATAACAAGTGAACATGAAATTCATCAACTATTAGAGCAAAAACCAATTGATGAAAACACGAAGGGATTAGGATATCAAGATCCCTCTCATAATAGGAAGCCTCCTAGAGAATATCTAAGGCTTCATGGTGATGGCACAATGAACTTCGACACCCCTCCTGATCTGCGACACCCCTCCTGATCTAAATGTCCTACTTCCTAAAGAATAATAATAGTTCAAAAAAATGACAAGGATAAGGATAGGATAATCCCAGGACCTCTAGCTCTAATCCCATCTGGAGAAGTTGGTGAATTTAGCGAATGAAAAATGACTTTCAAATTACAAAAAATACAACCCCTTCATCCACCACCCAAAAGTGAAAAGAAACTTCACTTGGTTTTGAACAGAGGACTTATAACATTGCCAACCATGAATAGATTAGTTCTATATCCTAAAAATGCAAAAGTACCATATTGACCATATCATTGAGTTCTCGGACACAGTACCAATGAATGTCATGCATTTCAATTAGTAATGAAAAAAATTCTCTTTGATGGCAATGATTTCCATTGTGTGATTTCCCAGCTTTCTAATGGGTATGTGTAGGATCATGATTGGCCAAAAAGTGGCAATATGATGGGTATGTGGTTGATGACTTTTTTTACCCAAAATTGATGAAACGAAAAGGGTTTTTCAAAGGAGATTCTTAGCTTTCCACCAATATAAATTATCTTTCATTTGAATTTAATAAGTAATTATTATTTATTTTCTATTTGAATTATAACTAAAGTTGGATTGATAGGCTGATTGAAAAACATCTACAACTTTCAAATGGTATCACATTTTTTGAATCCAAAATATGCATCACATTCTATGCTTCTCATACTATAGGATTAAAAATGAAAAATTTAATTTCATGAAGTTTTGACCAAGTTAAGGTGGTCAAACATACGAGTTTTATATTTTTTAAAAGTTGTAATAAAAATTCATAATTAATTATTTACTTGGAAAAATTACAAAAAATATTCATCACATCAAGGCATGAGTCCTCTACTTATATCTAAAATATTATAAAAAATATCATCATTTTATTGTGGTTAGGGTGGTCACACACCTACTTCTTATTTTTTCCCTGAAATTTAAGTACTCTGCATTGAAATTTCAAATTTTCACCAAATAGATTTTTTTTTTTTAAAACCTAGTAGTTTAGAAAATACATTCAATTTGCTACAAATTCTATTCTTACATATTTTTGAAATAATATAGATAACTTATTCAAATTTTTATGTCAAGTTGCCTAACTCTAATTTTTCTTAATTTTTTGCCACTTAAGGGCCTATTTTTTCCATGATGATTCTACACATACCCTATTTTTTCACCTCTTGTCATGTAACAGTTGTAGAATATTCTCTTCGCACTATTACATGACCTTTCCCATCACCTACCTCAGCTCATTCTTTCCTCGCACTCATTGGGGGAAAGGAATTGTTAGCCTTGTCCTAGTAATGCACTCATCGTTGTCCCTTTGATTCATCATTCACCTTCCACTTATACAAACTGAGATTGGTAGGTTGATGACTTGCTCATAGGTTGACTCACATTTTCCTTACTAGTCTTTTGCATTTTTCTTTTTCTTTTTCTTTTTTGGATTTCATGTGTAATGTGATCCCCTGTGATATTCTATTTGACATTCTCTCTCTCTTTGTGACATTCCTCTATTTGTACCTTCATTCTTTTCTATGTCTTGCATCGCTTTCACTTTTTTATCTGTTTTCTATTTCATGTGTTTTCCTTTTAGGGATGATGCAAGGAATCAAGACGTTCATTTCTCCTTTATGTTGACCCAAAATATTTTCCTTTTCCTTTTTCCTTTTCTTTTCATTTGTCTTTTGTTTTCCTTTTGGGGATGATGCAAGGAATCAATACATTCACATCTCCTTCATGTTGACCCAAAAGGATTTCTCTCTTTTCCTTTTTATTTCATTTTTATCTTTTTCTTGTGTTTTCCTTTTGGGGATGACACAAGGCATTGAAACATTCATGTCTCCTTCATGTTGACCTAAAAGGATTTCTTTTAATAGTGATAGGTTGAAAATTGGTCTTTCTCCTTTTAGGTCCAAAACCTTCAAAGCAAAAGAAAGCACACCCCATTTTCTTCTTTTCATTTTGGTGAACCTAACTTATATTCCAATGAAATATTCTTCCTTAATAGTGATGACTTAGACATGTATTCTTTCTTAATTTCTCACAATATGGTGTTTAGCAATTCCTTTAAAGTGGGGGCATACATTGGCAATATTTTTTTTCATTTTTCCTTTCTCTTGGTTCTTAGTGCATCCTTCTTCATATGATGTGTTTGTCACTTTTTGGATGACATTAGGTGTCATGTCCTTTAGGATTGTGATCTCTCTTAGGAAATTAAATTCCTCTTAGTGGCTTGATGCAACACACTGCATCCCCTAAGTTGTGAATTTTATATTCTTTGGTTGGTCCTTTCTAGGAAACATTAGGCACAATGTTTAGGCTAAGTTAAAGAACTCACATGAACTAAGGAAGACTCCTTTGAACATGTGGACACCAAAAAAGCACAACTTTTTCCTTGCTTGATTTGGGAATAATTAATGATAAATTGGACTTAAAAATTCCTTAATCTAGTGTTGTGATGTGTTGGTCCCATTTTAAGATAAATTAACTTAACTTTTCCCTAACTCAATGTTGTAAAATGTATTTAATTGCATTCTGACATTAATCTAGAAGTCTTGTAAATTGAACTTAGTTTTAATCTCGTATTGTAATGTGTTTTACACATTAACATTAGATGTTGTGCCTCTATAGGATATGTGGACCTCATTTTAATGTTGTAAAGTGTATTTAATCACTCTTTCACATTTAAATTTGTGTCCCTAGTGCTAATCACTCTTTATATCATCATTAATAGGCCCCTTATGACCCCATATTGTGCATCTTGAGACTTATTTTGATTAAAAAAACTGACTAGATCAATATAAGAGCTTAATTTCTTCATTCCCTGACATCCCAACTAGCAAAATAGCCCCTGTGGGATCCATTCGCCACTTTGAGAGAATGAGTCCCATATAGGTGGGACTAAGTCACCCAAGATGGTAAATGATTCCCATTTGGGCCATTTTTGAGGTTTGAGTAGGAAAAAATGGGTTTTAAGTTTAATTTTCCTCCATGTCGGCCTTGGGGATCAAATTAATGGGAATTTGAGTAGGATTTCCTATATAAAAAATATTTTAAACCCTAATTCTTGATTCATTCATCATCCATATCAAGTTAAGAAAGATAGGGTTTTAGCATTCTAAGTCATCAAGATAGTTTTCTAAGGCATTCAAGGGTATATTCTTCATTCATTGCTATAGAAATTCAAGATCTATCATCATTGCAAGTTTTCAACTCCTTTATTTCATGTTCATGTGCTTCATCTTATTTCTTCATTGGGTGTAATTACTCGAAAAGGGGTTTGACTAAGGCAAACCCCCATTCCCTAACATTCAACATTTTTCTCTCCTTCTTTGTGTGATTGCAGATTTAGGGAATTTGAAGGCTTGGAGATCATTGAAGAATAGATTACAAACTTTTTGAATACATTTCCTTATTGTATAGGTCAAAATATCCACACAAAATCATTTATAGGGTATGTGCAGGATCATCATGGAAAAAATAGGCCCTTAAGTGGCAAAAAATTTAGAAAAATCAGAGTTAGGAAACTTGACATAAAAATTTGAATAAGTTATTTATATTATTTCAAAAATATGTAAGAATAGCATATGTAGCAAATTGAATGTAGTTTCTAAACTACTAGGTTTTTTTAAATCTATTTGGTGAAAATTTGAAAAATGCAATGAGTACTTAAATTTCGTGGAAAAAATAAGAAGTAGGTGTTTGTCTGACCCTAACCACAATAAAATGATAATATTTTTTATAAGATTTTGTATATAAGTAGACGACTCATGTCCAGATGTGAGGCATATTTTTTGTAATTTTTTTCAAGTAAATAATTATATTTTTTTATTACAACTTTTAAAAATATAAAAACTTTTATGTCGACCACCTTAACTTGGTCAAAACTTCATGAAATTCATTTTTCTTTTTTTAATCCCATAGTATGTGAAGCATAGAATGACACATGTTTTGGATTCAAAAAATGTGATACCATTTGAAAGTTATATATTTTTTCAATCACCTATTAATCGACTTTAATCATAATTCAAATAGAAAATTAATAATAATTATTTATTAAAGTCAAAGTAAAGAATAATTTGTATTGGTGGAAAGCTGAGAATATCATTTAAAAACCCTTTTTGTTTCATCAAATTTGGGTTAAAAAAAAGTCATCAACCACATACCCATCATATTGCCACTTTTTGGCCCATCATGATCCTACACATACCCTATAGTGCCAAAAATCAAGGTTTCAGATTTGGACACTTGGAGGGATAGAAAGAGTAGACCAAGAGCCTCTGGTTTGAATTTTGGGTTTTCAAAAAATCCAAAGTGGAATCATACTCCATTAGTGGTGTATGAGTCTCACTGTACATTTTTTTCAAAGATTTATGTGGATTCAGATACCCATTTGGCTAAAATAGGCTCTGATGTAGTTTTCCAAATCTAGGACTAATCGCCAAGAATGGCATATGAGTCCCAGCAGGTGAAAATTTTAGGATTAGCAGCATTTCTAGTCCTCATTCCAATCGTCAACACATATCCAAGTACACACTTTTTGTTTTATCTTCTTGTTTTGTTTTACTTGCATTTCTATTCATCTTTCTAGGTCTTGCTGCATATCACAACTTGTTTTCAAACATCTTACATTTTCCACGTTTTGCATTAATGGACAACCTCTTTTATCAATTTCTAATCTTAAGGAAAATATCCTTTGACAGATTTCAATCTCTTTTGCATTGGAATCTCAAGGATTTGTTCTTGAGTGTGAAATTTGTGAAATCGAATCCCTCTTCCTTCATTCCCTTTTTAGTGTGGATAAAGGAAGTTGTGTACTCTATTTGCATAGCTTGCATTCCTATGGATCCATCACATTTTTTCATGAGCTCCAAGCATACAAATTTTTTCTTTCCTCATGAAGCTCAAAAATCATTTTTGTGTGGAGCCTTATTAAAGTTATTAGGAGGTATAACTTTGTTATGGTTGAGCGGGAATCCCAATCCAAGGCATGACTTTCCCCATAGCTGCTTATGTGTGTGAGTGCATACCAACCATGAGTGCATGTTTCTCACCTTTTAGGACTTTGCACCAAATATGCAACTAGGAGTTTTGTCGCCTCAAAGTGAGTATGCATTTTCTGAACAGATAACCTAGATATAATCCACATTGAGATGGACAAATGGTCGAAGCTTGATCCGATTCTTTTATTTCTTTAATTTTATCCTTTTTCATCTTTGGCAGTGTATGATTGGCCTTGTCACTATTCTTTATATCATTTTTATGTGTTTTCTTTTGTTCTTCTATTGGTTTCCCATGGGATCTTGGTCATGGGGGCTTGATCACTCCTCTTGATTGTTGTCGTCTCATCTTGCTAGCATTGGTTCATTGGAGCCCCTCTTGGAACATGTTTGTCATCTTTAGTGTGAGTTTGAAGCAGGTTCATCCTCTCACTAAAGTGGAGGCTAAACATACTGTCAAAAAATGGGTCCTTTGACATTTTTGCACTCAATTGGTTCCTCCTTGTGGATTTTCGCTTAATTTTTCCTTGATTTAGTGTTGTAATGTGGATAAAACATTCAAATTAGGTCTTGGGCCCTTGTGAACTAATGGAATTTAATGGTGTCTCACAAAAGTGTTGTGAAGTGTTGCAACACACTTTCACACTTTTCTAGGGTTTTATCAATTAACTAAGCATAATAGACATAGTTTTAATCTTGATTAATCTTAACCTTGCCTTATTTGGAGTGTTCCAAAGTGTTGTAAGAAACTTTCACATTCCTCTAGGCTTTTCATTAATAATTTGGATTTCTTATGCTTTAATTGGCCTTATTTTGCATCCACAAGCCTCATTTATTACATCTTTTCAAGGATAATCCTAACACCAATCAATAACAAATCATAATTTAGGTGTTCCTAGCTTGTGTGGCCCAAATTTAGTGTTTGGGACTCATTCCCCACCTTGGGTGAATGAGTCCCACCTAGGTCTTTTTGGGCACGATGTAGGTTTTACACATTTCTAAACACTTTTGACTTTTGGTCCCATACAATATGTGTGATGGGACTCATTTTCCACCTTGGGGGAATGAGTCCCATGTGACCAAAATTCAAATTTAAATCAAATTTTTAGTGGGATTTTATTCTCTTAGATCTAATCTTGGCTTGTAGTGTTGTATTTTCAGGAATTTTTGCATAATTGAGTATAAATACAAGGTTATTTCACTCATATTCTCACCTAGCAAATTTTACAATCATTCAAGAGTTCACAATAGCATTTGAGCTTTCACAAGAGCATTCAAGACATTTCAAGGGAAGTGTTGGAACTAGAATTTTCATAAAAAGTTTTTAAATATTTTATTAGTGAAAATATGAAATTTTTAATATCATTTTTATGAAAAACCTCATTATTTCCATCCATAAGGTCAAAATTTCCTTTTACTACTATACCGATGTTGCATGAGTCACACCATATAGCCCTCACTTCAAACCTCTCTACCACAACTCATTACAAAGTAGCTCACAGTATGACGGTAAAAGGTGCCACTATTATACACTATCATCTATACCTCTTTACTATTGTACCTCGGAGGTCAAGACATAGCCCGTGGTAGAGCGGTATACTAAAGAGTAATGAAAAAAGGAGAAACCGCTATACTACAAAGGGTCAGAACATAGCCCATGGTAAAGTAGTATACTAAGGAGGAGTACTAAGAAGGTATACTACGGTATCATAGGAAAGAAAAATGAGACCCACGGTAGAGTGGTATATTAATATGCATATTAAGGATACACCACAATACTACAAGAGAGCCAAAGGTGATGTGTGGTAGAGTGGTACAAAGAATAAGGATAATGAAAGCACACTATGGTACTATGGGGGAGTGAAAAGTGACACGAGGTACTACAGTAAAGAAATTGTTGGGTCATTTAAAGAATGCCAATCACATCAATCAACATTAGAATATGAAATTGAGCTTGATACAAAGATTTAAATGATGTGAATTTATGATTTGAAAGTTAATACATCTTGGTGTGAAGATACATGAAGTAGATTGAGATTTATCATTCATAATAGCAGAGACCAAGTACAAACGAGCTCAAGGTGTGGGAGTAAAGGGAATTCTCTAAGACAAATTATATCACCGAGTAAGCTCTACTCATCACTTTTTGAATTTTATAACAATGGCACTAAAGAAAGCAAAAGTACGAGCTAAAAAAGATGAAGTCAAAGCTAGTAATCCCTCTTTACAGTCCCCATTACTTTCTTTACTACCTCGTTCAGTAGATAAAGGGCCCGAAAAGGTATTTAGAGATTTATCTCAGGGATGTAGAGACCCTATTGTGCCTAAGTTAGGTTGGAACTTGCATTGGTATTTCTATCAAAATATAAATGATAAGGTTCCGACATAAAACTTGTGGACCCTTGATATAGCCGAACTAATTGTCCCAAATATTTTCATTGATATTGAGTTAATTAAAGCCCTGGCCCATAGCTACCATGTGCCAACTAAAATTTTTAGGCTTCCAAATGGTGGGTGCCTAGTTGATGTCTCAAGAGAGGCCATTATCAAGTGTTTTAACCTAAATAAGAAAGTTGTAATTGAGGTGTGATAATAATAGAATATTCCCCATCCCTTCCTCAAAAATGGAGCCTTTCCCAAATTCAGATTTTTAGGCTTACATTAGAACACCTATCATGCATCGTGTTAAGTACTAGGGATAGATTTAGAAGAAAATATGTCAGTGGGATTGATGAAGATGGCTATGATTATTCAAGACCTTGAGTCAAATGTATAATTTTATTTTGCATCTCTAATTGAAGAATAAATACATGAGGGTTTGTTGCAAGTCAGAGAGGCTAAGGCTCCCATTTCCTTTAGAAAATATTCTTTGTTGTGTCATTTAATCTTGTACCAAAATGAAATGAAATGGACTAGGAGAATGAAGCTATGCACACAAGAGAATGGAGTAAGACTCCCAGTATAGAATTGGTGTTACATCTAGGATAGCAATTGTACAAAATGTGATTTTGTTGTATTTAGGGATGACTTTGCTGTTAGATTGATAGCTTCCCTTGGTTACTGAACACCAAGGTTACATGAATCTTTGATGAGTGTAATGATGCTTGTACAGTACAAGCGAGAACTTGGATGCACTCACGATTATGTTGATTGGTTCCTCATGCCACAACACACCATTATTAGAGTGTATGATTGTGACAGAGCACCACACATATTTCCCACATTTGTACCTACAAGGGTATGTTTTCTAGAATTCATGTGGTAAGTGCTTTGGATGGAACATGAGTTAATGAAGAATCAAAGGAAAGGAACATGTTTGCCTGATCTAATAGTAATTGAGGAATTTTCTATTGGATTAGATATGTTGGAAGAATTACAAAGGTTCATGAGGGTTAATTATGATCAGAAGAACCTTGCTAACAAAGAGGGTCATGTCTCATGTATTTAACCCTAAGTAGGATGTAATAAGGAATTCGGTATATTTTGCTAATGTATTTCAGACTAGAAGGAGATGGATAATGATGATGAGGTGGGAAAATCAGAAGAAGGAGAAGAATAAAAGTTTCAAAGGGTTTTTTACTGATGAACCTAACCCCCTCAAGAGAATGCAAATGATTCTTTCTAAGTTTGATGAGTTATACAAAATGGCCCAAGGTGATGGGTTGATTCCACTTCCCACACATCACCAATCATCTCATGAAGCATCCACATCATGAACACCACCTCCATCACCTACACATCCATCCCCTCCATCTCCTAGACATGAACCCCAGGCCAAGAGATAGATGACTGAGTCATTGGTTGATTATGGATCAAGTGATGATGAAGAAGTAGTCATAGCTCTAACTAAAATGAGGAAGCAGCAAAGCAACAAAAAAGCCAAGAGCCTCATGATCCTGAGATCAGGCTATCAAAAGAGCGAGCTAATGAGATTTAGGAGGATGAGAGGGTAGTGGCTTATCTGAGGTTTATGGAAGATGATGGTTTTATCTATACCAATGAGTTCAAGGATTTTTGAATTAAGATGAAGATGAAACAATTTGATGAAAGATTGAAAATCAATCTTATAGGAGCTCATGAATAAAAGTAGGCTGAAATCCAAGCTCAAACATTTGTAGAATTGAATGTTGATAATATCAATGTCATCCCCTAGGAGGCAAGATAACTTGTATTGAAAAGTGATATGTTGATTATACTAGGGATGGAGTTATCCAAAGTTTTTTTTTAGATAAAATTAGAGCATATGATTATCCAATGCTAGTAGTAGAGTTTGATTTAGAGGAAGGTGCTTTAGGAATAGGGTACAACCCTACTACACAAAATATTGCTTTGTGGATAAAACAAAAAAGCACGAGGAAGCCTCGACTGTTGGATGTAGTGTAGGAAATGAGGGGATCATCCATGGTGAGAATGATGAAAGACACAACTCCTATAGAGGTTGTAACTATAACCATACATTTTGCCATGTTCACTAAAGATGTGGTAGAAAATATGGAAAAGAAGATCATTGAATATGTTGAAGTAGCTGTTGCAGTAGGCTAGCATAGTAAGAGGGGATGAAATAGTTGTTTATCACCTGCCTGTTCAGGCTGAAGATCAACAGATTCAATAACTAAAAGATGAAATTGCTAAACTGAAGAAACATAGCATGGAAGATGTAAAGAAGAATATCATGGAGATTCTAAGGAAGATATTGGAGCATCACATCAAGATATTGAAGGAGAAGATATGTAGATTATGTGAAAGATTTAGCAATTTGATCAAAGCTCAGGAACAGATAAATGCTAACTCCCTAATCCTTGAAGAGCTCCAGAAGAGGTGGCAACCAACCTATCACATACTAACTACTATGTGCGAAGCCACACAAAGGGATCCAGATGCTCCATCAAGACTCAAACCAGCATAGGAAATGGTAGATGGTGTAATTAAGGAGTATAAGTATTTGGTAGATATGAGGAAGAAAGTGGAGAATAGGAGGATTTCAGTTGACTCCATTAAATGCCTCTTCATCCCATCAATATTCAAAGATAACAATCAAATAAAGGGAATGGATGAGTGGAAAGAATAATTTGATCATATAGTTCCAAAAGGCTTGAAACATGTATAGGATGATGGGGAGATCAATCTTGACAAACACCATACATTACATGATGGCATTATCATGTTGGATAGTGGATACACAAAGTTCATGGTGGATGTTAGAAATCTCCTAGATAATGCATGGAAATGCCATCTAACAAACTTCACATCTATACAAGAGTTCAAGTGGCCAAGTGATTTGACAATAAATAAGTGGTAGGAGAAATATTTGGGCTCTGATGAAGATTGATTGCAAGCATCACAAGGAGAGATTATCATACAATAAAAGCTTTGAATAGGTATTAAATGACCACAGGATTTTACTTGAAGATTAATGGATTGAAGACATGTTTATTGTTAAGTTCTTTTAGTTATGTTTAGTTTCATAATTATATTTTTTTATCAAAAGACATGTCCTTTGGTCTGAAGCTTATTGCCTCCCATATAAATAAGAGAGACTAAGACCAAAGGAAATCATTAGATTAGATATATGTAAAAGTAATAGGTGAGTAGGGATAGATATAATTCTTACATTTCAAAAGACCATGATGCATGTATAAATTTTGAAGAAGTTAATGGAAGATATCTAATTTTGTAGCCTAATCTTGGTATCAACTATTTTTTGGAATTATTCAATTACCTAGCTATCTCCACCTTAATGCTTCTTTTTTATTTGAATTGATATATCAAGTATATATTTGATTTATCAGTGCACATTTTTTGTATCTATGTGATGTGATTAATTGGTTTCCCCAGAGGAATTAAACATTATTTTAATAAATCACAATAATCTAGAAGTGTTAATTGGATAAATAAGAAGAACCACATAGTTAGGATTGTCAATATATCTTCAATCTAGTGTTATCTATGTCCTTGCATAATTTACTCAATTGGTTCTTTCAAGTAAAAATTAAATCTTTATGATAAATTGTAAGTACCTTGCTATATCAGTTGGATTTATAATTAGAGTTTGTCAATTATATACCTGCACATTCACACAAGTTATAAACCAATATTAATGTGCCAAGTAGTTTGAATTATTTCCATTATAGGTCACATATTATAGATCTTTATTGGAATCCATCCACCCAACAAGGCACTAGTCTTATCCATCTCATCATTTAGTCTTAGCTAGTTCATTTTTAAAGCTTTACATATGTTAATTGAACATATTCATAACTCCACCTTGATATTTCTTATACAATTTATACCAAATAGGTCTACATCTCTTTGCTTCCAATTTCCATTGTGGATAGATTGCTTAAGTAGGAAGCACATAATTTAAATTTGCTCCATTTGCATAGGTACACCCACCTAGGTCTGATAGACCCTGAAGAGGAAAAGGTTCAAATTCATCATTTGGCCTTGTATGTTAGCCAAAAAATGTACCAAGAGCTTGGCAACCTCTTGTGGTTTCTCAACCAACATTTTTGAGAACTAACAATTTGGCAACTCTAATGGGGAGTCAACTCAGATTCAATTTGTTTGTCATAGAGTCAAAAATTTTACACAAGACTCCACTAGGAATAAGAAGTTATAAAAATTTTCTCACTTCCACATAATTGAGTGGTGAATCTAATAAAACAAAAGTACACATAAGATCATCACAAAAGTTCACAACATGCATGGTAGAAGATCCTTCTATAAAGGAGGTCCTAGTCATAATAGTAAATGGACACATAAGAATGATAAAGGTAAGAAGGTGTCTCATGAAATGTGCATGACAAATAGAGATGAAACATCAAAACCTCACTTTGAGACATATAATCGCTATGATAAATTAGCAAATGAAAACAACCTAGCTAGAGAACCTCACACTCCTGAAGTAAAAAAGGAATCCTTTCTATTAGCCAGATCTGTAGAAAGAAGAAGAATTCAGGGCTGGACTTGAGGCTGAGAGAATTAGGAGACAACATGAATATGATTAGAGAATGGAAGGGAATCAAAATGAGACTGTTGATAATGTAGCCCCTAAAGAAAATTATGAATTTATGAACAAGGAGGAATTAAATGCACAATTGGAATATGAAAGACAAGAAATAAAAATATCAAAAGCAAAACATGAACAAAGGCTCCAAGTGATAAAAGAAATCTAGGATTTGAAGCTACAAAAAGCCCAATTTGATGGTTAGATAGCTAACCTCCCTAAATATATACCACCTCATATGCAAGGGAATAATAATGCAGAACATTCAAACCCACCTCCAAAGCCATTTGGGAATCAATACAAATAATCAAACCCTCCACCTAGAAATCCATCACAACACCTAAATGCTCAGCCATTCCCTAGCCCACAATCTGTACCACCACCCCAAGTGAAATATAATAATCCATTATATCAATATCAACATCCTCAAAACCCACCTCCTTATCAATACACAACTATGATTAGACAATTTGACTTAGCAGGATTCCAAATATATCCTTACCCTATGGATAGTAGCTGGAGAGGTCTTGTCCCAAAATTTACAAGAAGTAGTGTAGTCACTACTAAGGAACACATAAGGAGTTTTAATGCTTTCATTCAAGATTTGGATATGCAGTATGAAGATGTACAAATGAGGCTATTTATGATGTCATTAACTAGGGAAGGTAGAGATTGGTTTAACAGTTTACCAACAACTTCTATCGATTCCATTCAGGAGTTTCATGATCAATTTCTTGAATAGTATGGGAACCAGTGTGCACCAAATTTTTCCTTGCATGAATTGATAAGTATACAAAAACATCAGAATGAGTCAATTTATGACTTTAACTAAAAGTTTTCCAAATTACATAATAAAATACCTCCTAGATCTAAATTGGTAGACCTTACAACATTAAGCATTTATCTAAATGCATTTGATCCAAAGACAATATGTGAGCTTAGAAATAGGTGCCCTAGAAATTTAGTTGAAGCTTAAAAAATAGGATTGAATATTGAAAAAAATAGAAAGGTTGTTGGGATGATTAGTAAGAGAGATAATCCTAGGGTTTCCCAACATTCAACAATCCTCAGCATAGGCAATAAAGTACATATAGAAATGAAAGGCCCAGGCTGCATGATATTCCTTATAATACAAACTGGAAGGATGGAAAGCCTATGATGGATAGGCCTAAAAGTAAGGAGACCCTTGATCCTTTAAAGAAGAGACGAGCATACATGGTGAATAATAATCCTTGGTGTCAAGTTTGTGACTTACCACATTCCCTTGATCATTGTATTGTAGCTTAGTCAATACAAGAAGATGAAATTCTAGTAGACAATAATGAAGAGGATCATACAATCTATTTAACTTCCCACACTCTTCATCCCATTGAGTAGGGATATTCATCTTCAGAAGAATATGGTTATGAATATGATGTTGATAACCAAAGGTACAATGTCCATATGGTAGAACAACAAGTCTTTTCTGATCATGAAGAAATCAATGATGAACAATGTTCTCCTAGGGCACCATCTTAGTTAGGTAAATGCAATATAAGAAGACCAACTGAGGAAGAGATTAAGAAATTAACCATCACCATAGTAGAACATGCCAAAAGAAAATATTGGTTGAGAAATTAAAAAAAAAATGAAATTGAGGGTGTTCCAAGAGGATTATTTATGAAAGATAAGAAAGCACCACAAGGACTTTCAAAAAAGACAAAAAATAAGCAGTTTGATAATAATGAACAAAAATCACATTCATAAGGAGGAAAAAAAAAAATTGCATAAGGACAAGCAAAAGTTGGATCAAATAAGCAAGAAAGAAAAGGAGGAGAGGAAAGGAGAGTCACTTGAGAAAAAGAAATTGATCAAAATAGAAGGTGTCTCTTTTGATTTCACACAATCTTTATCCTAGGTAAAAATGTTTGTCCCATTACTTGAAATGATGAAAATTAAAGAGTATAGGGATAGTGCTATGTAGTTAATATCTAATAGGAATGGTAGAAACACAAACTATGAGAACAAGGGGACCACTAAGATAAGTAATAAGCGGGAAAAGGTAAATGTTCTAGAGGTTTTCCTAGGTGATGCATTGATAAATCCACCACAAGTGGATCCATTCTTTACTACATTACTAATAAATAACAAGCTGGTGAGAAATTGTTTCATAGATTCAGGTGTTGTTCTCAACATTATGCTAGTAGGGGTCATGAAACAACTTGGCATGTGGGTATACACTATTGGTGGAAAGCATTATGCTATGGATACTAGGCATGTCCTAGTGATAGGAATTATGAAATATGTAGAGGTGAAATTGGTTGCTTATCCATAAACAACCTATAACATTTCCATAACTATGATTGATACACCTCCTCACTTTGGAATGCTCTTGTCAAGGCAGTGGACTACAACAGTTGGAGGAAATGTATAGTTTGACTTGTCATATGCCACAATACAAGTCAATGGTGAAGGGGTCAAATTATACAAAGAACCGAGGATGAGTTAGATTGTGGATTATGTTCCTCAAGGTTAGTTAAATTTCTTTAGTGATATAGATTTGGGAAGTTTTAGAATAGAGCCTTCTCAGCCTAAACTGGTGAATACTGATCCAATTGACAAACATGTTTCCAAGAATTAGCATGGTGTGTGGAAGATGTATTTTGATGGAACATGTAGCCAAGAATGCAATGGAGTAGGGATAGTATTTATTTCGCATGAAGGTACTACATTTAAATATTCATTCTTGCTGAAATTTGAATGTACAAACAATATAGCAAAGTATGAAGCCCTGCTAATTGGTTTGAATATGGTTGTTAAACATAAGATCAAATTTCTAACTATCCTGGGAGATTCTAAATTGATTATTTCACCAATCAGGTCAAACTATATTGCAAAAAACAAGAGGTTAAAAAAATATAGGAATGTTTTGTGGGATACAATTTAATTATTTGATGCTTTCTCCATTGAATGGATAGATAGGTCCAAAAACTTGATGGCATATTTTCTAGCTAACGTGGCCTTGGAAAGAGATGATATCACCTTGGCTGGAGTATCTCAGGTTGAATTCAAAACAAGGCTTGTTGTCCCTAATAATATCTATATTTGGAAATTTTTCAATGATGACACTGATCTCATAAAGTTTCTCCATTGTATAGACCAATATGAAGCTCAGGATATTGACTTTAATGCCTTTGTTGAAGAGGTAGATGGGCAACATACCGTATTTGGAAAATAAATTTTGTAGCTTAAGACCAACAAACTTCCCAAAGGACTTGTGGCACTAGAAAGGGTATATGATGGAAATGATCATCCTCTCCTGAAGTGGACACTAGTAAAGAGAGAATATGTTGAAGAAGTCAATCTAGGGACTGAATTAGCACCCAAAAAAGGTATATATTGGAAAGAAAATAAGTCCAACAATTAGAAGAATGCTAATTGCAGTATTAGGAAAGTACAAGCATGTTTTTGCATGGTTGTATGAGGGTCTCAAAGCATATAGAGAGGATTTATTCTAGCATGAGATTCCATTAAAACAAGATACAAAACTATTCAGGTAAAATCAAAGACCCATCAACACAACTTTGGAGCCTAAAATGTAGGAGGAGCTAGAAAAAATCGGAGATGGAAGCATTATCAAAACCATTAGACATTCAACATGGGTCTCAAACTTGGTTCTAGTAAGAAAGAAAAATGGAAATATTAGACTGTGTAGACTTCATAAATTTAAATGTTGCTTCCCTTAAAGATAATTACCCTCTCCCTAATATGGAATCCATATTGCATAGAGTAACATGATGTGAGTTGTTTTCAATGATGGATGGATTTTTCTGGGTATAATTAGTTCAAAGTTAAAGATTCTAAGCAATACAAGACAACTTTTACCATGGCATGGGGGACATATGTTTATGTGAGAATGCCATTTAGTCTCACAAATGCAAGGGAAACTTTCCAAAAGGGCATGGATGTAGCATTTGCATATTTGATTAATGATATAATGGTGGTGTATTAGGATGACCTCACTACTTATTCCAAAAGGGAAAAAGACCATGTGAACACTTGGAGAAAATATTCATCAAGGCTTTGGAATATGGTATCAGTCTCAATCCTAAAAATTGTCACTTTCTTGTCACTAAGGGTAAAATTTTGGGGCATATTGTATCAAAAGAAGGGATTAGAATAAACCCTAAAAGAGTAGAATCCAAAGACAAAATCCCCATTCCAAAAATTTATTTTTTTCAAACTTTGCTAAGATGACTAAACCTATATCCAAAATGTTGAAGAAAGGAGAAAAAATAGATTGGATTGCAGAAGCTTTGGAAGCTTTTATATCCATCAAGAAAGATATCAAAGAAACACCCATTATAAAATCACCTAACTTTTCCAAACCTTTCCAAATATTTTCATTTTCCCCATTCCACACTATAGTAGTTGTTATGTTACAAAAAAATGATGAGGGTTATGAGCATCATGTATCCTTCTTTAGCAAATCACTATAGGGCTCAAAGTTAAAATATGATATTATGGAGAAGCAATCCTATTAATTGGTAAAAGAAACAAAATATTTTAGGACATATCTAGTTGGAGCCAAAGTAATTGCATATATACCACATGCAGTTGTGAAAGAGATCCTAGTATAGGAAGAGGTGATGGGGAAAAGATGTAGATGGATCAATAAGATCCAAGAATTTAATATGGAAATTCAGATTACCAAGTTAGTGAGGGGACAGGGTCTAGCCAAACTAATGGCAGAAGCAAACATTGAAGCTAACCAAATCTGTAATGTGGAAAATGAGGATGGTGTCGTAAACATTGAACATACTCCTTTGTATACAAACATAGTGTATTATCTCAGACACATGAAGTGCCCTGAAGGATTGGATGATAATCAGAGGAGAACACTAAAATTACAAGCATCCAAGTACGTGTTCATAGAAGGTGATTTGTTTTGGAAGAATAGGGATGGAGTGTTGTTATTGTTTCTAGATGAATCACAGGAAGAACATGTCTTGAGGGAGATGCATGAAGGAGTGTGTGGAGGTCACTAATCTACCAAAATGACTACACATAAGATTCTCAGGGAAGGCTATTACTAGCCTAAGGTTTTCAATGATTATTTTTCATATGTAAGGAGGTGTGAAGCTTGCTAGAAATTCTTAGGGAAGATGAAATATCAAGGAGCCCTACCACTTAGAAATTTACAAGTAGAAGCCCCTTTCCACCAATGGGGAATTGATTTTATAGGGGAAGTATAGAAAAAGTCAAGAGGAGGACATAAATGGATATTAGTGGCTACTGATTATTTCACTAAAAGGGTAGAGGCAATCCCAACTAAACAAGAAAAAAGCAAGGTGGTGATAAATTTCTTGATGGAGAATATCATAAATAGATTTGGTACACCAGTAAGATTGATCACAGACAATGGGATGTGTTTAAGGTCTGAAGAATTCAAAAGATTCTGCAACACATATGGTATTATTGTTTCTTATGCTTCCCCTACCACCCACAAGCAAAGGGCCAGGAAGAATGTAGTAATAAAAGTCTTTTAAAAATCATAAGAAGGATGTTAGATGTAAATAAGAAGGCTTGGGACTCAAAGTTAAGAATGGCTATGTGGGCGGACAAAATTACTGTGAAGAAGGTGATTGGAAAGTCTCCATTTGAATTGGTGTATGGGACACAAGTTAGGATGCCATTTCAAAACCTTTTACCAATTAATAATTTCATCCTTCAAGAAGATTTAGATGTTCTAGAACCAATGGAGGAGAGAATGGAGAAACTTGTAGAACTTTATGAAATAAGGAGAATGGCTCAAAAGAAAAACATGAAGTTGTAATCTCAAATGAAATATCATTTTGACAAGAAAGTCCAAAATAGAAAATTTGAGGTGATTAATTTGGTGTTGATGTGGAATACAAGATCTTAGTAAAAGGGAAAGCATGGAAAGTTTTAATCATTATAGTTAGGTCCCTTTGTTATCATTGGCAAAGGGGGAGAAGATTCTTATTATCTGCAAAACATGTTAGGTGAGGAGCAAGAATTGCTACTACATAGGAAATTTCTAAAGCATTTATTTTCTTGAGGAGTACCAGAGGACTAAGGATTTCCAGTGCATGGAAAAATCTTAACAAACCTCTTAAAACATCTTCTTTCCATGCACAGTAGTTTAGGAAATCAGAAAGGGACTAGGACTTGCTAGTACATGGACAATCCTAAAGTTCCCTCATTAAAACAAAGTTTTTCTCCATGTACAATACTATAGGATAATTTACATCTCTATCATTTTCCACCTCCATATCCATTTTCATTCCATCCACACCACACTTTCATTTTCATATCTTCTGAAATATTGGTCTACACCCAGAGATATTTTGGATTCTTGCAGTGATTGGTAAATCACTCATCCCCAATTGGAGCCACTATTGGAACCAGAATTTTCATAAATTTTTTTTAAGGATTTTATTAGTGAAAATATGAAATTCATACTATCATTTTCATGAAAAACCTCTTTACTACCATCCATAAGGACAAAATTTCCTTTTATCACTATACCGTTGTTGCATTAGTCACACCATATACCCCTCACTTCATACCTCTCTATCGCAGCTCATTAGAAAGTAGCTTATGGTATGATGGTAAAAGGTGCCACTATTATACACTATCATCTATACCCCTTTACCGTTGTACCTTAGGGAGTTAAGAAACAACTTGCAGTAGAGCGGTATATTGAAGAGTAATGACAAAAGGAGACACTGCTATATCGCAAAGGGTCAGAACATAGCCCATGGTAAAGTGGAATACTAAGGAGGAGTACTAAGAAGGCATACCATGGTACTGCAAGAGAACAAAAGGAGACCAACAGTAGAGTAGTATATTAATATATTTATTCAGGATACACTGTGGTGTTGAAAGAGAGCCAAAGGTGATCTGTGGTAGAGCAGTACTCAGAAGAAGGATAATGAAATTATATTGCAGTACTGCAGGAGAGTAAAAAGTGAAATGAGGTATCATGGAAAATTATTCATTAGGTCATTTCAAGAATTCCAATCACACAAGTCAACATCAAAATATGAAATTGAGCTTGATACAAAGATTTGAATGATGTGAATTTATGAGTCAAGAGTTAATGCATATTGATGTGAAGATACACAAAGTAGATTGATATTTATCATTAATAATAGTAGATACCAAGTGCAAACAAGCTCAAGGTGTGAGAGTAAAGGGAATTATCCAAGAAAAATTATCTCATCAGGTAAGCTCTGCTCATCACTATTTGAATTTTATAACAATGGCACCAAAGAAAGTAGAATTAGGAGCTAAAAAAGATGAAGTCAAAGCTAGTAAACCCCCTTTACAATCCCCATTAATTTCTTTATTACCTAGTTCAGTAAATAAAGGAACCAAAGAGGATTTTAGAGATTTAGCTTAGAGATTTAGTAACCCTATTGTGCCTCAGTTGGGTTGGAACTTGTATTGGTATTTCTATCGAAATAGAAATGATAAGGTTCCGATATCAAACCCATGGACTCTTGATTTAGCCAAACTAATTGTCCCAAATATTTTCATTGATATTCAGTTGATTAAAGCCCTGGCCTAGAGCTACCATGCCCCAACTAAAATTTCCAAGCTTCCAAATGGTGGGTGTCTAGTTCATGTCTCAAGAGAGGCCATTATCAAGTGTTTTAACCTAAAAAAGAAAGTTGTAACAAATGTAAATTTGGGGAAACTGGAACAACAGTACAAGATGTTGAGAAGAACATATAGAAGTGGTGAGCTCCCCCTACATATGAACAAGGGTGATAATAACAAAATAGTCCCCATCCCTTCCTAAAAAATGGAGCCTTTCCCAGTTTTAGATTTTTAGGTTTACTTCTGTAGACACCTAAATTTGGACAATTAATTTATCCAAATTTAGCCCCTTTCATCTACAAATCCTTTTATTCGCATTAATTAAGTAATATTACTATTATTTAATTAATACCCTTAATTCTGCCAAATCCCTAAGGTATTTAATTAATAAAATAAATACCTTATCTCTTCAATCCCCCTTTCATCAAATGAAAAAAATAAATATAAAATTTATTTAATTCCTCACATATCATATCACTTTTCCTTAATCTTAATCAACCTCTTAATCTATTCATTAGGGATGTGCACATGCCTAATCCTTGATTAGGATGTGTCACATCCTCCAACTTTTGCAAGTTGGCTTCTAATCCTCATTAACCCCTAATTATCCTCTGATTACTAATTATTTAAGCCTAATCAGTACCTTGGTCAACTCTCCCCATCCCCCAATGAATTTTTAATTCCTTTTTATTCACCCTAGGTTCCCCTCTTCCCCATGTGAATTTTTAATTCACATTTTATTCCACCTAGAATCCCCTTTTCCCATGCATCTTCTAGAATCTTTGACTTGTCACATCAAGTCACATGTGAAAAACTCCCACCCTTTTGGAGACCCTCTCTTATCCACTAGATTCTCCCAAGCATGTGAACTTTTAATTCACATTTATTCCTCTAAGGAATCGTTTCATCTCCCAATGTACTTCCAAGGTACATGTCCTTCTTACACATCATTTTTCCTTATTCCACCTCACTTACACATCATCATATCCTTGGCCATCTCATATTCCACATGTCAAGATGTGAGGGCTTGTGAGTCCTCAACTCACCTTAGCCCTCCATCTTGGCCTTGTTGGATAAATCTCAACCATTGAATTCTCTAGAGAATTCAAATTCCTCTATAAATACCTCCTCCTTTAAGGAAAAAAAGAGAATACTTAGCCATTTTGCAACCTTATGCTGTCATTTTGTGCACTCATTTTTCTCTCATCTAACCATCCATTTTAGCCATTTTTCATTTTCATCCCACCATATACTTAATCTTGCATTTAGATACATCAATAGCCATCTAAGGAGCATACAAAGCAATCCAAAATCAAGGGCCAACCAAGGAGTTTCAACTGCAAAGAGAAGGTATAATCATTTGTAATCCTTTTTCATTTTATCTCTTTGTATTAAAAATTCCTTAGGCCAATCTTGAGGTGTTTATTTGTGTTTTTCCATTGCATCTCAGTTGTTTAGAATAGGTAAAACTCAAGGATATCACATTTTTGGCACACTCGGTGGGAAAATTCACCCCTTTGCAACAAAAATTTGGCAAACAAATAATAAATAGATCCTGGCAGAACCAATCCCATCATATCCTTCAATCCAATCCTAATCTAAGCTTTAATCTAGTCCCAGTCTAAGCTTTGTTCATCCACATTCTACTGAGCTCATTCATTCATCATCTGAATCGTATCGATATATCATCCTCAAGCATCTCTAGGCTACACATCCCTTATCATTTTCTCAATCCAAATCCCTTGAACTTTGTTTTAGGTTATTATGTGAATTGACCTAAGTGTTTGAATTGATCTTCATCATCAACATTTTCTTATTATTGTCATCCGTCCTAAGTTAGTCATCATCGTTGACCCAATCAGTCTACTTTCAACCTCAAGGTGGATTCGGTTCCACAATAATCCATTCATCTTTTAATCTGATCAATTAGTATCTTAAGTCACCTAGGGTAATATCTGAACTTGGTTTAGAATCCCTTCCATCATCCTATCTAATCCATTATTTGATCATCTCACTAATCAATCTTATCCAATGCAATCCAATCACCTCCAACCCAATCAATCTACTTCCTCTTGAGGTAGATTTCAGGGTCTTAATCATCCTTTGACCATCAACTCCAATCATCAAAATCAGTCCCATCACATCATCTAATCATCCTAATATGAGCTTTAATCCAATCCTGATTTGAGCTTAACCTAAATCCTAATCTAATCTTTAATCCATCTACATCCAAGATCCCTTCTTCAATATTCTTCTAATCCATTCTTTAATCATTTCATTGTCTTTCTAATCTATATTGATCTAATCCAACATCATAAATCCTTACCCTTCATCAATTCAACCAAAAATAGTAATCAAGGGAAACCCTAATTACATTGATGACGATAATGAAAGCCTTGTCGATCAAGAGGTATATGATGTGGATCCCCTTGATACTATCATCACTAGTAAGCTTTCCCCAACTACTTTTTGAAATCCAATCCCCCCTCTGAACTACCCCGTTATGTCTTCATCCATACCTGATCATGCTCCTTATACTACCTTTGACAAGGGATAACCAATATCTTCCCCTTCCCTATCTACATCATCCTCTTATTTGACATATGCATCCTCTTATCCTAATCTGTCATCCCACTACTCCTATTACCATCTCCCATCCATGTTCCCCTATCCTAATCATCTTTCCTCGTCTTCCCATACTAATCCTACATCCACATCTCCTCATCCTAATCCACCATCCCAAAACCTTTATTATAATCCATCACCCACATCCTCTTGTCCCACTACACCACCTGTATCCTTTTGTCCTAGTCCACAATCCATGTCCCCCTATCCTAATTCACCATTCCAATATCCTTACCTTAACCCTCCATCCAATCCTACTCTTCCATCTACTCCTAGTCCTACATCTATTCCCACTCTTGCATCTACTCCTAGTCCTACATCCAATCCCATTCCTCCATCTAACCCTAGTCCACCAATCCATAATCCCTCATCCATTTCTACCACCCTACTCAAGCCAACCATATGCAAGTCTCTCATTTCAAAATTTCTCCAAGGACTCATGACAAAGAATCCATCCCCAACTCCACATCTTGAAGTCATGGAACCATGTCATCTTGATCCATCATCCCCGATCACTAGTGATGAGGCCCTTCTCCATACCGCACCTATCATTTTTGTTACCACCCCTAGCATACTCAAATCGTTGAAACCATCAAACCCACTGAATCGATTGAACCCCTATCTCCTACTCCAAGAGCCACCAAATCCATTGAAGACATCCAAGTCCAATCCACTCCCTCTAATCCTAGATCCACCCAATCCATCAAAAATACCAAAATCCAATCCACTCCCCCCACTTCTAGTAGTACCGAAACCCATTTCCATGAACCTCATGAATCCTCCATAATTTTGTATCCCCCTATTGAAGATTCCCTCCAACATTCTGTTATCATCCCACCCACACAAAATGAGTCATTCCAAGAATTTGATCCAAAGAACGTCACCATATCCCCTCCTCCACATCAAGATCCTGCAATCCCATCTAGTCCATCTCAAGCTCATAGTCCTTCATCCTTCTGACCCATGATCCCCATGAAACTAGAGATCCAATCACTCCATCGCACGAGCTATTATCACCTGCTACCATGAATCCTGATGCTGTCATATCACCTAATTCCTCTCTCGATCCGTTACTATTTACTCCACTTGATCAGGATGCTACTACCCCATCATCTGCATCTCACAATCCTCCATCGTTGCCTAGTTCTCCCATCCCAACATTGTGTTTATTATCCCTCATCCCTCTCACATTCATCCATAGTGGTCTCCTTGCAGAAGAAAAATAGAGCATATACACCACCCATCCTCCCCCACATAATAATGGACTCGCATCATTCTTCCAGAATAGAAAAAATCCTGTCCTAGATCAAATGCTCAAGAGAATGAACTATCAAGGAAAATGTTTAGGTCTTCATGAGCAAGGTATTATTTAGCCCATCCAAGCTAAAGAACATTTTTATATGCAAGGTCTTGGATGTACTACTCACAATTTGTAATCCAAGAATGTTGGTATAATCTCTACACATCTTCCCCGATCCTCTTCTAAAAAGATAAGAGGCTCCTCCCATAACTCCACTAGATCGTTTGTTGCCATCCCACCTCCATCATATCGCTTCAAAACAACCATCCATATTCCTCCTTCATCCGCTCCATCCATTTTGGGTCCTTATGTTCCCCTGTCCCCCATCACATATACTCCAAGTCCTAAGTCCATTTTGGGCCCTTACATCCCAAAATCACCTCCACCATCTCATCATATTATCCATCCATCACCTATCCATGTTCCCTAATCAGGATCAACAAAGGAATGTACCTATACATCATCCATCCACATATTATCCTCAAAATCCTACCTTTGTCCCTCCATTCATATTCCCTCCACATCATCCATCTACTTGCACCCATCCCATTCCTACTAAAAGCACTTTGGATGCCAAAGTACAAATTCATAAATCTAAACATCCACATGAATCAAAAGCTCCTTATGTCCCCTCTAAGAGACATATTGAAGAAAAGAAAAATAAAATCCAAAATCCAAATCAAATCCATAGGACACAAAGGCCCACAAAAGAAAAAATCAAAACCATGTGGATCCCAAAGAAAAAAGATGCAATGCCTTCAAATGAAGTATCCATAACAACATCCAAAGTTACTACTCCAAAAGCTAATCATGAAAATCCTCCTAAAGCCATTTTGGGTCCTTATGTCCCAAAATTTTCTATCACCTCTCCTCCATTATATCCACATCCTCCATTGCACCCTCCATTAGCCCCACATCAGCCAACCATTAATCCTCCTATCCTTTCACACCTCCCACCACATGTGCCAATGTTGATCTCGACCACGCCTCCCCATCATACGTTTACTCCATCATTCCATCCATACACTTTCTAACATCCCATCCATTATTCCACAGACCTCCCCCATCAAATCCCTTTAATACCTACCCTTGCATAATTCCTCCATTGTCATAACTAAGGTTGTACCAACATCCAATAGTCACTTCAAACATGAGATCTTAATACTTCGTATGGAATTTGATGCTTGATTCCTTCATCCACATCCTTATCACATGTGTTCTACATCCACTTATCCAACTCCCTATACTTATCCATCTCCACCCACATTCTATCCAAAAATCCAAAAAAATACAAAAAAATCAACAAAAAGGAAAAAAATTGTCAAAAACAAATAAATACAATAGTAAAGAGAAATCATTCCTCCAATGGTGAAAACTTTGCAAACAAGCACCTTGGATAAGTACCATGATGAAAACCTAGTAAACATACATCATGCATAAATCCCCTATCTAGTTTAATTATGCACTTGGGGGCACCTGCATCACTTTCACCCACCTCCTTCATCCCACCTATCTTACACATCCTTCACCTCAATCCCTCCATCCTCCTTGTGATCTTGATATAGCTAGGGGAAAACATATATACATTATTGGGATACCTCTTGGCATACTTTCCCTTCATCCATACATTATCATATTCTTTGTCCACCCATCGTGTTACCATACACCTATCCCCCTATCCTATTCCTTATCCACATCCATCTACCTTCTTTGTCTATCTGTCATGCTACCATCACTATCCCTTCCTTATCCAAGCATCTTACCTTCATTCATCAAACTCCCTCATCCACCCATCCTATCCTCCTCCAACTATTTCCTTTATCTTCCATTGCACCTATCTTTCGCCCCTTTTTCCTTATCACACATGAAATATCTCGAATGGGGGCATATACTTCCTTTGTGACATAAGTACTTGGAGACATCATTCATCAATCCTATCTAAATTTTTGTCTTCCCATCCTTATCTTGCTATCCATCCATCCAAACAATCCCTTTCATATTCCCATCTTTTTTTTCCTACCTATCCAAACAATCCCTTTCGTCTCCCCATTCTTGTCTTCTTATCCATCCACACAATCCTTTTAACCTCCTTATCCTTATCTATCCATCCTAGCATCACTCCAACTCCTTATCTTCCTATCCATCCCTATCTCTATTCCCCATCCCTTTCATCCCCTATCCCTATCTCCCTATTCACTCATCTCTCTCTTCATCCCATCTTATAATCCCTTGCCATTGGTATTTAGCTATAGGCTTCTCCTAATGCAATCCAATTCCATCTATCTAATCATCATCACTTCTACTTCTCTTGCACATCTTTCAAATTCCCTATCACTTTTCATCACTCATCTCTCTATCATATCATCCACCCAATTCATTTTGATGATTTGGACTGCTATCCCATTCCTGACCTTAGTGTGATCACCATCATCATATCTTGTCCGACAAGTCTATCCTATCTTGTCATATTAGTCCCATCTTTTTATCCACTTATCTAATCATCTGATCATCCTTTATCCATCATTTGATGTTGGTCATTGGTTGAACTATGTTGCCCCTACGCTTTCACGTAGGCAAGGTCAATCCTTTGATCCACCCCCAAGGCTTCTTTATCATCTATCATTAGTTGTTCTACTTCTGTCCATCCTAGGTCAGTCATCATCCTTTTATCGAACTATGAGGGCTCTACGCTTTCACATAAGCAAGGGTAATCTTTGATCGACCCCGAGCCTCTAGGTCTTTAGGGTGTGCCAGTATCATGGCTTGTCTTCATTGTGTCATGTCATCAAGCTATGCCCTTATCTATCTAGTTCCTAATAAACAAGTTCCACTTGCATCATGAGATCCAATCGGTTTTGAATACCCCATGTCATATTGATCTTTTAGTTTAGTAACCATCATCAGTCTCAATAGGATGCATCCTTCCTAATAGACTGCATCAATCCCATCCATCCCCTTGACCCTATGGCAAAGGACATTTGAAATTGATTGCAATATTTTGATACTTTTGGATTTTCTTTATCATTTGACCTCCCTATCATCACTTGTCAAGGCCACCATGATCCATCATATTATGGTGTGGTTTTATTGGTCAACATAGGGGCATATTTTGATCTTTTTATTTATATTTTTGTCTTATTGGTTGTCCCATGTAGTACCCACCAAGATCTCTGAGGTCTTGTGTTACGTTGGGGCATCCTGTGTGCTTGTGGTTATCCCAATACCTAGCCCGACCAAGGTCATCATGAATTTGGGGTGTTGGGATAGCCTCTTTGTTTGTTGTGTTTGTTTTATGCATTAGATTCTAATATGCCCTCATCCTTCATACCTTGGTGTATCGTGTCTTATGCTATAGCAAAAATCAGTGCTCTTAAAGATGGAAAATTGCATTAGGATTGAATTTCATCCTCCATTCCATCATCTTGCATATATCCTTCATCCTCTCATCTATCAAAATCCCCTCATCCCTTCATCCTTCATCACTCTCCCTCCTCTATCCATCCAATCTCTTATCATCATTTCTTCAATCTTCTTAGAATAATATAGATTGCTTATTCTAAGCATCTTTTCCATCATCATTTTTATTCCCTTCATCCATCTCACATCTCAATCCTATCCTCATCAACTCATATCTCACACAAGTCATCTAATTAAATCCTTGGTCTTGTCCCCAGTCTTGTTACAAGCCTTAACCCCATCATCGTTATCATCATCATCCATCTGTAACCTTCCCTATCCCTTCACTATTGTTTTGGGATGTATCCTTCCCTCATCAAAAACACTTTCATCATTATCATTGGGAGGTATTCTTCCCTAGCCTTTAGTGGTGTTTTGGGATGTATCCTCCCTCATCAATACCACTCATTGGGGTGTATCCTTCCCTATCCTTGTATTGTTTTGGGATCTCTCATTCCCTCATTGACAACACTCCATCCATCATCAACCACATTTGGCTTGTACCTTGATCAGGGCAACATAACCTTTTGTCCTTAAATCCATTTGTGCTTCATCCATCTCCTACTGCTTATCATTCCATTCATTTGCATCATCTTCTGCATCTCTCCTTGCATCATCTCATCCATTTCGAGAGCACACATGTGTTCTCTTGAACCCACATGTCCTCTCAAGGGGGCATCCTCAATCCCTAATCTTCAACTTCACCCCCATCTTTTGAATGATTAGGGAATCTTTTCCAATCTAACCGTCTTCTTTTGGGTTCTATGTTCTAATATTCTTTGAAATGATGCTACTTCGTAACACCATATCAAAGCGGGGAAAAATGTAGACACCTAAATTTGGACAATTAATTTATCCAAATTTATCCCCTTTTGTCTAAACATCCTTTTATTTGCATTAATTAAGTAATATTACTATTATTTAATTAATACCCTTAATTCTGCCAAATCCCTAAGGTATTTAATTAATAATTAAATACCTATCTCTTCAATCCCCCTTTCATCAAATGAATTAAATAAATATGACATTTATTTAATTCTTCACATGTCACATCACTTTTCCTTAATCTTAATCAACCTCTTAATCTCTTCATTAGGGATGTGCACATGACTAATCCTTGATTAGGATGTGTCACATCCTCCAATTTTTGCAAGTTGGCTTCTAATCCTCATTAACCCCTAATTATCCTATGATTACTGATTAGTTAAGGCTAATAGTACCTTGGTCAACTCTCCCCATCCCCAAGGAATTTTTAATTCCTTTTTATTCACCCTAGGTTCCCCTCTTCCCCATGGAATTTTTAATTCACATTTTATTCCTCCTAGAATCCCCTTTTCCCATGCATCTTCTAGAATCTTTGACTTGTCACATCAAGTCACATGTGACAAACTCCCACCTTTTTGGAGACCCTCTCTTATCCACTAGATTCTCCCAAGCATGTGAATTTTTAATTCACATTTATTCCTCCAAGGAATATTTTCATCTCCCAATGTACTTCCAAGGTACATGTCCTTACACATCATTTGTCTTTATTCCACCTCACTTACACATCATTACATCCTTGGCCATCTCATATTCCACATGTCAAGATGTGAGGGCTTGTGAGTCCTCAACTCACCTTAGCCCTCCATCTAGGACTTGTTGGATAAATCTCAACCATAGAATTCTCTAGAGAATTCAAATTCCTCTAGAAATACCCCCTCCTTTAAGGAAAAAGAAAGAAGGAACACTTAGCCATTTTGCAACCTTATGTTGTCATTTTGTGCACTCATTTTCCTCCCATCTAGCCATCCATTTTATCTATTTTGTATTTTCATCCCACCATCTACTTAATCATGCATTTAGCTACATCAATAACCATCTAAGGAGCATACAAATCAATCCAAAATCAAGGGCCAATCAAGGAGTTTCAGCTACAAAGAGAAGGTATAATCATTTGTAATCCTTTTTCATTTTATCTCTTTGTATTAACAATTCCTTAGACTAATCTTGAGGTGTTTCTTTGTGTTTTTCCATTCAATCTTAGTTGTTTAGAATAGGTAAAACTCAAGGATATCACAACTTCAAAAAAACCTATCATGCATTGTTCCAAGTACTAGGGATAGATGGAGAAAAAAATATGTCAGTGGGATTGATGAGGATGGTTCTGATTATTCAACACCCTGAGTCAAATGTAAAATTTTATTTTTCATCTCTAATTGAAGAAAAAATAAATGAGGTTTTGTTGCAGGTCAGAGAGGATAAGGCTCCCATTCCATTTAGAAAATATTATATTTTGTGTCATTTAATCTTGTACCAAAATAAAATGAAATGGACTAGGAGAATGAAGATATGCACACAAGAGAGTGGAGTAAGACTCCCATTATAGAATTGGTGTTACATTTGGGACAATAGGTGTACAAAACGTGAATTTGATGTATTTAGGGATGACTTTGTTGTTATATTGATAGCTTCCCTTGGTTACCCAACACCAAGGTTACTTGAATCTTTGATGATTGTAATCAGGATTGTACAATACAAGCCAAAACTTGGATGCACTTATAATTATGCTCATTGGTTCCTCATGCCACAACACACCATTATTAGAATGTATGGTTGTTACCAAGCACCACACATCTTTCCAAAATTCATACCTGTGAGAGTATTTTTTCTAGAATTCATGTGCTAAGTGCTTTGGATGGAACATGCATTAATGAGGAATCAGAGGAAAGGAACATTTTTTCCTAATCTAACAGTAATTGAGGAATTTTCTATTGGATTAGATATGTTGGAAGAATTATAGACATTCATGAGGGTTAATTATCCCCTCAAGTTTGGAAAGGAAAGAGTATGTGACCCAGAGGGTCACATTAATATGATTAGAAGGACCTTGCTAACAAAGAGGGTCATAATTCATGTATTTGACCCTGAGGAGGATGTAATAAGGAATTTGGTATACTTTGCTAACAAATTTTAGACTAGAAGGAGATGGATAATGATGATGAGGTGTGAAAATCAGAAGAAGGAGAAGAATAAAAGTTTCAAAGGGTTTTTTGCTAATGAACCTAACCCCCTTAAGAGAATGCAAATGATTGTTGACAAGTTTGATGAGTTATACAAAATGGCCCAAGGTGAGGGGTTGATTCCACTTCCCACACATCACCAACCATCTCATGATGCATCCACATCATGAACACCACCTCCATCACCTACACATCCATCCCCTCCATCTCCTACACATGAACCCCAGTCCAAGAGATATAAAATTGAGTCATTAGTTGATTATGGATCAAGTGATGAGGAAGAAGAAGCAGCCATAGCTCTAACTGAAATGAAGGAAGTAGTAGAGCAACAAAAAATTCAAGAGCCTCATGATCCTGAGATCAAGCTATCAAAAGAGGGATATGATGATATTTAGGAAGATGAGAGGGTAGTGGCTTCTCTAAGGTTTATGGAAGATGGTGGTTTTATCCATACCAATGAATTCAAGGATTTTTGGATTAAGATGAAGATGAAACAATTTGATGAAAGATTGAAAATCAATCTTATAGGAGCTCATGAATCAAAGCAGGCTAAAATCCAAGCTCATACATTTTTAGAATTAAATGTTGATAATATCAATGTCACCCCACAAGAGGCAAGAGAACTAGTATTGAAAAATGATATGTTGATTATACTAGGGATCGAGTTATCCAAAGTTTTTTTTTTGATGAAATTAGAGCACAAGATGATCCAATGTTAGTAGTAGAGTTTGATTCAGAGGAAGGCGTTTTGGGAACAAGGTACAACCCTATTACCCAGACTCTTTCTTTTTGGACAAAACAAAAGAACACAAGGAAGCCTCAACTATTGGATGTAGTGTAGGAAATGAGGGTATTAGCCATGATGAGAAGGATGAAAGACACAACTCCTATAGAGGCTACAACTATAACCATGCATTATGTCATGTTCACTAAAGACGTGGTACAAAATATGGAAAAGAAGATCAATGAATATGAGAAGAGATTAAAATTGTCAAATGATGAAGTAAAAAAATTGTTTATTGAGAATGTGAAGATGAAGAAGTAGTTGCAGTAGGCTACCACAGTAAGATGGGATGAACTAGTTGGGTATGTGTAGGATCATGATGGGTATGTGACTGGCAACTTCTTTTTAACCCAAAATTGATGAAATGAAAAGGGTTTTTAAAGGAGATTCTTAGTTTTCCACCAATAAAAATTATGCCTTACTTTGAATTTAATAAGTAATTACTATTCATTTTATGTTTCAATTATGACTAAAGTCCTGATTGATAGGCTAATTGAAAAACATCTATAGCTTTCAAACAGTATCACACTTTTTGAATAAAAAAATGAATCACAGTCTATGCTTCGTACACTATAGGATTAAAAAAAGAAAAATTGAATTTCATAAATTTTTGACTAGGTTAAGGTAGTCAGACATACAAGTTTTTATATTTTTTAAATGTTGTAATAAAAAATTCATAATTAATTATTTACTTGGAAAAAAATTACCAAAAAATATGCATCACATCAGGACATGAGTCCTCTACTTATATCTAATATCTTATTAAAAAATATTATCATTTTATTGTGGTTAGGGTGGTCAGATAGACACCTACTTCTTATTTTTTCCTTGAAATTTAAGTACTATTGCATTGAAATTTCAAATTTTCAATAAATATATATATTTTTTAAAAAGACCTAGTAGTTTAGAAACTATATTCAATTTTCTACAGATTCTTTTCTTACATATTTTTGAAATAATATAGATAACTTATTCAAATTTTTATGTCAAGTTTCCTAACTCTGATTTTTCTTAATTTTTTGCCACTTAAGGACCTATCTTTTCCATGATGATCCTCCACATACCCAGTTGTTTATCACCCACCTATTCAGCATGAAGATCCATAGATTCAACAATTGAAAGATGGAATTTCTAAACTGAAGAAACATAACATGGAAGATGTCAAGCAAGATATCATGGAGATTTTGCAGAAGATATTGGATCATAGAATTAGGATATTGAAGGAGAAAATAGGTGGATTATATGAAAGCTTTAGCAATATGATCAAAGCTTTGGAATAGATAAATGCTAACTACCCTATCATTGAACAATTCTAGAAGAGGTAGCAACCAACCTATCACATACTGAATACTCTATGCAAAGCCACACAAAGGGATGCAGATGCTCCACCAAGACTCAAACCAACACAGGGAATGGTAAATGGTGTAATTGAGGAGTATAAGTATTTGGAAGATATGAGGAAGAAAGTGGAGAATAGGAGGATTACATTTGACTCCATTGAATGCCTCTTTAGCCCATCAATATTCAAAGATGACAATAAGATAAATGGAATGGATGAGTGGAAAGAAGAATTTGATCAGTTAGTTCAAACACATGTACAGGATGATGGGGAGATCAATCTTGACAAACTCCATACTTTACTTGATGGGATTATCATGTTGGACAATGGATACATGAATTTTGTGGTGGATGTTAGAAATCTCCTAGATAATAGATGGGAAAATCATCTCACAAACTTCACATCTGCACAAGAGTTCAAGTGGCTGAGTAATCTAACAATAAATAAGTGACATGAGAAATATTTGGGATCTCATGAAGATTGATTACAAGCATCACAAGGAGAGATTATCATACAGTAAAATCTTTGAATAGGTCAAAGATTAATGGATTAAATACATGTTTATTGTTAAGTTCTTTCAGTTATGTTGAATTTCATAATTATGTTTTGTTATCAAAAGACATGTCCTTTGGTCTAAAGCTTGTTGCCTCATATAAATGAGAGAGACCAAGAACAAAAGAAATCATTAGATTAGATATAGGGAAAATTAATAGGAAAGTAGGGATAGATATAATGCTTACATTTCAAAAGACCATGATGCATGTATAAATTTTGAAGAAGTCAATGGAAGATATTTGATTTTGTGGCCTAATATTGGTATCATTTGTTTGTTGGAATTATTCAACTGTCTAGTTGTCTCCACCTTAATGCTTCTTTGTTTTTTAAATTGATATATCAAGTATATATTTGATTTATCAATGCACATTTGATATATCTATGTGTTGTGATTAATTGGTTTCCCCATAGGAATCAAATATCCTTTTAACAAATCACAATAATATGAAAGTGTTAATTGAATAAATAAGAAGAACCACATAGTTAGGATTGTCAATCTGTCTCCAATATGGCGTTATCTGTGTCCTTGCATAATTTACTCAATTGGTTCTTTCAAGTAAAAATTAAATCATTTCGATAAATTGTAAGTACCTAGTTGTATCAGTTGGATTTATAAGTAGAGTTTTTCAATCGTATACCTACACGTTTATACAAGTTATAAACCAATATTAATGTGCCAAGAAGTTTGAATTATTGTCATTATAGGTCACATATTCTAGATCTTTATTGGACTCCATCCACCCAACAAGGCACTGGTCTTATCCATCTCATCATTTAGTCTTATCCAATTAATTTTCAAAGCTTTACATCTATTAATTGAACATATTCATAAATCCACCTTGATATTGCTTATACAATTTATACTAAGTAGGTCTACATCTCTCTACTTCCAATTTCCATTTTGGATAGATTGCTTAAGCAATAAGCACATAATTTAAATCTACTCCATTTGCATAGGTACACCCACCTAGGTCTGGTAGAGCCTGAAGAGAAGAAGGTTCAAATTCATCATTTTTCCTTGTACGTTAGCCAAAAACATACCAAGAGCTTGGAAACCTCTTGTGGTTTCTCAACCAACATTTTTGAGAACTAACAGGCAGATTATCAAGCATTCAAGAGAATTCTTCAAGTGCCAATCATCATGTCAAAGGTTGTTTGCATCATGTTGTTTTAGAGCTAACAATTGTGGTGTAGGGTTTTGTGATTCAAGGAAGCATTGCATTTAAGGTCTATCAACATTAAGCTAGAGTGAAGAACCACATCAATTGGAGCCATCACTTACATGTTTGTAGTACTTTATTGCTATGGTTTGGTGAGTTGCAACACTATCTTTTGTTCATTCATCATTCTCTTTTCATATTTCATTCTATTTCAAGGTATAATTACCAACAAGGGGTTTGAGCAAGGAAAACCCTTATTCACTAACCCCCACAACATTTTCCCCTCTTCTTGTGTGTGATTTGTAGTGCTAGGTTGAAAATTTACCAAGAATAAAAATTGGAGAAAAGTTTTCAAACCCTCAAATTTGTCATCAAGCCTTGGAGAAGCTTGGAGAAGACCTACAAGTGTTATTTTATAGTTTCAGGTCCAGAAACCAGTCAAAAAGAGCAGAGCGGACCAAGAGGCATAAAATCCACTTCAAAATTTCTAGAAAAGTGGAAGTGGACTGATTCACCACTATTGGTGAATGAGTCTCACTATATAGGCATGAACAAGATTTTTGTAGATCTAGATACCCTTTTGGCTGAAACCTGCTCAAATGGACTTTCTTGAAAACTGGGTTGATTCACCTATGCTAGTGTGTGAGTCCTAGTTAGCTTCAACAATAAAATTTTGAGTGATCCAAACCTCCATCCTATCTTCTTTAGTCTTCCAAGTGGGCACTTCCAGTCTCATATCTTTTTACTACATTTTGTTCACTTTCTCAAGTCATTTAGCATTTTTTTGTATATCACACTATGTTTTCTAGCATATATTGTCTTTTCAAAGTTTACACTTGAGGGTGATCCCCAAAGTATACATCATTCAATCCCTAGAACCTTCCCTTTGCCAGTTATAAATCTCCTTTACATTGAAATATCAAGGGTTTGTTCTTGAGTGAAAGGTTGAAAATTGGTCTTTCTCCTTTTAGGTCCAAAACCCTAGAAGCAAAAGAAAGCACACCCAATTTTCTTCTTTTAAATACTATAACACCAAGTAGACAATAATCACAATTCAACAACTATTACGAAAAAAATATATACATATTCCTTAAAATATATTAGCTACACATAGATATATTCAACCATGGAAAGGTCTTTATTAGATTGCAACTTAGAATTAGAAAAAAAAATCCCTCAAGCCTTAAAAATAGTAACATATTGCATTTGATACTTTGGACTACACTTAGACATGTGTAACATAGAAAATTATCTTCCCTCATAATTTCACATTTTTTTTAACCTACTTCATTTTCCACTTTCATAGCATGTTCTAGGTCCATTTGAGCTCAAAACATGGCCGATTTACTCTACACTAATGTTTTCCCAAATTTTAGAGTATAATATTATTTTTGTCTCTATTTTAGGAGCATGTATCAAATTCCATATAATTTTGTTAATATGTGAGTGTGATGTGTAGACATCCATTTGATGCACTAGCATGATCCTAAATGTTTTTGATTTTCTAACATTGCTTTCTCACTCAACTTATTATTTATGCCTATTGTAACATTCACTTGGAAATATAACAATAATGCAATGATATTTACTAAACCTAAAAGATGAAAAAAAAAAATGCAAAGGAGAAATAACACAACACCACCTCAAGATTAGCCGAAGTTGACTTGAATAAAATAAAGATAAACAACATATTATACCTTGTCCAAGTGATCCTTTTGGTTGGCCCTTTAATGTAGCTTGAATGTGTGTTCCTTGATGGAAAATAGACTAAAATGCTATGCAATGTGATCTAGATGAGATGATGAATGCAATGAAAGATGTGGGTGTTTTGATAGATGAATAATAATGGATGCAATGAAAGTTTCAAAATGCAACAATGGAGGTTGAATGAAAAATGCTTGAAGTTGAATGCTTGAGTGTAAAAAATGCTTGAATGTATGTTATGAATGAAAATGAGACAAAATATTCCATTTTAATGGAAGATTCTCTAAAGGATTAAATGGCTAGGATTTAGCCAACATGGACAAGATGGAGGGTTGTGGTGAATTGAGGACTCACAAGCCCTCACATCTTTCCATGTGGAAGGGGAGATGTCACAAGGACATGTGATGTGGAAAGAGGACATGTGAGGTGGAGGTACTTGAAAGTACCTTAGGATTAGGGGAAGATTTCCTCAAAAAGGAAATTTTTGTCCCTATACAAGGATGATGGTGACAAGTGAGGAATTTTAGAAAGTCCTCTCTTATCATCATGGGGATGAGAGAAGTTGTTGGGAGAATAAATGTGAATTTTAAATTTGCATGATTGGGGAGTACCTTGGGGATAAGACAAGGTCCTCATAAAGGAGGTCCTTGTCGCATGTGACTAGTGTGACAAGTGAGAGAATTTAGAATTTCCCAAAAACCTACATGGAGAAGAGAAATGTATTGAATGAATAAATGTGAATTTTTAATTCACATGGGGAAGTGGTCAATGCTTAAAAGGGAAATGATGGAAAACAATGACAAAGGAAAACAAAAGAAAGCAAAACCTCAGGGGTGGATCAAATGATCAACCTTTCCTATGTGAAACCACAAGGGCAATGTAGTTCAAAAAGGACTAAACAAGGATAAGAGCGTAAAGGGGAAAATGGAGACCATGATGGATGACCAAAAAAAGATAGATAAAATGCCTTGGGGGTATATGAAATGATCAGCCTTGCCTACATGAAAGCACAGGGGCAATGTAGTTCAACCAAGACTAAAAATACTGACATGATAGGATGGGATCTAAATAGAGATTGAGACGATGAAGGAATCTTTATGGGAGCGAAGGACTGACAAGAAGACAAGACTAATGACACAAGCTCAAATTAGGATAAAAGGTCAGGGTGGCAGATAGCAAATGAAGTTCATCCAATGTGCAACCACAATATACCAAGTGACCAGATGATGAATGTGGATGAGAGGATAGGATTGATAGGATGATGGGGATATGAGATCAGGTTGGGTGAAAGCATAAAGTAACTAGGATGAAAGTGTGTCATAGAAAAATTGTTCGTTTTCATTTTCATGGTCTTTTAGGTCTTGTTTCATGGTGTTGGAACTATGTTGCTTTGATTTGATGATGCATCATGGCTTGAACATACTTATTTAGGTACTAAAATTCAAAGAACGTCTTGTGAAGGTGTTGTGAAGTGTTGTGAGACATTTCTACATTCTTCTAGACTCTATTTAATGCATTTCACCTAAAAATCACCTCTTCATTCATCAAGAAGTCCTATATTGAGGTGTTGTAAAGTCTTCTAATAATATTTCATGCTTTTCTAGGCACATCTTCACTATTTACACCTTTCTCATGCTTTATTTTATTTTTTTATGCCATCATATGCTTATATTAAGTGTATTTTTGGATCTTATCCTGACAAACAACATTAAATATAACATTTTTCTTGACACATGGTTTTAGGTCCCAGGTGGAACCCATTCACCATTAGTGGCGAATGAGTCCCCCTTGGCCCCAAATTCAAAATATTTCAAATTTCCTTTTAGGATTTTATTCAAATTCACTTCATGTCAACTTGTGATGAGGTATGAATGGTTAGTAAGGCACAATAATTGTATAAATAAGTGTTTTCACCTCATTTTACATCTCCTAAGTCTTTCTAGCAATCTCCACATTCAAGCATATATTCAAGTACTCAAGCATTCTACATCATCAACTTAAGCACTTGCAAGCACTTTGGAGTAGCCATTGACATCAAGGATCTTGGTAAGTTAGTAACATTTTCATGTTTTTCATTTATCATTTCCTTTACATTTCCTTCATTTATATTGGGTTTGATTACCAAAGTGGGGTTTGACCAAGACAACCCCCTATTCACTAACCCCTCAACATTTTTCCCCCTTTTGCATGTGATTTGTAGCCTTGTTTTGCAGATTTAACAGGTTTAAAGGTGTTGAAAAGTGGAAATTAAGTCAACTAGGCTCTTCAAGTCAACTTATCATCCTTTCAAGCATTTTGATTGTTTTCCATCCATTTCCTATAGAACCGACCCCAGCAAACCGACATTCAGACATCTCCAAATCTAGTGTAGCAAAGTTGCCTCCTAATTTTCCAAAAATCTTGGGAGGACTGATTCACCACCCTTGGTGAATAAGTCCCTCTTGAATCTGAAAATATATATATTTTTAGATTCTGGATCTCAACTATCAGAAATCAGTTCCCAACAATTTTTCATCAGTAGGAGGACTGATTTGCCACCCTTGTTGAATGAGTCCCACTGTGAAAAAATTAGTAAAATCCATTAGTATTCGAGACACTCAAGATAGCTCACATGTCATCCAAGTGCACTTAGATTTACCCCTGTACCTTCAGTTTTTCATAATTTCTTCATTTTCATTGTTGTTTGCATATCATGTACTATGTTTTCAAACAAAGCATAAATCCTAGATTTTCATTCATTTTAGATCATCTTAATTAGTCAATTACATTTAGTTAAGTTAATTTACATCATATCACATTGCATACATCCTAATTTGAGTGTAACATAAGAATTTTTGGATCCAATCTCTCTCCTTTTAGGTGAAAAAACCTATAAGAGTTAGAAAGTCCATTGGGTCCAAAAATCTATCATAGCAAGGTAGATAATGATTGAGCCTAGTACGAATGGCACCTACGACCATGTTTTCACCAAATGCACCCATCCAAGGTGCCACCAAGGGTGGTTTTCACTATAGGATGAATTATTTCTCTTTACTATTTTCTGATTTTTATAAGTTTTTTGATTTTTTTGTATTTTTGACAATTTTTTACTTTCTTTTGTATTTTTTGGATTTTGCAGGATAGGATACCCTAGCTGATTTAAGTGTAGAACCTTTTCAAGTGCATGATGTTAATGGAGTCCTCTAGGGGATCTCCTTTAGGTGTAGCAAGTCTATATGCTCCTAATCCATACTTTGTTGTGATGACATAGGGACCAAGCCAATTTGCTTCAAATTTTCCCTTATCTCGATCTTGTTGAGTGTGTTGATTATCCTTGAGGACTAAATCACCAATGTTGAACTGGTGAGGATGAACATTATTGTTGTAACTTATTTTTAGACAATTCTGATAGGCTTGGAGGTGTCCATACGCTTTGATTTGTCTTGCAACCCAAGCATCTTGATCGTTAATAAGATTCTTCAAGGAGATTCTCAGTGAGGGAATTTCTACCTCAATTGACAAGATGGCCTTGAGACAATAACAAGAGAATACAGAGTGGCACTGGTAGGAGTACGAATGGACATGTGGTAGGCCCAAAGGGTGGGATGGATGTGAAGGTGCCAATCTTGAACATTATTATTGACAACCTTTTTAAGGATCCTAATGAGGGTTCTATTGGTGGCTTCTGCCTGACCATTACCATAGGGGTAATAAGGTGTAGACCAATGATGTTGGATGTGGAAGGTGTCGCAAAGGTGTTTCATGGCTTGGTTCTTGAATGGATTTCTATTATCAGAAATGATGGTGGATGGTATTCCATACCTGTAAAGAATATGGAAGAGGATGAATTTAGAAATTTGAGTACCTATGATTTGTGAGAGTGGCATTGCTTCCACTGACTTAGTGAAGTACTCAGTTGCAGTGATAATAAAGGTATGGCCATCAAAGGATGGGGGATATATCTTTATGATTATTTCAAAACCCCACTAAGAGAAGGGCCATGGTGCTATAAGAGGCTACAGATCTTGTGCAAGAGCATGTATCAAATCCACATGTTGTTGACAAGGTAGGAACTTCTTGATGAACTCACAAGAATCATGTTCCAATTTGGGCCAATAGTAGCCTACTCAAAGAATTCTTTTGGCCAAAGCCATGCCATTAGAGTGAGCCCCACATACACCACTATGCACTTTTGTTAATGTAGTGCGGGATTCAGTCTCATTCAAACACCTAAGGAGGGTTCCATCATACCCATGATGATAGAGTGTATCGCCTAAAATGGTGTAATGAGATGTACATTGGGTGAAATATTTTCATTGATTGTGTGTCAGATTGGGAGGTAGGATATGGTCATGAAGGTAAGTGTAGATATCATGGTACCATGGTGACTTGGGACCTACAATGTCGCACACCATCTCACTTTCTGGGATATCATAAGTTGGGATTAATAGTTGTTTAAAGAGGAACTCACACTTTTTTTGTCTTTAGGAATGTCAATTAAGGAGCCAATGGTAGCCATGGCATCTACTACTTTTTTTTATACTCGTGGAATCTGGTCAAACTAGATGGAAGTGAAATACTTTTTGAAGTCAACAACCATGTGTTTATAAGGCAACAACTTATCATCTTTTGTAGCAAACTCATTGTTGACCTATTTGATGATTAATTGAGAATCACCAAAGACTTTCAAGTGAGTGATATGCCATTGGATTGCAATTATGAGGCCAGTAAGAAGAGCTTTTTATTTAGTTATGTTTTTTGTGAATAGGAAGGCTAGCCTAAATGACTTTGGTATATAATCACCTTGGGGGGTGACTAGCAAGATTCCTTCCCCTGATCCATTATGTGTGTACAACCCATCAAAGTATAGTGCCCATGTGGCCACTTTTGTTACTATGAAGACCCCTTCATCGGGAAATTTTGTTGTCAGAGGATAGGCATCCACCAAGGGAGCATCTACCAACTGATCAACTACTACTTGTCCTTTAATAGCTTGTCGATCCACATATTCTATATCAAATTCACTTAACAACATGACCCACTTAGCCATGCAACTAGTCAGAGTTGTTTTAGATAATAGATATTTGAGTGGATAGACCATGGAGATGAGCTTTACTGGATGATTGAGCATGTAATGTCAGAGCTTTTGCTCACTGAAAACCATGGCTAGGAAATATTTTTCCATTGGGGAATAATTAAGCTCATAACCCATGAGGGTCCAACTAATGTAGTAGATTTCTCTTTCATTTCATGACTCATCATGCTATGCTAACAATGCCCCCAGTGCCACTAAAAAAGCAAAAATATATAGTGTAATGCCAAGAAAGTGCATAAGACAAGATTAAAAGAAAACATGCAATGCAAATCTAATGCTAAGAAACAAAGAAAAAAGGAAAGTCAAAAACATAAATAAAGCTAGAACAATCTCACCAAATTTGTACGTATTTCCATGATTCATCTCGATCGCCCTTCTCCATTTTTCTTCTAGTAGTATAATTACCCTCAGATTTTTCGTAAGTTCATGCAAGTATAGCCTAAGATAGTGATTTAGCAAAACATCAAAGAGTCAAGATAAGTGCTCTCAAAAGTCATAATATTTTGTGAGTTTTTGAGAGAGATTGGAATGATGAAGGATAGATCAATTTATAGAAAATTGATTATTCGAATGACAGGCAAAGATCGAAAGATCAATGGATGGTTGAGATCGATTGATTAGACATGCATTATGGTAACTGTCAGTGATGACATGAGTGATATAAATTAGAAATAAAATTAAATATTAAATAAATGATTTAATCTTCTAGTTTGGTATTTGAAAACAAAAGAATTATCTTTGCATGACAAAGATGAAGATTGATTAAAGCAACTGTTGTTCGAATGCACACACAAGGTTTAATTAAGTAAATAGGAATATTTAATTAATCTACATGTACATGTAAATGAGTTAGAACTGGATGATTGAATGATTTGACGAAGAGATTACTCGAGAATGACACTCAGACATTAAATCAAGAGTTAACTGAGCGATTAAAATAGATCTTTGAGTTGAGTAAAAGTGAATACTTAGATAACTCACACAATTATCTAAATATAGAGGAATGCATTAAAATAGAATTCATGAATTAAATAATTCATTTAATTCAAGATTTGATATTTGAAGAATAATTAAATAAATAAGATTTATTTAATTAAGTGATGAAGAGATTTAAATGAATAATTAAAAAAATAAAGAATTTATTTAATTATAGTTGAAGTATGATAAAGAGTAAATTAAATAAGAATTTATTTAATTTGACAAGAAGGATAAGGTTAATTAGTAACATAATTAAATAAAAAGTGTTTATTTAATTAATCAGATAGAATAAAGAAAAGTATGAATTATTAAATAATTAAGATTATTTAATTAATAGAAGAAATGGAGACTATAGAGAATAATTAAATAATTGACATTATTTAATCATGACCATGAAGAATATGAATTATGAAGAATATTGAAGTCATAGGTTTAAACCAAATTTTGGTGTCTACATTTGCCCCCTTTGATACAATGTCACTTAGGTGTTGTGTCAAAGAAAATCGATATGAAATATGCCCCAATAATGCCCCAGTATAAAACAGGTGAAGGTATGCCCCCTCGGGAGAATTGACAAATTTTTGAAAAAGTTCAAAAATTTTTGGAAATGATCGCGATTAGTCCATTGGATAGTCATAAATGTAGTGGATGTGACATAATTGAGTTTGGAAATGTTATGGATGGGTATGGGTTGATCGAAATGGGAGGTTAACATGGCTAGTAGGAAAGAATGCCACCAAAACCCAAGGTATATATAGAAATTGGGGTAAAATCCAATTCATTTGCACCCTCCTAGCTTTGAAAATTGAGAATTTTCTCTGCACTCACAGCGACGATGTCCCCTATTCCGAACACCCATCATCAAGCTTATAGGTTCTGGACCTTCTAGAGGCCAGCCGACGCTGACCCCCCGGTATGAACCTTAAACTTGACATTTGAAAATTTTCATTTGCGCGTAATTTTATGCATTTAATTCAAGTTTTACGTATGTGTCATTTTAATAAAACACCGCATGTTCTTGTGCAAAAGATGCATTTGCATGCGAAAGACCACATTTGAAAACTCACGGGAAACACTTCATGTAGTTTTCTGCATTTCGACACATGTGTAGGTTAATGAACCTCATTTGATAATTTGCATCACATTTGCATGTAGAATAGCCACATTTGTTTTTTATGCAACGCATTTGCATTTTCTTTGACGCATTCAATTTTATTTCAATGCATATGTTATAGTGCACCGCCTATGTGATATAGTTAACCACAGGTGAAAAAAAACAACACATGTGTCTAATGAAATGATGCATCTATATATTATGCACTGCATATGTGAAATAATGATGCATGTGACAATTAATGACACATTTGCAAAACAATCATGCATTTGAATAGCAGTTAGTTATAGTTAGTTTGCATTAGAATAAATGTTTGAGGCTGACATGAGGCATGGATAATGCCATTGTAGGTCATGTGTTGGATATAGTATATACATGAGAGTTGAGACCGATGACTTTTCGGTTCAGGGATAGCTTGTAGAGTGCAGAGCAATGTTTCCTATGGCACCTTGGTCTTCTTCACATTACAGACATGCCCCAGATTCGGGCGAATCAGGGTTTATTGACAGCACTATTCGAACGGTGGCACTCAGAGGCATCCTCATTTCACCTGCCGACTAGAGAGGCCATTGTTACATTAGAGGATGTATACAGGATACTTAGAATTCCCATTAGAGGCACACGGGTGAGGTATGATACCTAGAGGGGTGTGGCCGAGATGTGCAGATACTATCTGCATGCAGACATCAAACAGTTAGGGTTCGACCACTATGAGATTAGGTGGCGTGTGTTAGCTCAGAGGTATAGGCAGCTAGACTATTTAGTATGTACCTTGATAGGTGGTATAGTGTTTCTTGACTGTCAAGGTCATGGTTTTCCCATGGGGTGGGGGGAGATGTTAGTAGGGATGTTAGAGAGATAAGAGGTATATGCATGGGGTCCCTTTCTCCTTGGGATGTTGTACTTTCATTTGCATGATATTGCCTATCGAGAGGCACAATCTATGAGTTGTGGGACCACACTCCTGATGGTATGGGTGTGGGAACACATTGTGATCTTCTGGCCACCGGTGACAGTAGATGTACCACATGGAGCTCCTTATGCCTTTCATTTCGCGAGGGTGAACACTCAGCCTCATATAGGAGATACAGGTTATTTCAGGCATGCCATAGACATGATGGTACAGTTTACATGGAGACCATACTTGGGCTGCGCTAATTGGTCAGATGAGGATGAGCATTTGCCATTTTGCTGATAGGTATAGTTCTTAATTGGACAGACAGTATCACATGTCCACATTATAGAGCATCTTTGCTAGATCATGTACTGCGATAGTTTGGAGAGGTACAAGATGTGCCGAGAGGATAGGCTAAGTTTGCAAGGTCATCACGAGAGATCCCCCTATGGGGTCCAGAGATTCCAGTGGCCATAGCCGAGGCAGAAATTAATGCACTACAAGTAGTGCCATGGGGAATCAGGACCAACAATGTCATACACCATTTCAGAATCTAGGATATCATAGGCTAGGACCAAAAGTTGTTCTACCAAGAACTCAAACTTAGGCACGTTGTTAGGAATGTCAAGAAGAGATGCAATTGTAGCCATAGCATCTACTGCCGTGTTTAAAACATGAGGTATTTGATGAAATTTTACTTTGTCAAAGTACTCTTTAAAGCTATCAGCCATGCGCTTGTATGGAGAAAGCTTCTCATCCTTAGTCTCATAATCATCATTTACCTATCTGATTACTAGTTGAGAATCACCATATACCTGTAAATTCTTAATTTTCCACTTGACTACCATATGTAACCCTATCACTAGAGCTTCATACTCTGCCATGTTGTTAGTGCATGGAAATGCAATCCTGAATGACTTAGGGATGGAATCACCCTATGGTGTGATAAATAATATACCAGCCCCTGAACCATGATTTGTATGTGAGCCATCAAAGTATAGTTTCCATGTGGTGTTTGTATCCATTGTAAATATAAACTCATCAGGAAAGTTTGCAACTAATGGGTGATCTACCTATATTGGTGCATCAACTAACTAATTAGCAATGACCTATCCTTTAATAGCCTTTCTTTCTACATACTGGATATCATACTCACTAAGTATCATAACCCATTTGGCCAGTCGCCTTGTTAATGCTGCCTTGCTGAGAAGATATTTTAGAGGGTCTATTTTAGAAATCAAAATTGTTTGATGGTTTAGCATATAGTGCCTCAGTTTTTGGGTAGCAAATACTACTGCAAGACAGGCACGTTCAATGGTACTATAGTTGAGCTCATAACCTACCAAATTCTGACTGATATAATAGACTGCCCTTTCATGACCTTCATCATCATTCTATGCAAGCAATGCTCTGAGTGATGAATGGGTTGCTGTAATATAAAGAATCAATGGTCTTCCTTCAACAAGTGGCATTAAGACTGGTGGTCTAAGTAAATATTCCTTAATTAGTTGAAAGGCCTCTCCACACCTAGTTGTCCATGCAAAGGGAACTCTTTTCTTAAGAAGATGTTGAAAAGGATGTGTCTTATCTGCTAACTGCACAATAAATCTTCTGATGGATTGCAGTCTTCCCTATAGTGTCCTTAGTTGACAAAGATTAGTGAGTGGTGGCATGTCCATGATTGCTTTTACCTTAGCCAAATCCACTTCAATGCCTTGTCTAGAATTGATATAACCTAACAGCTTTCCTAACTTCACTCCAAACACACACTTCTTAGGATTGAGTCTCACCTTATACTTCTCCAGTCTTTGAAATATCTTGTCTAAAACTTGTAAATGTTCTGCCCTTGTCTTGGATTTAACAATAAGATCATTGACATAATCCTCCATAAGAGTGTGTACTAGATCATGAAAGATAATGGTCATGGCATGTTGATAAGTTTCTCCAACATTTTTTAGTCCAAAGGGCATAGCATTCCAACAATACGTTCCCCAAGGACAAGTGAAAGTCATTTTAGGTTGGTCTTCAGTTGCAATTCTGATTTGGTTATATCCTTAAAATCCATCCATAAGGGACATCTCATATCCCACTGTCATGTCAACTATCATGTCTATGTTGGGCAAAGGGAAGTCATCCTTAGGACAAGCCTTGTTGATATCTCTAAAATTAGTGCAGATGTGGATGCCCCTAATTGGTTTAGTGACTGGTACAAGATTGGAGATCCAATCGGCATAGTCGATTGATCTTATGAAACCAACATCTAACAGTTTCTTGAGTTCTGCCTTGACTAATAAAGCAATTTGTGGATGCATTTTTCTCAATTTCTGTTTCACTCGCTTGACACCCAGTTGTAAAGGCAAGTGATGTAGAACAAGTTCAGGATCAAACCCCAGCATGTCTACATATGACCAAGCAAAATTTATCTGTCTCTGTGCAAAGAACCTGCTCTCTCGTTGTCAATGACGTTGCAAAATAAACTAGTCGAGGATTCTCTTTTGTGCCTATGTTGACTTCTATAATTTCTTCAACGAGCATAGGTGACTTTTCTTGTGCAACGGGGAGAATGTTCAAACCTCCATCCTTAGGTGCCTCAGAGAGGTTTTCACCTTTGGATGCATCCTTTCTTTTTACTTTTTCATTGTCTAAAGGTGCCTTTCGGTTTTCACCTAGAGACTCATCCTTTTTATCTTGTTTATTCTTTTTCTCATTTTTGTGACTGGAGAGTTAAATAGATTCCCTAAAATATGCCTTGATGTCCAAGTCAATGGTAAAACCAGCCTTGTTATCACCATTAGGTATGCCTTCTTGTAATCCTAGGAACTCAGCGATTGCTTCATCGTTCTCAAAAATGTCTAAGACGGGTGTGTCTTGTTGATCCCAATAAATGAGTTGGGGATAGACTAAGGGAATGTCATCGTCAGAGTTATCAAAGTTTAATGGGGTGAAGGTAAGGATTGAGTTATTCATATGGTCACCAAAGTCTTGTACTAAATCCCATTTGCTCTTAGGTTTAGGTCTAGGTAGATTGATAGGTGGGCCTAATGCCAAGGTTTGATTATTTGAAACAGATGTATCGGGTTGCCAAGAGGTAGGATCAAGTGATTCCCAATAGTAGTGTTTAAACCACTCCTCCTTTGTCATTTTCTTTAGTGGAAATGAATTCAATGGATTTGGGGAGGATCTTAACATTAAGTCAAGTTCTCCAAATAGCTTGTCAAGGTCCATGGAAGAGGTAGAGGATAAGGAATCCCACTCATAGTCATTAGAGTCAGGTGAGTCACAATGATATTGGTCAGATGGTTCGTGAGATTTCTCAAGATCTTCCAAAGCACTTACTTCCTCAATTAAGGGTGATGTGATACTAGGAATGCCAATCTGAATCAGTTGAAACCCTATCCCCACTCCTTTTGGCCATTGAGAAACAAATATTGGTTCAATCCTTCCATCTTGATTTAAGCCTAACCCACTATGTCCATCATATCCCTTGCTCTGCATAATTTTGAAACCTTTACCATATAGATCTGTAGGAATGTGAGAAAGTGAGAGAGATTCCTCCTTATCTTCCTTGTACAACAAGGAAGTGACATCTTCTGCATCTATGGCCTCTTTGCTTAATTCACCCCATTTAGTAAAATTTGTTGTGGGAGAAATGTGTATAGTGACCATAGATTGTCTCCTATCTAATGTAGATAAACTGTATGACTTAGGAGGAATCAAATGGCTAACACAATAGGATGTCTTCATGTAATACTCTCCACAACCTTTGTCTTGGATCTCAACCCTAGGAGTGGTAGGTATGGAGGGAGAAATATATTTTCGAGTGAGTGTAGATGGATCAACATAGGACAATGGATTGGATGATGAAGCTTCTTGGGTTACTAGCACTTGGCGTTGGGGGAGCTCTTTTAGATTGGTGCAGTATTGGAATGGATCTGGGTCACCATCTATGGTTATCTCTATGCCATTGTAAGGGAATTTAAGACATTGATGATATGTGGAAGGGACCATCTTCATGGCATGAATCCATGGTCTGCCTAGTATAAGGTTATAAGGAAGGGCAAGATCCAAGACCTGGAACTTTGTCTCCATCATCGTAGGACCAATTCTGATAGGAAGTGTTACCACTCCCTTTGATTTTTTTTCCTCATCATCATAAGCTTTAATGACAATACTTTTGGTCATTTCTACGCATGCTTCTGAGATACCTAAGGCCTTAATTAGTTTTAAAGTGCATAGATATAACCCTGCTCCTCCGTCTACCAAAACTCGTCTAACTTTGGTGTCATCAACAAGGACTTCTAGATGTAAAGGGTCGTTGTGGTTCATCTTTTCAGTTCCATAGTCTTGTTCATAAAATGTGGCATGGTGATTATTGGTCAATTAGCCCACCATTTCCTAGAAACGATTGACATCAAGGTCATTAGGGACCGTGGTGTTCTGTAAAGCTTTATCGAGAATAGATCGATGCTCAAGGGAAATACGCAATAGTTCCAAGATTGAAATTTGGGCTGGGGTCTTCCCCAACTGATCAAGTAGGTTATATTGTAACTTGGAAGGTTGTGGTGTTTGTTGCAATGGAGGGCCTTGGATAGTGAACTTAGTATGATGAGTATTGACCACACACTCGGGATTCGTATTGATAGTAATTATGGTATTGATATTTTCATCAGCAACGCGAAGGTGATACTGGCATAGTTGGCTGACATATTGGTCTTAGCACTCAAACTAGGGACAACTCCTTTCCCATGGTCATGTAGTGGGTCAGAAAAGACTTGATGATCAGTGTTCGATGACTTTTGTTTTTGTCCACTAACTTCAATAATTCTCCTTTCGACAAGATCTTGTATAATATTCTTCAGTTGTTAATAGTTTTGTAAGTTATGTCCCTTAGTTCTATGATAATCACAAAAGGCATTATCATCCCACCAAGCTGGTTTAAATTGTCCTAGATCATATTGTCTTGGTTCCTGCAGTTGTATAAGATTATGTTGTAACAATTGTTTGAATACAGACTAAATGGGTTCCCCTAAGGGAGTGAACTCATGTTTTTGAAACCTCCTTTGTTGTTGTGGACATTGAGTATTTTGGACTATGTTAGGGGTTAATTGAAAACATTAATCATGTTGGAAAAAGTGTGAGGTCACTGTAATGTGATGAGTGGTCCTGCTTGTATCATTTTAGCATCAACTACCCCATCATTGGTGACATTTTTGTTGCGAGACCAAAATTTGTTTCTGTTAGTGGGGGTGTTTTGCACGATTGGATTTCTATTGGATGTTGATGTCTTAAGTTCACCTTTTTGAATGAGATCCTTTTCTATTATAACCCCTTTTTCCACTAGTTCTGAAAAACATGTACAACAATCTACTATTAAATTACTCTGTAGTTTCGCATTAAGGTTTTCTTAGAACATAGTAACTTTTTTTTTTTCAAGTATCTCAACAGGACACTGGCTGGCAATAGTCCTCCACCTCTAGAAGAAAGTGATAAATGTTTCACCTTTGTCTTGTGTTGTGTGACACAAGGTTGCTATATTTATTTCATGGTCTATGTTGAAGGAGAATTGTTCCACAAATTTCTCAACCAATTCACTCCAAGATCTGATGGCAGAGTCTAGACCTGAAAACCACTCTAGTGCAATTCCTACAAGACTTCTTGGAAATGGTCTCATAAGATATGTGGGGTCATAGGTGACATCTATGCATACGGTAGAAAATTCCCTTAAGTGTTCTATTGGATTCCGTTTTCCATTGTACTTAGGGAGATTCGGTATGACATATCCATGAGGGAAAGGGGTCATGTACAATGATCTATCAAAGGGAAATGGGCATATGTCCTTTGCTGAAAAAGATTTCTTATTTGACACCGACATGTTATCCATTTGTGTTTGTAATGCATGCATCTATGTTTTTAAGACATCAACCTGGGTCAAGGATGTGTTAGGCGGGTTATGTGGATCTGCGTATGTATTTTGAAATCCAAAGTCTCGTGATGGGTTTTGATTGAATGTTGGTATTTGAGGTGGGTTTGAATTCAGAATGTTGGTAAACATGTTCTAGGTCAGAATCTGCATAAAATGATTTTGACTTGGGATCTGTGTGAATGGATTCTGACTACCAATATGAGATAAAGGATTCTAATTCAGAATCTATGTAAATTGGTTTTGACTTGGAATCTGTGTGAACAGATTCTGACTACCAATTTGAGAGAAAAGATTCTGATTCAGAATCTGTGTGAATGGGTTCTGATTCAAAATATGCGTGAATGGGTTCTAATTGCCATATTGGAAGGAGGGAATTCCTCTTGTTTGTGTAATCTGTGGTATAGTACTAGTGACTTAAGCACTAGGTATGGCCATCGACTATATGGTGCTCGTGATACTAGCATTAGGTGTGGTCATTGATTGTGAACTTGTGACACCAACATAAGGTGTAGAGGTTGACATTTTAGGTCTTTTACTCCCAACAAGAGGACTGAAGGGAGTAGATGATGAAGCCCCTACAGTGAAATTAAATCTTGATGTCATGCCGAATGCACCAAATGGAGACGTATGGACTATTGTACTCTATGTAGGTGTGCTAGATGACATAGTTGTGATGACCTAAGGTATAGTAGTACTAGGAGTCATTGTATTTGTCCCTTGTGTAGGTTGAGTTTGTAAGGTACTGATATCAAATCCTGTAGGTAAGGTAGCACCTTCAGCTAACAATTTGGCTAAGTATCGTTGATAATCATTTGCTAGATACTCATCTACGAAAGAGGCAAACTCAGGGTCTTGTGCGGTAGCCTCTATGTCTTCTGTTGTAATGTGACCTTGAGGGTTTCTAGTGGTGAATTTTTCTAATAGAGTCTTGTGAGGTCTTGAGGAAAATAGATTGATGAATTCCTTTGGGTTTGACATGTTTTCTCTCTCTTATCTTAGACCTAGTTTCAACTATGTAAGATCAGCTCAATATGCAAGGAATGCAAAACTATGTCTATGGACAATATGATCCTAGTCTATTTTTTGGGGATTTTTGAATGCAAAATAAGGAATGTTCTAGGATGACACTAGTCTAAAATCTAAAGATGCAAAGTCAAAGCAAGGTTCTAAAATAATCAATTCTATAAACCCAAGACGAAGGGACCAACTACCTAAAGTCTAACCAAGGCATCAATTTAGTTAAGTCAAGGAACCAATGTAGGACGAGGATCAAAGACAAGTTGAGTTTCCTAACTAGACTGATGAGCTAGGAGGACTACCTGTAGGACAAAGGATAAATTGATAAAACTAGGTTCAATGACAGATTTCGTTGACGCTATGATTTTTCTAGAGTGTAGATGGTGAACTTATCCTAAAGTTTGTAAAAGTGACCTTTCTAGAAGTTTAATGCAAGGTAATATGTATTCTAAGATGAAACTAAACTCTAAAATAAGACAACTATGGTAATGGCCGAATGAACCTAAAGGATGCAAAATTGAGCAAATCATTTCAGGTTTCTATTCAAGGACTATTTGTGGAAAGACAACTAAAACTAGTATAACCGTGTTGACTAGACAGTGATTGTGAATTTTGGTTTTCTAATAATCAGGCAAATGCATCATGGAATTTCACAGATGCGGTTCAAGTTAACAGTTGTAGTTTTCTAGTTAACAATTGTGTGTCCCTAATAAAGTTTAATGTCTGACTGATAGATGCAGTTAATTTTCTAACATATGTGACTTGTAATGACAGTTGCAACTCAGAATATAACATATGCGGTCCTTCACAAAGCAATTGCGAGCTAATCTAGCAGATGCAATTCTACACTAAATAGATGTGACTTGAAGTTAAACAGATGCAACTACAAATGATAGATGCGACTCAAAATTAAATAGATGCGACTACAAATGACAGATGTGACTCAAAGTTAAACAAATGTGACTCTAAAAACCAATTGTGACCTTCTGGTGAATAGTTGTGACTCTCTGTGTGTTTTCAGTGATTTGAGATTTAAAATTGACTCCATTTTTCGTGATCCAATTCTGACAAACAAGGACAATCATAAGACAAAGTTTTTTCAGTTTGATTTTGGACTCAAAAGAATGTTTAAGTTGACAACAGACAAGCACATCCTAATAGGCCATAAGGCCTAGGGTTTGTATACTTGGTACAACCCATTGAAATACCCCGGATTGGTGATAAACACCTTTCCTTCTCAAGAGGGGAATGCTTAAAAATTTGGTGGCATTGGCTCCCCTCCATGGCTCATTAACATATTTCGAGCACACCAATTTGAAATTCTTTGGGAAATGACCTCCCAAGAACTGCTATCTCTACTCAAGGGGATCAGTAGTGAGTGTCTTTGGGCATGATACTGTACCCTGCACTATACCAAGCAACGACCAATAGAATGGTTGGACACTAAGACAAAAGGTTTTTAATACAGGCATTCCATTCATGGGGCATGATCCATGCGGTGAGAGTCCCCTTTTAGATCCATCTCATCATAACCATACTCATGATTCTTGGGCTTTCCCCAAGAACCCACTTTTATATACCGGTTGGAAGTCCCTCGGGTTCAGGGTGCTACCGGTTTGAGTCATCCTAGGGTGAGTACTTTTTCCCACTAGAATAGGCCCAAGTTCTAGAGTTGGTAACCGTTTCTCTTACACCCAGGATCACACGGATGCGCAAGGGGAGAGGATACTTCGATGTACCAAATCGTGAGGGTAATACACATATGTGCTTTCACACCAAACACAATAAACACTTGTTAATTTTAATCCAAACGAAAGATTTGCTACACTACCAAACAATCTATTTCAAGAAAATTAACTAAGGTCTTCGACATGTGTTCTGTAGAAAAATTCATTAGTATTTTTCAGTATTGTCTTCATCAATCGTCCTGCAAAAACTCATTAACTCTGAAAACAAAAAGCCTACATGCTAAAAATCCAATATTAGTAACACACAAATCGATTGATAATTTTGAAATTTCTCGAAAACATAAACAAAAAAGGGTTACCAGTCAATTGTGTCTCTGTTATACCAGTCAGATGTGTTGATTTTCTCTGCAATTGCGTTCTCGGTATTTCATCAGTTAGTTGTGGTTCAGGAATTTTCAAATGCGTCATAATTTTTCAGTTGCGTCATTTCTATAGTCAGATGTAGTTCATAAAATCAATTGTGTCACTTCATCCAACTGATGCGTATGTGATTATCAATTGCGGCATTTCACCAAGGTGATGTGTCATTTCGTATGAAAAACTTGCATAATAATAAAAAAAAGTCTCGAGATCCATGAAGATGGTGTCTTCACGTTAGGTTCACCAATTGTAATGCCAAGAAAGTGCACAAGACAAGATTAAAAGCAAACATGCAATGCAAATCTAAATGTAAATCTAATGCTAAGCAACAAAGAACAAAGGAAAGTCAAAAACATAAATAAAATTAGAACAATCTCACCAAATTTGTACGTATTTCCATGATTCATCTCGATTGTCCTTCTCCATTTTGCTTGTAGTAGTATAATTTCCCTCAGATTTTTCGTAAGTTCATGCAAGTATAGCCTAAGATAGTGATTTAGCAAAACATCGAAGATTCAAGATAAGTGCTCTCAAAAGTCATAATATTTGGTGAGTTTTCGAGAGAGATTGGAATGATAAAGGATAAATCAATTTATAGAAAATTGATTATTTGAACGATAGATCAAGATCGAAAGATCAACAGACGGTTGAGATCGACTGATTAGACATGCATTCTGATAACTATGTGTGATGACATGAGTGATATAAATTAGAAATAAAATTAAAGATTAAATAAATGATTTAATCTTCTAGTTAGGTATTTGAAAACAAAAGAATTATCTTTGCATGACAAAGATGAAGATTGATTAAAGCAACTGTTGTTCGAATGCATGCACAAGGTTTAATTAATTAAATAGGAATATTTAATTAATCTGCATGTACATGCAAATGAGTTAGAACTGGATTATTGAATGATTTGACGAAGAGATTACTCGAGAACGACACTCAGACATTAAATCAAGAGTTAACTGAGCGATTAAAATAGATCTTTGAGTCGAGTAAAAGTGAATACTTAGATAACTCACACAATTATCTAAATATAGAGGAATGCGTTAAAATAGAATTCATGAATTAAATAATTCATTTAATTCAAGATTTGATATTTGAAGAATAATTAAATAAATAAGATTTATTTAATTAAGTGATGAAGGGATTTAAAAGAATAATTAAATAAGTAAAGAATTTATTTAATTATAGTTGAAGTATGATAAAGAGTAAATTAAATAGGAATTTATTTAATTTGACAAGAAGGATAAGGTTAATTAGTAACATAATTAAATAAAAAGCATTTATTTAATTAATCAGATAGAATAAAGAAAAGTGTGAATTATTAAATAATTAATATTATTTAATTAATAGTTCTAAGAAATGAAGACTATAGAGAATAATTAAATAATTGACATTATTTAATCATGACCATGAAGAATACGAATTATGAAGAATATTGAAGTCACAGGTTTAAACCAAATTTTGGTGTCTACATTAGGGGTTTACAATAAATTGGTGGCATAAGGATCAGTGGGTGAGCCAAGTATTCTTTGATCTTGTCAAATCTGAGTTGACACTGTTGATTCCACTTAAAGGCAGTATCTTTCTTCAAGAGATGAGTGAATGACTGGCACTTGTTGGCTAATTGAGTAATGAACCACTGGATGGATTTTAACTTACCTTGTAGGCTTCTCAACTATTTGAGATTGCATGGTGGATGCATATCCATAATTGCCTTGAATTTTTTTGGATCGACTTCTATACCCCTTTTAGAGACAATGAAACCCAATAGTTTTCCTGATGTGACTCCAAAGACACATTTCTTCAGATTTAGTTGTAGCTTGTACTACTCTAAATGCTCAAAGATCTTCTTGAGGACCATAGGATGTTCTTCCCTTGTTCTTGATTTCCCTAATATATCATCAACATAATCTTCCATTATGATGTGGATGAGGTCATGGAAAATAACAATCATAGCTTGCTGATAGGTTGCCCTTGCATTTTTAAGGCCAAATGACATAACATTATAATAGAAGGTGCCCCGTGGTGTGGTGAATTATTTTTTATCCTTGTCTTCAAGTTTAATTTTGATCTAATTATATCTAGAGAAGCCATCCATGAGGGAAAGCATCTCGTGTCCCATAGTGAGATCAACCAACATGTTGATGTTTGGCAAAGGAAAATCATCTTTGGGACAAGCCTTGTTGAGATCATAGAAGTTTATGCAAACTCTGATAGCATTGTTTGGTTTGGCTAAAGGCACTACATTTGAGATCCAATCAAAGTATTCAATGGGCCTTATGAATCCAACTTCTAATAACTTCCCCAACTCTTTCTTAAAGAGTAGAGCTACTTGTGGGTGCATTTTCTAGAGATTTTGCTTGATAGGTTTGGCATCAGGACATATGTCTAGATGATGCACTACTAAAGTAGGATCAAGCCCTATCATGTCTGAATATGTCCATGCAAAATTGATGATGCTTTCTTTGAGAAGTTGGGTGATGGTAGAATATTATTCCTCTGACAATGCTTTGGCTACATATGTAATTTTGAGATCCTCTTCAGTTCCCAAATTTATTTCTTGTGTTTCCTTAATCAAAATGGATGATCATTCAGATAAATGAGTTCCTACAAGGGGAAGATGAACATCCCCATCTTCTAGCACCTCATTGAGGTTTTTGCTTTCAGATACACCCTTTGTTTTTACTTTTTCTAGGTCAATAAGCACCTCAAAGAGGTTTTCGCTAGGTGATTCTTTTTGAGTTTACTTCTTTTTGCTTTTGCAATTAAGGTGTTCATCTTCCCCCAATCCCATAAGATGTACGTATTGATCTATTGAAGGAAAGGTATTGATAGGTGTGCTACCATCTAGGTCCTAGTCTATGAGTTCAATATGTTTAAGGGATAGGCTAATGGTGCAAATGTATAAGCAATTAAACATGGAAGAAAGGTCAATGTAATCTACATCATCGTATGCGTGTATGATGGATTCCTCCTCTGCTATGTCTTCAAGGAGACTGTTGATCTCACTAATACTATTGGAGGAACTAGATGATGCTATAGGTCCTTTTTTTGTGTCATGACCCAAGATTGAGTATCTTGGTCTTATTGTACCCTTAATATGGTGTTTCCTTCCCTTTTCTTCGACACCAAGGCCTCCCTCCTGATAATTGTACTTCTTTGCAAACTTAGAGGGCCAAGGATAGTTCTCCTATAAATATTATTTCAAATGAGGAGAGGGGTTATGTTCCTCATGGTAGACCCATTGGCTTATGTCATTTTTTGGTGTATCTTGTCTTAGCCTAGGAGAGAGGTAAGTATTGGTTCCCACATTCTTGGAGCTCAAAGTGAGTTTAATCCTCTTCATTCGGTGCAGACTGAGATGGTTGGTCATATGTGTGTGGTGAGGGTGGCATGGTTGCCATGTTCAAAGCTATGCGTATTTCATATTTACCACAACCCTTGTTGATTATCTAGACTTTGGTAAGGATGGAATAAGATGTGGATGATGGAGTGGATGAAGTGGTTGCTAATGTGTTGGTATATGAATGGGAGGATGATGTTTGTGGTGGTCCCATTTCCACTCTAGGACAATAGTGGGAATAAGGAATAGAAGCTTCTAATGCGAGACAATATTCAAATGGTTGGGGATCCACGTGTATGGTAACTTCTACCCCATTGAATGGGAATTTCAAACATTGATGGTGTGTGGATGGGATGGCTTGCATGGAATGAATCCATGGATGACCGAGGATGAGGTTATAGGGGAGTTCCAAATCAAGGACATGACATATAGTATAATGCACAACTAGCCCAACCTGGATTGGAAGACATATTGTTCCTTTAGAATCACGCTATGCATTATCATACACCTTGATTGTGATGAATTGATTATTTAAATCAGCATGGGTGTATCCCACCTTTTTTATGAATGTCAATGTACAAAGGTTCAAAGTAGAACCATTATCTACCAAGATCCTTTTTACTATATGACGGTTTACTAGGACTTCTAGATGGAGTGGACGATTATGATTAGAGTCAATGCATGGCATTTTGTTTTGGCTAAAACCTAGTTGATAGGTGGTGGAGATGTGCCCTACCAATTCTTGAAATTTTGTAGGGTCTATGTCATTAGGAACTTGGGTGTCCCATAAGGCCTTATTTATGATTTCTTGGTGTACGAGAGAATACTTAAGCAAATCTAGAATGGATATCTATGTCGAAGTATTTCCTAGATGGTCAAGAATGTTGTATTGAGAACTCATTGGCTACGACTGGTGGATGTAGAGGCTCCAAGGACTATGATGCAGGTTCAATGGGTGGTAACAACACATTGTGGATCCTTTCCTTTTACGTGTATCATAGATACACATGGTTCCACTTGTTCAATATTCATGATGATACCTTGATAATTAAATGGCACATTTTTGTAACTGATGTTGTTGGTGTTTTTATTTTGGTCATTGTTGTTGCTAGGTCTTGGGTTTGAGTTTGATGTGCTAGGACCTTGGTTATCCTTAGGGAAAGAATTTTGATATATTTGCAATTGAGCATTGAATGAAGGTTTCATGTTGGCATCCACATGTATGCCATCCTAATCTATGAGATCCTGGATGTATGTTTTTAGACTTTGACACTTATTCAATGTATGCCATTTAATCTTGTGGAACTCACGATATTCATTTTCTTTAAACCAAGCTAGTTTAGGCTTGGATTCTTCAGGTGGCTTGGTCATGGGATATGTAATTAGGTATTTAGATTGAAGGAACCTATTAAACATGACACTTAGAGATTCCCCTATTTGAGTGAATTGACATATGTTACCCCCTTGATTGTTCTGATTGGATTGTTGGGTAGGACGAGGTGCCCCTTGTGGCACTAATATAGCATGAAGATTTGACTGCTGAGGAGGGGGATATTATGGCTTCTGTGAAGCATTGGCTACTTGGACATGCTTGGTGTCAATGACACCATCATTGACAATGATTTTTTTTTGTTCCAATAACAAGGCTTATCCTCAGATGATTTCTCCTTATCGGAGTTAAATATTTTGACTAGCCCTTTGGCGATAAGGTCCCTCTCAAGAATAGGACCTTTCTCCTCTATTTTTGCAAAGGTCATGACATAGTGAAGTCTAAAGTTGTGGGCCATATATGGATGAGATTTTTCAATGAACAGGGTGATCATGTCCTTTTCCCTTAATGGGGATTTCATTTGACTGGCTAGGGCTTGCCATCTTTGAAGACAACTCACAAAGGTTTATCCCTCATGCAGCTTTTCATTTAGGAGGTCTAACATATCAATATCCTTCTCTATATTAAAGGAGAAGTGGGAGATAAAATATTCTGAAAGCTATGTAAAGGACTTGATAAATCCCTTCTTGAGACCCATAAACTAGTCAAAAGCTATTCCCTATAAACTCCTAAGAAACAATCTCATGAGGTAATTGTCACTATGCATGACTTCTTGACAGTGGGCATAAAAATCTTGAAGGCGAGCCTTGGGATCTTTGGTTCCTTTATACTTGTCAATTTTTTGCATTTCAAAATGCTTTAGGAAAGGAACCAATGAGATTGAAGGATCAAATGTTAGGTACAAATGTCCTCAAACTTGAATGATCATTTTTTAGTCCCAGCTTGTAAGTCCTTTAACATAGCTTTGACTTATTCTAGATCTTTATTGATAGGCACTGCGGAAGTCAGATTAGATGAACTGGGTTGATTGTATGGAGGATACTACTGATATGGTGAGGATGGTGTTGAAGCAACTAGATCATAAGCAAGCTGAGGTATATATGGAGGTGTTTGTTGGTATTGATTAGCATAAGGGAATTGTAAATTGATGTAAGGTGGATAGGAGGATGATGGATTTTGATAGTAAGAGGTAGAAACTACTTGTTGGTATGGTGGTTTCTATTGATAATATGAAGGATGGATCACCCTATTGATATTGTGTAGTGGCTTGGTAGTTTGATGATATGGAATCCCCTTGCTGGTAAGGCAACAGTTGCTAATTGTAGGAGGTAGATTGAGCGCCCTATTGATAAGGTGGTTTTTGTTGTGTATAGGACATGGATGAAGCACCTTGTTGGTATGAGGGCTGTTGTTGAGTGTAGTATGGATTGGATTGATAACTGTATGAAATGTTGGTTGTTGTGTGATGTATGGAGGTGGTTGTGGATTAGACAACTTTTGGTATGGATTCATGTGTGATTTTGGATGATTAGTGTAAAGTGGTAGTTGAGTCCATGGTGGATTCTAAGAGGACACATGGATATTTGGATTAGGATTAGTTGTAGTAGCATAGGTGGTGTACATGCTAGATGGATGGTAGAGATATTGTGTGAGAGGATTACATTGGGTTTGTATAGGAACATGTGTATGATGGGGTGGCTGTTGCTAATATGGTGGCTACTAATAAAGTGGGTGAGATGGGATGTGATATTGTTGTGTGACCACTACAAAAGCTCCATGAGGTGGTTGTGGTGGCTGTGATGTAGTTTGCGTCACTTGATGTGTAGGAATGGTAGTGTGTTGCTGAGGAATCCAAACATTTTTCTATGAAATGGTGACATTCTATTGTGAGATTGTGATGTTTTGGTATGGAGGTTGTTGATGAGGTGGCTGAGATGAAATAGCAATGGTAGCGGTATGTTGTAGTGGTGCTTGTGATGGGATAGCAGTGTGTTGTGATGGTGCTTGCAACATAGTGGATTGATGAGGATTAACAGGAGGCTGCTGAAAAGTAGGGATATTACCTTGAGGTGTTGGTGGTAGACTACTAGTAGGTGCATGTCCTAGAGGTGGCATCAATTCAATGATTGGAATGCCCCTAGTGTTTATGAGTGGTTGACCAGGATGTTGAGGTGGGAGTGTTAGATCAAACAGAATGTTTTGCGGCATGCCATAGGCATAGGGGTCATTAGGATCAGGTGGTGTCATAGAGGTAGTGGATATGAGGTGAGGATAACTGGTGACTTGATGTATCACACCATTTCCAAACTCAAGATGATACCAATTGTCTATAGGTGCACCTTCGGGGACATATGAATTTATTGGAACATTTTGTGAGGTCTATGGATCTTGAGGCACAAGAAGAGAATGGGTGTTGGTATACTGTGACATATCAAAATCGGGTGGTGGTTTGACTCCTTTCATGATCAGAGTAGTGAGAATCTTATCCCTAAAGTTGTTGAGGAGGCGATCCTTCATCTGAACATTAGTGGGATTTCTTAGGTATTTGTCAATGGTGACTTCAGGCTAATTGACCATGTTTTGTTAGAATCCAAGATCATGCATGCAAATGAATACATTGTCACATGCAAAAGACATGAAGAACCAAGATTTGCATCTGTAAACCTCTCAAAAAATGCATTAAGAGAATCAATTATTACAAAGTGATCAATCCTTATGAAGGAGATCAAGAAAGAAACCCTAAATGAAACCCTAGTGTGCACACTTAATAATTAATAATTAATTCTAAATGTGCCTAAGTTTAGCTTAAGTAATAAATTGGAATAAGTGACTTAATTAATTAATCAATGTGATGTAATTAATTAAGCATAATAACTTATTACTCTAATTGGATTTAATTTAATAATTTGATGAAATGATTGACAAGATTGGATAATTGGATGAGGTCGAATGATGAAAGGGATTCTAAACCAAGTTTAGAAATCACCTTAGGTGACTTAAGGTGTTGATTAAGAAGATAAAAGGATAGATAGATGATTGTGACACTGAATCCAACTTGAGATGGAAGTGGCACTGATTGGGTCGAATATGATATTGACTCAGGACACATGATGATCCTAAGTAGATGTTGGATGAAGATCGATTTTAGACACCTAGGTCAATTTGATTAATAACTTCAAATGAAGTTCAAAGGATTTGGATTGAGAAAATAATGATGGATATACAACCTAGAGATGCTTTATGACATACCTATATGAATTGGATGATAGTTGGATGACCTTTGGAGGATGCAGATGGATTGAAATAAAAATTATAGGTGATCGAAAGATGCAAATGGCTGGCTAAAGGTTCAAGGTCGCTCAACTAAGGTGTAGGATTGCCCAACTATGGTTAAGGTTGCCCAAATTAGGGTCAAGGTCACCCAACTCAAGGTTAAGGTCACCCAACTCAAGGTCAAGGTCACCCAACTCAAGGTTAGGGTCGCCCAACTTAAGGTCAAGGTTGCCCAACTTAAGGTCAAGGTTGCCCAAGTTAAGGTCAGGGTTACCCAACTTAAGGTCAAGGTCACCCAACTTAAGGTCAAGGTCACCCAAGTTAGGGTTAGGGTCACCCAACTTAAGGTCAAGGTCACCCAACTCAAGGGCAAGGTTTCCCAAGTCAATAGAAAGGTTTCCCAACTCAAGGGCAAGGTCACCCAACTAGTTTTTGGACTTGTCTACATTAAAAAAGGGTCAAATGGACTATCGAAACAGGCAAACGAACCTTCAAAATAGGAAAATGAGGTATCAGAACAGGAAAATGGATGCTCGAAATGGGAAAATAGATGCTCAGAATGGGCACACAAATGCTCAAAATGGGTGAACCGACGTTCAAAATGAGCAAATGGATTGACAGAACGGGGAAACATATGCCTAGACTGGGAAAATGGATGTTTGAAATGGGGAAACGGATGCTTGAAATGGGGAAATGGACTCTTGAAATGGGGAAAGGGATGCTCAAAATGGGCGAATTGGCGAATTGATTGAATGGAAAGTAGGACTCACTATTCAGAGTGTAAAGTCACCCAAGTATGGGGCAAGGTTGCCCAACTTAAGGTGAAGGTCCCCCCTCTTGATGAAATAGGAAAATTTGATGGGTTGTTTGACTAACAAAAACTCAGATAGAGAGTAGAATCACCCCTCTAGAGGTCAAGGTCACCTATCTTAAGGAATGGTTACCTGTCTTAGGGCAGGGTCGCTTGTCTTAAGGGCAAGGTCACCTATCTTGAGGGAAAGTTCACTTGTCTTAAGGGTAGGGTTGCTTGTCTTGAGGGTGACCAGGGTCGCCTGTCTTAAGGGTAGGGTCATCTATCTTAAGGGTAGGGTCACCTATCTTAAGGGAAGGGTCAATTTTCTTGAGGGAAGGGTCACTTGTCTTGAGGGCAGGGTCACTTGATCAGGAAATAGGGAACATATTTTCCCCTATTTCATAGATGGGAAATTTTGCAAGGGAAAAATCGCCTCTATTGAGGGCAAGGTCGGCCCTATTAGGGCAAGGTCACCCTTATTGAGGGCAAGGTTTCCCCTGTCAGTTGCGGAGTCACCTCTATGTAACTTGAACCTACAAAAATTGAAACAACATAAAACATGAGAGTACCAGACCCATTTGTGGGTCCCACTGTGTGTGCCAAAAATGTAATGCAACATTATTTACTAACCTAAAAGATGTAAGAACAAAGAAATGCAAAGGAGAAATAACACAACACCACCTCAAGATTAGCCTAAGTTGACTTGAACAAAATAAAAATAAACAATAGATTAAATACCTTGTCCAAGTGACCCTTTTTGTTGGCCCTTTGATGTATCTTGAATGTGTGCTCCTTTATGGAAAATATACTAAAATTCTATGCAATGTGATCTAATGAGATGATGAATGCAATGAAAGATGTGGGTGTTTTGATAGATGAATGCCAATGGATGCAATTATTTAACTAGATACCTTAGGGATTTAGAGGACTTTAGGGGTATTAATTAAATAATAGTAATATTACTTAATTAATGCAAGTAATAGGATATTTAGAAGAAAAGTGATAAATTTGGACAAATTTAATTGTCCAAATTTAGGTTTCTATAATAACACTCTACACTCAATGTATTTAACTAAACGAAAGTATCTTCTTTCTTTGTAGAACACTTTTTTACACTCTCCTATCTCTCACTTTTTGTTATCTTGGAGAAAATTTGCTAATTTGTTTATTTAAGAGTGAAGGACTTCATTTTTTGTAGCATTCTTTTACTTTCCTTGGTTTTTTGAAGCTCTTATAGCATGACACAACTTGAACATCTTATAAATCCTCAAGGGTCTCTCCATATTTATGGTAATATTCTTCTGATTGGCTTGAATACTATTGCTTTATGTTGATATTATATTTTCCATTATATTTGTGTAAATATAGTTGATGTAGACCACCACCTATTGATCATTTTCATACACTATGGTAGTCTTCCTCATAGACCAATTTTGATATTGATAGTTTTAATTATTTTTTCTCTTAATTCCTTGATGCAAATATAATAAGAGAACACACATTATTTATTATTTTTCTTTTTGGTTGTTCGTGAAGGTTAGAAGACCAATCTATAGGTTTTACCAAAAGGCAAGACCTTAACTCCAAATATTTTTCTTTTCCTTTATTTTGAAGGTATTTCAAGAGCACTCAACTACATAGATATTTTCAAGTATTTTTTATTCCATCATCAATTTATATTTCTTATTTAATGCAATTCAATTTTCTCTATTTCATTCTACAATTATTCTATTATCTAGTATTTTCTACTGTATTCCCTTTTCTAGTTTTATAAACTAGGTGAATATCTAACCAAGATTTAAACATATTCTAGTCCATCTTTCTAGTATTTTGGTTGTATGTCCATGATAATATACAAAATAGAAATTCATGTGACACACTAACATCCTAAACAATGATCTTTGACATTTGATGCAATGTTCTTAAATCATTTTTCTCTTTTCCATTCTAAATTTGGATTCTCTAAATTATTTTTCAATTTCTAGAAAATAGTACTTTATCATTCATTTTCATGCTTTAGTGAAGTAAATGCTTCTTGTTTCTAAATTTAGAAAATATTTCTAAGATTATTAGTGAACTATTTTGTTCTTTCCTTACTATGTAGAGGTACAATGCTTTAATTTTAAATTTTCATAATGTTGAAATAAGTAATTAAGGAATCATTCAATTTGAAAATTATTATCTTTATATTAGATTGAGATCTCTTTCATTACAATATACTTATATAAAAATAGGTAAAAACTCAAATATACTCAACAACCAACCCTTCTCACATAAGAAAAACACATTTATAATAATTCATAGTAATCCTAAATTAGTTCAAAAGATGACTTGCATTGCATTTCGAAGCACCATAACTCATCTTTCTATTTCAAAAATTAATCTATCTCTACATCTAACATACAATCAAATTTGATATTGCATAACTAAGAGAGTCTTCTAAATTTGGATTGAACTCTATGTAGGAATAGGGTAAAAATTTCCTTCAATAATACATAAAAACCTTTCTACAATGTCAAATCACTATCATAATTTAACATCCATTTAATGCTATTGTGGTGGTCTATGCATAAATGATTTGATTTATCTTGTCCATTGTAGCTGACACATGCACTTATCTTATTCTTTATTATTCTCCAACACATCTCCTACACATAGCACTATTAGATTTAATTTTCTCATACATATCTTTACCAATATGATGACTAAAGTGACACTATATTCTAGGTGCAAAACCCTAGCACACGACCATCTTTGAATTAGAAACCTAGAGGGGCTAACATATAGTTAGCACTTTTGAAAATGCACCATCTAGATCAATGATGAAGATTTATCTTTAAAAAATTGATCGCAAAGGTTACAATGTAACTAGTGGAGATTCACATTGCTTGTTTCACCAGTAGTGTAGAAAAAAGTATCCCTTTTTGACACTTAATATGGAATTATAATTAATATTAAATTGAGCCTAATGTTTCCTTGATCTAGTGTTGTAATTTGTCTTACACATTCACATTAGGTTTAGCTCTCTTTAACTAAATAGACGTAATCTTACTTTAATTTAGTGTGGTAAAATGTATTTATTTACATCTTCACACTATGTTTTGGGATCTCTTACATTTATGGCATTCAAATCATCATTAATAGTCCCTTAACACCATTTATTATGCATCCCAATGCCTATTTCAACTGAAATCCTGACATACTCAATAAATACATTTAATTTCCTAGCCTGCTGACCTTTCCTCAGCCTGAAAAGCTAGGGTGGGACCCATACAACACCTTGTGCATATGAGTCCCCCTAGGTGGGACTCATATGCCACCTTGGGCATATTCAAGTTCCCTTAGGTGGGACCCATATGCCATCTTGGGCGTATGAGTCCCATTTGGCCCCTTTTTAGGGTTTTGGGTAGGAAATTAGGGTTTTCAATTCAAATTTTGTGAATGTTGGCATTTGGGATCTAATAAATAGTAAATTAGATGGAGTGCCTATATAATTAAGGTTTCAAATCATTAATTCACCTAGAAATTTTGAGTGAATAATCCTAAGATTCACAAGAGCCTAATAGAGTATTCAAGAGAAATTTTAAAGACATCCAAGAGAAAATTATTATGGCTTTATTAAAAAAATCAAATGTCATTTCATCATGTCAAAGACTTAGTGCATCATGCATGTTGTTGAGCTATCATGTTGATGTAGCATTGAAGATCCATTTGCAAGCACTATCTCACATCCATATTCAAGATCAAGATCTACATTCATCATAGCCATTTCATGTTTGATTGTTGATTTACATCCCAAGACTTCATCCAAGGTATCATTGTTCATGTTTTGTTGTTTCATCATAAGGTTTAATTACCTAAACGAGGTTTGACCAAGGAAAACCCCCATCCTCTAACTAATTTCTTTTCCCTCTCTTTATGTGATTGTAGGTTTATAGGTTGAAGAAAAAGTGGATTTGAAGCCTTCAAAAGTACCAAAATGACAAAGTTACAAAAGTTGTCAAATTTCTCATAAGAAGTTTTCAAGGTTCACAAAAACTTAGATCTAGAGAAATATATCCAACCTATTTACATGAAACCAATGGGAAAGTTCTTATTTAATCCATCTTCAAAGGCTCACAAAGTTTCACTTTATAATTTTTCTATTGGGACACTTTTCAACAGTTTGGGTGTATGAGTCTCAAAACCACCTTTTTACTAGATTTTGAAGTAGATCTGGATCAGTCACAAAAAGATTCCAAATCTTGCCAAGAAACCCTATACTGGGACTAAATCTCCCAATCTGGCATATGAGTCCTAGTACACCTTAAAAGAAACATTTTTTAGGGTTTTTAGGCCTTATTGAGTCATCTTCATTTCTCTAGAGCTACTTCTCTATTTTATTTTGTTTATCAGTTTGATTACATGCTTTCAAATTCCATTTTCTAGGTCATAGAGTTCGATTTGCATACTACTTTTATTTATTTCTTTTTAAGTATTTGCTTAGTGGTGAACCCCCTTTTTTTAATCACACCTAAGGAAACCATTCTAACCCTAGTTTGTTCCTCAATCAAGTCAATTGGTTGAGGAATCTTGGTTTCCTTTAATGAACTACAGTGAAATAGATCCTAAAGCCTAGCTCCATCTCCTAAAAGGTTGAACCCTATTTCTTTGTGTAGGTTACCTTCAAACCCTTTATTTCTAATTTGGAGAGTATTAAAGTTCTAGATCTTGCTTACATTAGGTTTGCATTAGTTAATTTGTATTTAGGGGTTCTAAATATTTCATTTGTGAGAGTTTATATGGGTTGCATTTTTTGCATTTAGATCATTTAATTTCACTGAAGTTATGCAATTACAAACAGTTAAAGACAACATACAAGTTAGCAATTTTGGAAACAACTCAATTTTTTTTGAATTTGGTGCAAAATCCTAATTGGGACTCATTCTCCCATCTGAGTGATTTAGTCCCTATACAAGTGTTTTTCTAGAATTTCTCAAAATTTTGTGATGTGTTTTTTTCACTGTTTGAACCCCCAAAAACCCTAACTTGGACTCATTCAACCCTATGGGTGATTTAGTCCTATACTAGACCTAAAATTGTCATTTATAACATTAAAAACACCATTTCTATGTTTCTATTTGTTGTTGTTAGATAAATGTTTTAGTTTGTTGAGTTTCTTTTTCATTCATTTGATTAGATCTATCTTAATTTTCTTCATTGATTTCATTGCTTAAATTCAAAATGGCATTTACAACATTTCATTTTTAGATTGTTTCATAGCATAATCAGTCAATTATCATGTTCTAAATCTAAAAATTGCATTATCCTTTCGCATGTTTGATTTATCATTGTCACATTTCAAATCTGTAGGACAATTATTACATCATGTTTTCATTGCAAAAATCTATGGTTATCATACTTCATGTTCTTTTTTAAAACTGTATTAAGTATTGTAAGATTTTTTTTATGTGTATTTGAATATGAAGTCCTCTCCCCTCTCTTTTTTTTTTCATTGATCCCCCTCCTATCCGATGCAGGAGCATCCAGTGGTGTAAGGGCAATCTTGCATCACCCAAAAATAGTTAAATTTCAAGTTTTCAATTTTTAGATGTTTTTATATTTTTGGATACCCTTTTCGTCATAATGAAATTCCCAACTTACGGTTTTTATTTTCTATTCCTGGGTTGAAAGATATTGCAGTTTTAGTTTCCCAAATTTGCACCTAAAAATCTTCTGAGTTGGATTTGAGGCACTTAGAGCTTCCGGAATGGCCTCAAAACTTGCAAAAATCAGCATAGTGGATTTTAAGCGTGTTCTCGACTTCGAGACCTTTCCAAAGGTTCAAACGGTTCGCGAATCGGAGCCCCGGATCAAAAGTTATGGCCCCGGGAAGTTGGCGCACTTTCTAGAAGATATAATTGCAAATGCTCTTTTGAAATTTGAACCTCATGTTGTAAATTTTCGGTGTCAAACTGCCTAAACTCAAATTTAAATGTTGTTTTGGCTCCAAACTAATGAGGAGCTCTATTTATGGGCGGGTTTCTAATTTTTGGGTAACTTTTTGGGGGACAAGCTCGCATATTGCAAAGGGGTTATTCTGTAGCTTCCTATAGTTTGCATATGTTGTAGAACTTGGGGATTGAGATCCTCTGCATGTAAGAAGCTCCATTTTCTGAATAATAAAATTCTATTGTTTGTGGGTTATTTTATGTGTCTCAGGTTGTGCCCTCATCACTATCTCTCCTATTTGTGGGACTAATGTGATAGAAGAAGATGCAAGCATATACAATCATGAAACTCATAGTTGTCCTTCTCTCGATACCTCTCCTATTAGTGACGAAGGTATCTTGGTGAAAGAAGATGCAATCATTGAGAATCATGGAAGTCTTGCTTTTCCTTCTCCTCCCCCTTGGGAATATACTATGACACAAGATGATGAGATCATTGCCACTATTTTACTTAGTCTACATTCCCCTCTCAACACTTTCCCTGCTTATGAGAGTGCTTTATGAAAGAGGATACAATCAAGAATGATTATGAAAAAAAAAATTGTGAGGAGGACATGTTTGTGTTAAAAGATCCAATGTTTGAAAGTGATAACATTATCTCTCTCCTTCCTAATGTCACTAACATTTGGAAATACCTATTCAAACAAAAGAATCCAATCATTTGTAAGCATGCAAACCATAGGTGTCCTTCTCCTGATGCCTCCCCTATTTGTGATGAAGCTACTTTACAAAATATGACCATGGAATGTGATGAACATCTTGTTTGCTCCTCTCCTCAAAAATCTCCTACTAGGGAAGATATTAGGGTACAAGAGAATGAAACCTTAGAGAAAAAGAATGAAATCATGAAAAATTATGGAAATCACCATTTTACTTCTCTTAGTTGTGAATAATATATTTTAGTGTTAAAATATCAAACCAATGAGATTCATGAGAATCCTATTTTCCTCTCTCCCCTTGCGTAGCACAATATTGAACAAGAGAATAAAATCATTGATAAGCAAGAGAATCCAACAATTGACACCCCCCTTACTTGTGATGAATTCATTTTAGAAGAACAAACCTTTTAACGTCATGAACATCTAGTTTGTAGTTCTCCTAAAAACTCTCCTACTAGGGAAGATATAATGGTGCAATAAAATGAGAACATTGACACATGTCTTTCAAACAATAGTGATGTAAATTCCTTAGATTAAGATGATGAAATGACATTAGAACTTCCTTCATTAAGAGAATTTAATTTCATTCAACCTCAACTCATCCTTTACCCACCTTCAAAAAAACCTTAAACTCAAAACAAACCCATTCTCATCCTGGAGCCACCTAAGAATAATATGTTGCAGCAGTCAAATTGTAATATCGTTGCTCATACATATAACACTGGAAACAATCCACAACCAAGAAAAAACCTCCAACATCCCTCCCATTGCTTCAACATATCATACTTGGTCCTCCTCATCAACCTTCACAAAGTGGAAAGGAGTATGACCTTGTCAAACAAATAGAGAATGCTCCTAATAAGAAATCCTTCTGGGATCTTATTCAAGCCTCCCCTCATTATCATAATATGATTCAAAGTGTCTTACAATAAGTTTTGGTTCCCTCTAGTGAAAAACCAAATGATATAGTAGCCTTAATTCAAGGAATGAATGTTGACATTATTTTTTGCCAAAGTCAACGACCTCCTTTGGAAGTGCAAAAAGAATATGAAGCTTTTAGGATAATAGCTATATATAATAGTACAAGGATAAAGTGAACCCTTATTGATAATGGATCAACTCTTAATGCGTGTATTGTAACCTTTTTGGATAGAATTGGAATGGATAAATCAAGAATAGAACCTGATTCCTTATCGATTCAAGGGTTTGACAATGTAGGAAAGTAATTGCTTGGTGTGATCACTTTTCCTATTACAATTGGAAATGCCACATTACAAACTCCTATCCATGTTATGCCTCATGAACTTTCATATAACCTTGCTTTAGGTAGACCATAAATTCATGAAATGCAAGTAGTGCCTTCTACTCTTCATCATAAAATGAAGTATATCTACAACAATAAAGTGTATACAATCAATTTCGAACTTGAACAAAATAGTTGTTTGAACATTGACAAAAGTAAGGAAAATCCTTTGAAAAAATTGACACCAGCCACACAAGTGAAACCCGTGCAAGAACAATAAGATAGGTGTCCTAAACCCTTTACATTATTATCACTAGATGATTTGGGATCTATAGCAAAGATTTTGGCATCATAATCTTTTCTAGCGCTTCTAGGGTTTTTCACCTACAAGGAGAAAGAAGGGCCAAAATAGGCAATGTTACACTCAAAGTCAATGCAATATGGATGGAATATGGATGTAATATACCTAGATTCAATGTTTGAATGCAAGAAACCGATAATGGGTATGTGTAGGATCATCATGGAAAAAATAGGCCCTTAAGTGGCAAAAAATTTAGAAATATCAGACCTAGGCAACTTGACACAAAAATTTGAATAAGTTATCTATATTATTTCAAAATATGTAAGAATAGAATCTATAGAAAATTGAATGTAGTTTCTAAACTACTAAGTTTATTTTAAAAAAAATCTATTTAGTGAAAATTTGAAGTTTCAATGTAGCAAGACTTAAATTTTAGGGAAAAATAAGAAGTAGGTGTCTATCGACCACCCTAACCACAATAAAATGATAATATTTTTTTATTATATTTTAGATATAAGTAGAGGACTCATGTCCTGATGTGATGCATATTTTTTTGTAATTTTTTTCCAAGTAAATAATTAACTATGAATTTTTTATTACAACTTTTAAAAAATATAAAAATTTGTATGTTTGACCACCTTAACTTGGTCAAAACTTCATGAAATTCAATTTTTCCTTTTTTTATCCTATAGTATGCAAAGCATAGAATGTGAAACATGTTTCAAATTCAAAAAATGTGATATCATTTGAAAGCTATAGATGTTTTTCAATCAGCCTATCAATTAGGACTTTAGTTGTAATTCAAATAGAAAATGAATAATAATTAGTTATTAAATTTAAAGTAAAACATAATTTATATTGGTGGAAAGCTGAGAATCTCCTTAAAAAACCCTTTTTGTTTAATCAATTTTAAGTAAGAAAAAGGTCGTCAACCACATACTCATCATATCGCCACTTTTTGTCACATCATGATCTTGCACATACCCTAATATGGATTGATTATTAATGCAAAACCAATGAAAAGTAGATTAATTGAAAACACATTGTGTAATGCAAAAACACCTAGAAATGAATGCAAATTGTAACAGAAATGGATCAAACTAAAAGTGTGCACTTGAGATATTGATGAAGACTAGAAATGACTTCTGGAATGCTGTTGATCCTAATTTTTAGGCCTAGTGGGACTCATTCACTATTCTGGGCAAATCAGTCCCAGTTCTATGAAATTGTTCTGAAGCCCGTTTTCGACAAATGGGTATCCAAAAATGAAAAAAACCAAAATAGGCCTAGAAGTGGGACTCATTCGCCACTCATGGTGAATGAGTCCACTTTTGAATTTCTAAAGACTCAAAGGTGGAAATAGGATCCTTTGGTCTGCACTTTCTACTTCTTCAGACGTCCAGTTCTAAAATTGTCAAATTGAGGCCTAAAGGTGACTTTTTATTGATGTTTTTCCTTATCCAATGAAGAGATGACTTGAATGACTTTGTAATGCAATCTTCAATGATTCCTAAACCTCCAAGATATCTAAATCTACTAACAAATAAGATAAGAAAGAGAAGTGTTGGATATTAGGGCATGGGGGTTTGCTTTGGTCAAACCCCTTTTAGGTAATTAAACCAAATTGAGAAAAGAATGTAATAAAGCATGCAATAATGGAGTTATTACCTTTCCATCAAGATTGATCTTAAATTTCTACAACAAAACATGAAGAATTTTCCCTTGAATGTCTTAGGAGGCTATCTTGATGACTTGCAATGATGAAACCCTAACTTTATTAGCTTGATGGAGAAGATAGATGATGAATGAATGATAGGAAATATCAAAATGAGTTAAGAGATGCAAATTAGGATTTAGAGACTTTATTTTATAGGAAATTCTCCTAATTTTCCCATTAATTGGATCCCCAAGGCCAACATGAAGAAAAATTAAACTTAAAACCTAAATTTTCTCACTCAAACGTCAAAAATGGCCCAAATGGGACTCATTCACCACCTTGGGTGAATCAGTCCCACCTGGAAGGGAATCATTCACCATACATGGTGAATTAGTCCTAGAGGGGTCCATTTTCTAGCTAGATTATTGAGAGATAAGAAAATTAGGTTCATGTAGTGAGGTTGTCAGTTTTTTCATCAAATATTGCCTCGAGATGCATAATATAGGGGTAATAGGGGCCTATTAATGATGATGTGAAGGTCAATTAGGGCTTGGGACACAAAATTCAATGTAAAAGTGTGATTAAATACACTTTACAACACCAAAATGAGGTCCACATAGCCTCAGAAGGCACAACATCTAATGTGAATGTGTAAGACACATTACAACACTAGATTAACACTAATTTTATTTTACAATCCTTCTTGATTGATGTGATAATGTCACTAAACACATTTTATAATGTTGAATTAAGGGAAAAGGGGTTCATTAAGTCTAGAGAGGTGTGAAAGTCTTTTACAACACTTTACAAAACCTTCAAAAGACATCATTAAATGCATTTTATTTAGTTTGCAAGGGCTAAAGACCTATTGTGGATGTGAAAAAAACCTCAAAACACCAAATCAAGGCCTTATTGAGTCTAATTTATCATGAATTATTCCCCAAATCAAGTAAGTTTCCTTTTTTCTATGGTACAGGATCATTGGATTTCACACCTAAATTCATGGGAGAATACAAGATCATAAGAAAAGAGTCTGAAAAGGAAAAAGAAAAAGTGGTAATGTCAACACAAGATTCAAAAGCATCCACTTCAACTAGTTTAGAACAAAAGAAAACATACACAATAATCTTTGATGAACTTGACAACAAGCAACCACTGAATCTAAAAGAAATGAAATAGCTTTATGGAAAAAGGTTATGAACTTATGAAACAACTTGGTTATAGTGGAAAAGAATGTGGTGTTAGAGAACATGTTATCAATGTCCCTATAGAGCCTAACACACAAGAAAAGAGTAGTGATCTTGGTTATTGCCCCTTTAAAGAAAGAAACAATACTTCACTCAATATTAACACTCTTACAAAGGATTCTTCTAAGCCAACTTTAACATTAGTTCATCCTATTTAACTGATAGACACTAGTGGTCTTGATTATTATCCTTTGAAAGAAATGAAAGAAATAGAGAAATATTTGGCTTAACATCAATTTCATCATGCAACACACTAATGATTTGAATTTGATATAGTTTACACCCTCTTGTAAAGGAGAGTACAAAATCTCACAATCTAAAGAGTCTTGTGTAAGTATGGCATCTTGTACTAAGCAAGAGATATATTTGTTCCAAAATAAAGGAGCATACTCTACTATTGATCAAGAGTTTATCTTGTCAAGACTCCTCCAAGATCATTTGATATCCCTCCCTCCAAGAACATGAAAGAAATTTTACTACAAGAATTAATTTTGTGCATATCATAGATTTCATGGTCATTCTACTAATGAATGTAAGGATTTGGGTAATGAAATTCGACATCTTAAGGAGTGTGGTACTCTTCCTTGTATTGAGGAACCTTTTACCTCTAATTGATATTGATTTTCATTCTATCATGTTTCACATCAATTATTTTGGCTCATCTTTGTCTTGCACTAAGTGGGGGGAAGGGGTTAGGTAGCCTTGACCTCATATGACACTTGTTGTTTTCTCCTTTGGCTATTTTACCACCTTCCATGTACAGAAAAGAGAAAGCTTGGGATGTGGATGACATGCCTTAAGTTGGCTCGCATGTGATGTACTAAGTTATCTTTAGTTGTTTCATTTTGGGGACAACCCTTTATCCATGATGTAGTTTCATTTGAGAACATATGACTTGGCATAGTACTTTTTGAATAACCTCTCATGTCTTCTACTTTAAGCAATGGCTCATAGCAATGATGTTAGCAACCACTTTAAAGTGGGGGCATACATTGACACTCATGTTCAACTATGTGGTTTTCTTTATTCTTGTGATGTGTCCTTTTCTTGGTGGTATCATTTGGTTTGATATCCTCCGAGAGTGTGATATTTCTATGAATTTTCCTCTCTTGGAGACATTAAGCACAATGTTCCCTAAGAAGAGACCTTACGTGAACTAAGAAAAATCCCTTTGAATGTACCTTACACTATTTTGCATTTAAAATAACTATTATATGGCCACCTTTCATAACATGCTTTGCTTGCCTGTGGAGCCATCCTATTTGTTCATGGGTGTCAAGCATACAATGTTTTGCTTGTCTCATGGATCCTATTGTTAATTTTTTGTCGCACCCTATTGAAGTTATCAAAGGGATGCCTTTGGTATGGTTAGTATGATGAGAAGCCTAAACATGAGCATGAATTTCTCATTATACGATGAGAAGCTAACATAAAGGCATGAATTTCTCACTAAGCCACCATTATTGGATACTCACCCAATGAACAACCTGAATTTTTGTTTCCTTAGAGTGAGCATATATTTTTGACAAAAATCTAAGGCTTGATCCACATTGTGTTGGACAAACAGACGAAGCTTGATCCACATCTTTTTATTTTTATTTTTCCTTGTTTTTGTTTTTCTTTCTTTTAGTCTTTGAAATTATATGTTTGTGTATCTTGATGTTGCATACCATACACCTTGTGTGTGTCCCTTTGTACTTATGTTGTTTTGACAAAGGATCTTGGATTTTGGGGGCTTGACCACCTACTTTGATCTTTGTTATCATATACCATCCACATTGGTACACTTGGACCCCTCTTGAATGTCTACTTTAGTGCGAGTTTGAAGCAAGTTCCTCCTCTCACTAAAGTGGGGGATAAATACAGTGTACAAAAAAGTATCCCTTTTTCACACTTAATTTGGGAATAATTAATATTAACTTGAGTCTAATGTTGCCTTGATCTAGTGTTGTAATGTGTTTTACACAGTCACATTAGCTTAAGGGACCTTTTTAACTAAATATACCTAATCTTGCCTTAATTTAGTGTTGTAAAATGTATTTATTTACATCTTCACACTAATTTTTGGGCCCTCTTGCATTTATGACCTTCAAATGATCATTAATAGGCCCTTAAGACCCTTTATTATGCATCCTAAGGCTTATTTCAATTGAAATCTCGACATACTCAATAAATACATTTAATTTTCTAACCTCTTGACAATTCCTTTGCCCAAAAAGCTAGGGTGGGACCCATATGCCACCTTGGGTGTATGAGTCCCATTTGGCCCCTTTTTAAGGTTTTGAGAGGGAAATCAGGGTTTTCAATTCAAATTTTGTGAATGTCGACATTTCCAGGATCTAATAAATGATAAATTAGATGAAGTGCCTATATAATTAAGGTTTCAAATCATTATTTCACCTAGAAATTTTGAGTCAAGCATAGTAAGATTTCACAAGATCCTTATAGAGTATTCAAGAGCAATTTTGAAGAAATTCAAGAGCATATTATCAAGGTTTTATTGCAACAATCAAAGGTAATTCCATCATGTCAAAGACTTAGTGCATCATGTATGTTGTTGAGCTATCCTGTTGATGTAGCATTAAAGATCCAAATGCAAGAATTGTCTCACATCCATATTCAAGATCAAAATCTACATTCTTCATAGCCATTTCATGTTTGATTGTTGATTTACATCCCAAAACTTCATCCAAGGTATTATTGTTCATGTTTCATGTTTCATGTTTCATTGTTTCATCATAAGGTTTAATTACCTAAATGGGGTTTGACCAAGGAAAAGCCCCATCCCCTAAAAAATGAAAATTTGTTCCCTCTCTTGTGTGATTGCAGGTTTATAGGTTGAAGAAAAAGTGAATTTGAAGCCTTCAAAAGTACCAAAATGATAAAGTTGCAAAAGTTGTCAAAGTTGTCAAGGTTCACAAAAACTTAGATCTAGAGCAAGATATTCCTCTTATTTACATGAAACTAGTGGGAAAGCTTTTATTTAACCCATCTTTAGAGGCTCACAAAGTTTCGCTTCAGAATTCTACTCCTGGGACACTTTGTGACAAAGCAAGACACTTTGCAATAGTGTAGGCATATGAGTCCTAGTAATGCCTTTTTACCAAATTTCAACATATTTGGATCAGTCACTGAGATATTTTAGATCCTACCTAGAAACCCTATACTAGAAGTAAATCGCTTAGTCTAGTGTATGAGTCCCAATACACCTTAAAAGCAACAATTTTTAGGGTTTGTTGGCCTTGCTGAGTCACCTTCATTTCTCTAGGTACTTCTATATTTTATTTTGTTTATCAATCTGATTACATGCTTTAAAATTCTATTTTCTAGGTCATAGAGTTAGATTTGCATACTACTTTCATTTCTTTCTTTCTAAGCATTTGCTTAATGGTGAACCCCCTTAATTTAATCACACCTAAGGAAACCATTCTAACCCTAGTCGATTCTTCAATCAAGTCAATTGATTGAGGAATTTAGGTTTCCTTTAATAAACTAGAGTGAAATAGGTCATACAACCTAATTCCATTTCCTAAAAGGTGGAACCCTATTTCCTATGGTTCATCACCGTAAAACTTGAACATGTAATCTCCTTTCTTAAAAGTGTACTTCGAACATACAATTACAAACTATTTCTTATTCTTAATCCAAACCAAAAACAAAAAACAAAAAAACAATGCACTTGGAACATACAATTACAAATGTCTACCAAGTAACTATAGCGGGCCGACCAATTTTTCCACCTTCCAACAACATAGCATCCTTTCACCAATATGTATAAGTAAACCCTTCCACACGTTATTCTACGTCCAATAAAATATTCTCTCGAACTAGCCACGTGTGGCAATTTCCCTTTCTACTATGTAAAAAGCCAGGCTAGATGCTGAAATCAATAAGAAGGCTTCCGCTTTATCCATTTGGAATATGAAAGAGACGCATCACCCTTGTTTTTTATTGCATATGTACCGTAAGAACTTATTATGAAGCTCCACTAGATAGACAAGTAGGACCTACATAATAGTACCACCTTAGCCCATCCTGTACTCACCTAAACTAGGCCCTTGAGACATTTTGCTTATTGGTCTAAATACCGATGAGATTTGAGCATCCAACGTTCTCAACTATCATGTCAAACCTCTTTATCGGGCTATGCTAAACACCAGGGCTAAATACGAGAAGTGCATTGAATAGCCCTCACACTATCCATTTCCTGACACATCACATGCAAATGAGCTTCCGTAGCTAAAGTAAAACTTGGTCCCTTTCAAAGGTCCGCGCGTAGTAAAATAAGGCACATGGTGGCTCCATCATCCTTGTCAAAAACAACGTTGCAAATTATCGTACCCAACATAGGTAACATGGCCCCTTGGGGTCTTCTACATTTAATTCACCTGAACACACAAGCCGCTTACTCGTTGTATTCTTCCACCCTATCTTTTACCACTACCACCAAGCTAGTTAAATCTCTCACAACTTGGATAGTGTTGTTTATCACTGAAGATCAATGGATAGTATTAAACATTGTTGACAAGATGCACACTAATACTCAGGTTATTTTACCATCACTAACCATAATTTGACACATCACCTCTTCCTTGAGCCTTTGTAAAACGTTGTTAGACAAATCTAGACCCACTATACAACAAATATTGGGCCACATGATCACTTGTGATTGGTCCTTTATAATGGAGGTTCATATAGGCACCCACGCACATGCCCAATAAGTGAATGTCATACAATCATCCAAACAAAAGATGACTTAACAAAAGCAAGGTTATGCTTTATAACATTTGGCCACAGGGCATAAGGAATACTTGTGACCCATTGTCACTAATGTATGAAATTAAAGAGCCGAGAGTTAGCTGATTCCATATGAGCGTAGCTCCACTTAAGTTATGTGTCACGGTTAAAGTAGAAAAAGGTGTACATGGATTGAAGATAGATTTGGACAATAGCATAAGTTGGTTCAACAAGGTAATTGGAAAAAATGAAAATGGCATAATAATCTAAGGATAGCTAAAACACAACACAAGGTCTTTATTGACATAAAATTTAGGTTTCTTAAAAATAATTATGCACAATAAAATAAGGTCTTGAGTGAGCCTATTATGCTTGTCAAAAGTCATGTGGCACATTTTGTATGACTAGTTTTTTTCTTGAAATCACAAATTTTTAGAAAAAAACTGTGATTTAAGATTAAGGAGTTCCATGTAAAGGGATTTGACTAAAATAATGTTAGATCAAACATACTTGGATAGAAACCCCTTAGTTATAAATGAAACCCTTGATGGAGTGTCCTCCACTCTTATCAAAGTTTTGACAAAAAAACCAATTTTGTTTCACCATTTGAAGGATCAAATAAAATCATTTACAAATTTTATTCTACATAATTATATAGCCCTTAGTGTAAGATTTCTAAAAAATACAATTTTAGATATTTTTATTTGATTATCATATTTATTTTATATTTTCTAGTGTACATATATTTTTCACTAAACATCAAAGTCTTTGTTTTACACACTTGAAAAATTAAAATAAATAAAAAAATTAGAAAAAATATTTGTACACTAAGTATTGATGTCCTTGTTGCAGCAAAAGATGATGATGATGATGATGATGATGATATTGATATTAAGTCTAAATTATAATGAATCACACTTAAATTAATTTGAAAAAATGTGTTTGTGTAAATGGGTTTTTTCCTTATCTATTCTTATCTAGGTCCTATTTACATGTTAAGTCCACTTATGTCCTAGGAGGGAATCTTTCTAGTCAAGCATTAGTTGTCACTTATATTTTGGCATTTAATGCCTGTGTCTTGAGTCATTTAATATTTTTTGGGGTAGTTATCTCACTATACAAGATTGTGACACATGTCAAGATCTTGTCTAATCATATCCCACATTTTTCTTTTATAAGAAAGATATCAATTTTACATCGTAAAAAGTTCAACTTTGTTAAGTTCAATATATCATTATAATTGTAGTGTCGAAAAATGTCATCGGGGACGTTTTCACACTTTTTGGGCCCTCCTTCTGAAATTGAGCTTAATGTTGCCTTGATTTATTGTTGTAATGTGATCTGACACATTCACATTAGGTCTTAGGCCATTGTGAACTAATGGATTTAAATTATACCTTACTAAAGTGTTGTGAAGTTTTGTAACACACTTTCACACTTTCCTAAGGTTTTATTAATTGACTAAACATAATAAACCCCTTTTTAATCAAAATAAATCTCAATCTTGTCTTATTTGAAGTGTTGTAAAGTCTTGTAACACATTTTCACACTCCTCTAAGCTTGCAATTAATAATTGGGCTTTCTTATGCTTTAATTGGCCCTATTTAACATCCACAAGCCTCATTTATTGCATATTTTTGAGGATAATCCCAATATCAATCATTAGTCAATCATAATTCAGGTGCTTCTAGCTTGTGTGCCCCAAATTTAGTGATATGGGACTTATTCGCCACCTTGGGAAAATGGGTTCCACCTAGGTCTTTTGGTTCCGAACCAGATTTCACACATTTTTAAGCACTTGTGATTTTTGGTCCCATACATTATGCTAGATGAGACTCATTCACCATCTTGGGCGAGGGTGCTACCACAATAGTGGTTTACTCTTTCTAGGAGATCCTGATTTTTGTTGAAATCACATATTTTTATAAAATATAATGATTTAAGCCTTGAAAAGTTCAATTTATAGGATTCCAATTGAAGGGGGTTTGATCAAACCACCTTAGACCAAGCCCCGTGGATAAAGCTATGCTAGTTTTAAACCATACTTATAACGAAGTCTCCTTTACACCCATCAAAATGCTGATAAAAAATCACTTTCGATTTACCTTTTGGGGGATCAAATGAATTCATTTTTTATTTTTTTTAAGTCTGTAGTCCTCATTATAAGCTTCCAAAAAATTATAGTTTTAATTAAATTTAATTTGATTATTATATTTATTTTTTATTTCTTGTGAATGTAGGTTTCTCACCGAAAATCAAGCTCTATATTCTGCACATGTGAAAAAATAGAAGATTATCAATTTTTTTTTGAAAAATATGAGTGCACCAAATATTGAAGTCCTTGATCCAACAAAAAAAATAGAATTTTCGATACATACAAAAAATGTTGTGTTATACGGTCTCCCTATGTTTGAATTGTAATTGGTTTGGATTTGAAACTTTATCAAGGAAACAATATTCAATAACACTATGAAACCAATTGGAAGCACTAGATACCATAGTTACAAATCTAATTAAAAAAAAAAAATTATGTTTCATGGAAAAAAAGTTGTGTTATATGGTGAGCGTCACTCCTTAAAAATGGTGTTTATTGAAAAAAACTAGTTTTCAAAGGAGATGGAAAAATAAGTGCAATCTGATTCCAAAAAAATTGAAAAAAATATATTTAGAATCTATAGGAAAATGGTCACAAATCACTAGGTTGCATCTTCTTTAAATTCCTCACTGTTTAGCTGCTATAAGTGTTCATAAGTGAAGATTTAGTTAGAAAATATCAGTTTAGTGTCTAGTTTGGCCAAAAAATTTAAACCAGTATTGTGGGATCACCCAAAAATGAGTCCCATGTGGCCAAAAATTAAAACAAATTCAAATTTATGGTAGGATTTATTCTCCTAGATTTGATGTCAGCTTGTAGTGTTGTAATTTCAGGAATTCTTTCACAATTGAGTATAAATACAAGGTTCTTTCACTCATATTTTAACCTAAGAATTCAAGAGATCACCTAGCAATATAATAAGCAATCAAGTATTCACAAGAGTATTCAAGAGCATTCAAGTGTCTTCAAGGGAAAATTATCAAGTATTTTAGAGCATTCAAGCATCAATTATCATGTCAAAGATTTCATGCATCATGTTGTTTTAGAGCTAACAATTGCAGTGTAGGATTTTGTGATTCAAACAAGTGTTCAATTCAAGATCAAAATCCTTCAAGTAAGAGTCAAAGTCTACATCCATTACAACCATTACAAGAATATTTGTAACACCTTCTTGGTAGGGTTTGGTGAGTTGCAACATTGTTATTTGTTCATTCATCATTCTCCATTCTTATTTGATTTCATTTCAAGGATTGATTTCCAAAATGAGGTTTGACCAAGGAAAACCCCTATCCACTAACCCAACAACATTTCCCCCTCTCCTTTGTGTGTGATTTGCAAGCCTAGGTTGCAAATTTCTCAAGGAGCAAGATTGGAAATTTTTTGTCAAGAGTACAAAGTTGTCAAAGTTGTCATCAAGTCTTGGAGAACTTTTGAGAAGACCTAGAGGTTGTAATTTACGGATTCAAAACTAAAAATCACTCAGGAATGATAGATCAAATAGAGAAGAGAAAGATGAACTTTTGAAGCTTCAGAAAAGCCCAACTAGAGTAATTCACCACTTCTGGTGAATGCGTCCTAGTTCTAGTCAATTTTTAGGACTTTACAGATTTGGATACCCTTTTTCCTGAAGGTAGTTCCTACACAATTTTTCAAAAATAGGATTGATTCACCCAACTTGGCGAATGAGTCCTAGTCAGTAGTAAAAGTAGATTTTTTTATTATTTAGACCTCCATTCAGCCATCTCTAGTTTCCCAGGTGCACACCTTCCCATCTTTAGTTTTTTGTTTCATTTCATTTACTTTTCTAAGTCATTTAGTGTTAGTTTACATTCAATTAGGGTTTTTCATTTCATTATGCATTTCATTTGTCTTTCCAAGTATAAACTTGGTGGTGAACCCCTCATTAAATCATATTCAACCCTTAGAACAACCCTCTTGCAAGATTTATTTCTCTTTTTCATTGAAATATCAAGGGTTTGTTCTTGAGTGAAAGTTAGTGAAAATTTCCCTTTTAGGTCCTAAACCCTAGAAGGAAAGCAAACAATTATCCACCTTTCAATAATCTTGAGTTGAATATTGGCCATATCTTGCATCCATTGTTACAATTTCATGTTCTTGATTTTACCTCTTTTAAAAGGTTATTTTTTATTTTCATAGGTGATCCTAGAGGCTTGAGTCCTTGAGTGACTCTAACATGGTATCAAAGCTTCAGAGTTGCAAGCTTCTTCCCAGATCTGAGGGACCAATCTTTGCTTGAAGATTTTGCTGGGTACAATTATGGGGGTTTCATCGTTGTGGAATTTTATTAGAAGTTTATCTTGGAGCTTGTTGGTGTAGATATGAACTCGCAATTGGATTCAAAGAGTGGACAAGAAAGTCATTTTTTCCTTTTGTTTTTATCCAAATTGAACATCTAAGGCAAAATCTATGAGAATTTAAAGTGGGAGGTTCATAATCAAATCTATAGTGTCAAAAAATGTAGTTGTGTACATTTTCACACTTGATATGAGAAAAATTAATGATAGATTGGGCTTGATATCACCTTGATCTAGTGCTATGAAGTGTGTTACACATCCACATTAGGTCTTGGGCACTTTTTAAGCTAAATTAGCATTACTTTTCCTTAATTTAGTGTTGTAAAGTGTATTTATTTACAAATTCACATTAAATTTATGAGGCTTGTAAATTAAGTGGACCTAATCTAGTGTTGTAATATGTTCTACACATTCACATGGGATTTTGGACCCTTTTAAGCTGAATAGACCCAATTTTGTTTAATTTAGTGTTGTAAAGTGTATTTATTTACACTTTCACATTAGATTTTGGGTCCTATTGCATTTATGACCTTTATATCATCATTAATAGGCCCCTATGACCCTATATTATGCATCCCAAGGTGTATTTTGATAAAAAAAACCCAACAATATCAACATATAAACTTAATTTATACACTCCTCGACATTTTAGCAAACAAAATAGCCCTTGTGGGACCCATTCGCCAATTTTGTCAAATGAGTCCCATCTAGGTGGGAACTCATTCACCTATCTTGGCAAATGAGTCCCATTTGGCCTATTTTTGAGGTTTGAGTGGGAAAAACTAGGTTTTAAGTTCAAATTTCTTTTATGTCGGTCTTGGGGATCAAATAAATGGTCATTTGAGTGCATTTTCTATATAAAAAATATTTTAAAACATTATTTACATAAGCCTATATGATATCAAGTCAAGCAAGCAAGAGTTAAGAATTCCAAGACTTTACAAGATCATCAAGAGAGCATTCAAGACCATTTCTAAGGAATTTAAGGGTAGAAATATTCATCCATTGTTGCACCAATTCAAGATCCATCATCTTGTCAAGCATATCAAGCATCAAGCATGTTATTGAGCTAGTGTTGTGATGTAGCATTGCAGATCCAAGATCAAGCATTATTCTACACCTATTGTCAAGATCAAGATCTACATCCTTCATGACCATTTCATGTTGAGTTAAAAATTTACAAAGAATCATTTACAAGGAATCATTAAAGGTATCATTGCTCATGTTTCATGTCCTATGTTTCATGTTTCATTGAAAATTTCATCATTTGGTTTAATTACTTGAAAGGGGTTTGATCAAGGTAAACCTGCATTCCCTAACAATCAACACTTTTTCTCTCTTTTTGTGTGATTGTAGATCTAGATGCTTTAAAGACTCGAAAGATTATTGAAGATTTTGTTACAATATTTTTGAAGTTGTATCCCCATTTGAAAGGTCATAATCTTCACTAAGATTATTCTACACCTATTGTCAAGATCAAGATCTACATCCTTCATGGCCATTTCATATTGAGTTAAAAATATACAAAGCATCATTTACAAGCCATAATTAAAGGTATCATTTCTCATGTTTCATGTACTTGTTTCATTGAAAATTTCATCATTTGGTTTAATTACTTGAAAGGGGTTTGATCAAGGTAAACCTGCATTCCCTAACTATCAACACTTTTTCTCTCCTTTTGTGTGATTGTAGATCTAGATGCTTTAAAGACTTGAAATATTATTGAAGATTAGGTTACAATATTTTTGAATTTTTCTCCCCATTTGAAAGTTCATAATCTTCACTAATATTATTCTACACCTATTGTCAATATCAAGATCTACATCCTTCATGGCCATTTCATGTTGAGTTACAAATTTACAAACCATCATTTATAAGGCATCATTAAAGGTATCATTGCTCATGTTTCATGTTTCATGTCTTTGTTTCATTGAACATTTCATCATTTGGTTGAATTACTTGAAAGGGGTTTGATCAAGGTAAACCTGCATTCCCTAACAATCAACACTTTTTCTCTTTTTGTGTGATTGCAGATCTAGATGCTTTAATGACTTGAAAGATTATTGAAGATTAGATTACAAGATTTTTGAAGTTGTCTCCCCATTTTAAAGGTCATAATCTTCACTAAGAGGTCATGTACAACCATGAAATTATAGTTTTAGATCCAAAAAATTGGAGAAGTAGAATAAGTAGACTAAGAAGAATAGATTCAAACTTTCAATTCCCAAAAAAGAAAAATGGGACTCATTTTCCACAAGTGGTGAATGAGTCCCACTATAGGTTTTTTTCATAGATTTACATATATCAAGTCAATTCAAGCAAGCAAGAGTTAAGCATTCCAAGACTTTACAACATCATCAAAAGATCAATCAAGACCATTTCTAAGGCATTTAAGGGTAGAAATCTTCATGGGTATGTGTAGGATCATCATGGAAAAATCATGCCCTTAAGTGGCAAAAAAATTAGAAAAATTAGAGTTAGTCAACTTGCCGTAAAAATTTGAATAAGTTATCAATATTATTTTAAAAATATGTAAGAATAAAATCTGTAGAAAATTGAATGTAGCTTTCTAAACTACTAGGTTTTTTTTAAAAAAAAAAATCTATTTGGTGAAAATTTGAAATTTCAATGCAATAGTACTTAAATTTTAGGGAAAAATAAGAAGTAGGTGTCTGTTTGACCACCCTAACCACAATAAAATGATAATATTTTTTTTGTAATATTTTAGATATATAAGTAGAGGACTCATGTCCTGATGTGATGCATATTTTTTTGTAATTTTTCCAACTAAATAATTAATTATGAATTTTTTATTACAACTTTAAAAAAATATACAACTTGTATGTTTGACCACCTTCAATTTTTTTTTTTTAATCCTATATTATGTGAAGCATAGAATGTGACACATGTTTTGGATTCAAAAAATATGATACTGTTTGAAAGCTATAGATTTTTTTCAATTAGTCTATCAATCAGAACTTTAGTCATAATTTGAATAGAAAATAAATAATAATTACTTATTAAATTCAAAGTAAAGCATAATTTATATTGGTGGAAAGCTGAGAATATCCTTTAAAATCCCTTTTTGTTTCATCAATTTTGGATAAAAGAAAAGCCGTCAGCCACATACCCATCATATTGCCACTTTTTGGCCCATCATGATCCTGCACATACCCTTATCCATTGTTGCAACAATTCAAGATCCACTATCTTGTCAAGCATATCAAGCATCAAGCATGTTATTGAGCTAGTGTTGTGATGTAGCTTTGAAGATCCAAGATCAAGCATTATTCTACACCTATTGTCAAGATCAAGATCTACGTCCTTCATGGCCATTTCATGTTGAGTTATAGATTTACAAAGCATCATTTATGAGGCATCATTAAAGGTATCATTGCTCATGTTTCATGTCCTTGTTTCATTGAACATTTCATCATTTGTTTTAATTACCTAAAAGGGGCTTGTTCAAGGTAAACCCATATTCCCTAACAATCAACACCTTTTCTCTCTCTTTGTGTGATTGTAGATCTAGATGATTTGAAGACTTGAAAGATCATTGAAGATTAGGTTACAAGCTTGTTGAAGTTTTCTCCCCATTTGAAAGGTCATAATCTTCACTAAGAGGTCATCTACAGCCATGAAATCAAAGTTTTAGATCTGAAAACTTGGAGAAGTAGACTGAGTAGACTTAGAACAGATTCAGATTTTGAATTCTTGAAAGAGTGAAATAGGACTAATTTGCCACAAGTGGTGAATGAGTCCCACTATAGGTTTTTTTCATAGATTTTTGCAGATTTGGATACCCATTTGCCAGAAACTTGCTCTTGTGCAAAAATATAGAATTGGGACTAATTCGCCCACAATGGTGAATGAGTCCCACTAGGTTAGAAAGTTAGAATTTCCAACATTTTAGATCCCCTTCTAGTCATCTTCAGATTCCCAGGTGCACACATTTCATTTCACAACATGTTATTCTATTTTATATGCATTTTAAAATCATTTAGTTCAAGTTTGCATCATATTAGGGTTTTGCATTTCATCTTGCATTTCATTGTCTATTCCAAGTTTAAACTTGGTGGTGAACCCCTTATTAGATGATTTTCAACCCCTAAGACAACCCTCTTGCAAGATATCTTTCTCTTTTGCATTGAGATCTCAAGTGTTTTTCTTGAGTGAAAGTTAGTGAAAGTTTCCCTTTTAGGTCCCAAACCCTAGAAGGGAAGTAAAACAATTTTCTAGCTTTCAAGATCAAGCAAGGAGTTGTCATTTTTGGAGCATTTTGGGTCAAATTTGACCCTACCATTGCACTTAGAAGGTCAAAAACCTCTACTTTGATATATAATAGTTCCTTTTTGGCATTAATTTTTTTTTGGTGATTTTTTAATTTTTTGGCCGACTATTCAAATGGCCATCATCAAATATTGGCTTAAATTTGATTGTCAAATGACCCTAAAAAATATTGCCTTAAATTTGATAGTCAAATGATCGTCATCGAAGATTGTTAAATTTGATGGCCAAATGACCGTCAATAGGTCACTCTAAATTGTCCCCCTCTTCATTAGAAATTTTGAATTTGTAGTCCAACTTCAAACAACCATAACTTGATCATACATACTCCTTTTTTGAGAAATGTGTTTTTATTTGGGGTAAAATTTCATTCTCTTCGTAGCGGTGCAACTAGTTTTTTATTTTGGTGCCTAATTTTTCCATAATTTATAGATTCTCATAGGTGTTGCTGAGTTGTTCTCATTTTCAAAACTTTCAAGGCTTTCTTCTTGCTCCTACACTAACATTTTTGGGTAATTGTTTTTGAAGGTGCATAATTTTTCATGTACTTTCCAATTGTGTGATCAAATTTATCTCATCTTGTGTAAAAATATTTCTTTGAGCTTGTGGTCAAATTTAGCAATTTGTATGCACTAAGATCAAGTTGACTTTGCTATTGTTGGCAAGTGGTACTTGCAATTTCACTAAGCATTAATTTTCAATCTCATATCTTTCTTGGTAGGTTTCATGATTATGTAATTTAGGTGGGTTATTTTTTTCTTTTTTTGGATTATGTATCTTGATTGGTCTATTATCTGACTAAAATGGAGGATTTTAATATGTGTATCAAAACATATTATAATGTAATCAAGTTAAATCAATGGAAGTTTAAGTCTTGGAGAGATGGAACCCTAAAAAATTGTAGATGGCTTAATCCTTTTCCACACCTCTATGGACTATCTCCTAAACCTTCATCTAAATGGAATAGAATTATGTGGGACATAAAAACAAAACATACCTTGGGAGTAATTGGTTGTAGTTATAATATTATCACACAATTGGCCACTGATGGTATTGATATCCCTTGTGATCTTATGACCATAATTTAGGAGATCTATGGAGACTCAAATGAGCCTCCATTCCCAAAGGATCTTGTTATAGATTGTCTTGTTCCACTTGCTGAGTTTCAACCAATTAATGATAAAATAGGCACTAATCTTGCTCATTAAGAAAGGTTCAGTAATTTTGTTGACATAAACCTTCTCCTTCTCCTCCTACCAAGACTTATATTGATACTTTAGTTTCTATCACTCCTAATCCAAATTTAGAGGGTTCATCTTCTTCATCGATGAGTTAGTATCTAGAGGCTAATGAATCTTGTAATCCAATATTGGAAAAATCATCTAGTGTTGTTACTTCATCATGTTTTGAGGAAACAATGGCAGATGATAAGTGTAGTCGAATGATATGCATTGAGATATCATCTCCATCATCTATTGTTGTACTTGAGGATGCTTGTGTATCCATAGATTTGGCTCCTTATGATTTAGTGTAGAAGGAAATTTATCATCTTCAAGAGATAGCTACTTGAGATGAGTACTTGACAAACATTGGTGGTTTATTTTGTGAGTTCCACATTTCAAATTTGAGAGATATCCTTTATTACATACATCTTTGCTTTGATGGAGACAATTCCTCTTTAGTTATTGTGAGGGAATACTCTGATGCTCTTGTTCATTCTCTACATGATCACTCTTTGTGGCTTGATATGAGGGTGGGTACTTTTGGACAACATTTGAAGGAGGCTTCTTTAGAGGAGACTTTTCTTTTATCTTTGGAGTGTGTTATACATCTGTCTCTAGGATGGTCTAGATTGACATCTTTAGCTATGTGGCCTAAAATACCTATTTGGAGTTTGTCAACTTTCGACATCAAGATGGAGATGCTTAAGTGTAGTTCAAAGATATCACATATCATTCTTCTCCCCACATGTTCCTTTTTGGAATGGGAATACATTTTGTATATCATCCTAGTTTTGTTTCTTCCTAAGGGGAGGAATGTTTTAAGAGATTGGATCATATTCTACATTCAATGTCAAGATTCTACCATTTCAACGGACTCACCATTTAGAGGGGTCTGCATAGTATCTCTTCTTCTCTCTTATGGGGGTCATTTTCCTCAAATGAGGTTTTTTTTCCCTCTCATGCATCATTGAGAGTATTTTGTAGTTGATCTCTCTTTTAGGGTGGAGTTTTGTCCCACAAAGTCTTCTCCTTTTCTTTATTTGTAATAGATTGCATTTACACATCCATATGTGTACCTAACACGGCCTCCTAGTTGAGACCCATCTTTGTGTCATTTGCATAAGTGCTCCCTATGTTGTACTTAAGGGGAGTGTTGGTGTAAATAGGTGTTTTCCTTATCTAGTCTTTTCTAGGTCCTATTTAAATGTTAAGTCCACTTAGGTCCTAGGTGGGAACCTTTCTAGTTAAAAATTTCTTATTTCTTGAGGAATTTAATATTTGTTGGGGTAGTTATCTCATTATATAGGATTAAGACACATGTCAAGATCTTTTCTAATCCTATCTCATATTTTTCCTTTATAAGCAAGGCATTAGTTGTACATTCTAGATAATTTAGTTCTATGTAATTCCAATATATCATTGCAATATTAAGTATTGTATATTGGCCATATCTTGCATCCATTTTTGAAATTTAATTTTCTTTCTTTTCCCTCTTATAGAAGGTTGGTTTTGGTTTTTGTAGGTGACCCTAGAGGCTTGAGTCCTTGAGTGACTTAAAAATTGCAATTATTAATTATGATAAAAATCTATGCACTAGATATTAGTGTTGATAATCTATATTTAAGAATTTATAATTATTTTATTTGTAAAAAAGGTAATGTGATAGGGAATAAATACCACTTTTTAAAAATACTATTAACTATAGAAAATAAGATATTAAAACTTAGATAAAATATTTCACTAATAATCTCTTAAAATTAATAAAATATAAATTCATAATCTACACAAAAAATCTGAAAAAGGTAGTCCACACCATCTTAAAATTATTAATGGCTTAGTTTCTATAGGTTGAAAAAGTGAAAATTTGGTTAAAAATACTAATTTCAATGTCTCATTTTCACCAAATAGTCGGACACACTATTATGGGATCACCTAAGATTGAGAGAATTTGCACTTGTAGGTTTTTAATTCACTCTTTTATTATAGTACAAGTAGATGCTTCAATCATCTATGGTTGAGGGGGATCCATACTAACAACATGTGAACACAACTAAATTAAACATATAGAAAATCAATATTAGTGATATTATTTTATACGTTGCAACACTCCATGTGCCTCATCATAATATTTTGCATGGTGAGCCATGTAGTGTCATGACCAAATAATCCTTTCATAGATGATAATCAAATTCTAAAAAATCTAAATTACATATGAGAAAGTTAGCATATTCCAGTGAGACAGTCAATAATATAATCATATTCACCATTACTCTTGGGACTCTACAAAAAAACGTGAGAAATTAGAGGGTAGAAGTTTTCCTTACAAAGAAAAGAAGTATAATTACTCTTAGAAATCTTTTTTGATTGGTCAAAGTAGAAGTAGAGTTAATTCTGAAAAATTTTCCATGAGAGAGAACTAAATGTTGTTAGAGTTTGGTGGATATGATGTTGGTTGGTGCATAAATCATCAATTAAACCTAAATAAGGTAGAATTTCTAATCGAAGTGGGAAGTAATTTTCAATTAATAGTTTGTTGAACTATCTTTCTATCTGTGGGTGATGAAGAGATTTTTTTGGAGAGCAGGGGAGAAAAAATACCTTTCATATACTTTTATGCAAATCTTGTATTCAATCTCTAAGGATTCCAAATGATTGGCTTTTCTGATTAGAGTGTTAGAGTTTTTCCCATTGCTTCAAGCCAATTCTACTATAAAAAACCTCTTCAATGTCCTCTTTCTTTCATTGTAGTATCTATTTTTTCCCACTTTACCTTCGTTGGCCTCCTACAATGATTTCATAACTAAGCCTTTACAACCATGATTCATAGACTGGACATCTGACCTGAATAACTATTCAATCATCATGAAGGAGCATTTAACTTGTCAACCTAGGGATGTGAACTTGAAATGGGTTAGCACAGTATGTGCACTAGGGGCTCAAGTGGTCATTGCACTCTACAACTAAGAAACACAATACTTAAAGTAAACTACTTAAAAGGAAATAAAGAAATTGTTGAACATCAACCAACAACTATGCTGAAATGAAATGCAAAGCAAGAATAAAAATTTGAGTAACAAACATAAGACTACTCTATCTACTTTAGCTATAGGAATAGTCACATAATGGAATTCTAGTGGCTATAGGAACAATCAATGCAAGATTTCTAACTAAGTACTAAACAAAAAGTAATACTAGACTAATGCTAAACTAAGAAGATAGATTACTCACCAAGTGGGCCCCCTTGGATAAGTATCCTCTAAACTAACAAGAACTTAGATGCTCAAACTCTAAACTTTTTTTTATTCACTATAAATCATGCATACAAAGAGTAATGTATCTGTATTACTAAAATTGGAGAATGAGATTACAATATCAAATCATGTAACCTCATGAAGAAGGAGCATCAAATCATTATTTATACTACAACTAAACAAGGTAGTCAACTCCACAACTGGGAGGATGCCATTTAGGGAAAATAGGGAAAAGTGGAGTGATGGTGGTTAAGCATGCATGGAATCTGGTCGGACATGTGAGTCAAGCACAAATCTAGCACAATAGTAATTCCCATGCATGATCGATCGTTAAGGTCCACTACAAGGTGGTTACATTTAGTTGGATGAAGAATCTTTGTTGTCGACTGTCTTTGACTTGGAGCGATTTCTCAGCTCGACGTTATGGTGCATGCCCAACTGGCGGTGTCTTCCTCAACTTGGCATATTAAATCCGCATGTCAAGGTCAGTACACATAATAACTAGACATCTTTAACCACTCTAAGAAACATTCATTAATCAAATGAAAAATCAATATAGATGACCCACATATTATGCCAAATATCATTAAAGCTTGCAAAGATATGATAATATCAAAAATCAATGGTTTGAGGGAAATATTTTTCCAATACCAACACTTAGGCATTAAAATCCATGACATCTATGAGCAAATAGACTATAGATTCTACCCAAAACTAGGTTCATCAATCCCCCCAACCTAACATTTTGCTGGTCCTCCAGCACGGGTAGAGTTGTTCTTCTGCTTGGTCAAAGTTCTTAAATTTTCATCTAAGAGTTGTCCAACATCAATGGTTGCAGTATGTGAGTTAGGGTCCCAATAGAATCCTCCAAATTTATCAAACCTATTCCATCTCTACCTTTCTGCATCAATGCCATAGTTGGTAGAATCTAAAATTTGGCATAGGCCACATTGGCATGGGTGGCTGAAAAGTTAGGGGAAGCTAATGTCATCCCTAAGTTCTCCCAATCTGAATATATCTCTCAACTCTTTTTAATGTTGTAGCATAATTGTGGATGGAATGAGGGTCAATCCATTTCAGCTCATCAGTCAAACTATTCCATCTCTGGGATAAACATCTCCTCACAGTTTCCTCCTTTGTTGTTGTTTTTACCTCATGTTCAATGTAAACCGCCTCAATCCAAGGCATAATCCTATTTCCATAACTTGGCCTGAGTAGCATTCTATGCCATTCTCTTTAAATATCCCTTAGGTTGCTTGATTCATCTCTAATAGGCAGAGGGATATTAGACTCCAATTATTTATAAGCACCATGTTGTTGTCCCCAACTAATCTCATTTTGTACCCAAGACATGAATGCTCTCAATTGAACATCCCCAACATACAACAACGAATTCCATACATAGTATTTTATGACAACATAATTATGTAAATAAAATTCACATCACAAATTCTTCATTTCAATTGAGGCAATCCTATAAGCATTTAAAAATTTCATAGGGGTATCAATAGAAGGATTCAAACCTGAGGCAAGCCTTAACATCTTAAAAGAGAGATACTTCTCTTTCAAGAGTAGAGCATAGACCCTCAGAGGATCTCTAAAATCTAGAATCTTTGATGCCAAAGCTGCCATATCATCTACCCCCTACTTCAGGGTGGCAATTTTTGCACCTTTATCCTCAATCTCTTCATCCTTCTTTTGAATTCCCTCCTTCAATTTTCATTTTTCCTTTTTTCCATTCTCCCTCCCTTCTTTCTATTTCTCTCCATAAATTCAAAATTGTTGTGTGTACTATAAAACTAGGAGGATTATTAATGCCTAACAGTCTTTTTGTTGATGGTGGCTCCTCAGATGGCACTATTTGTATGGACTCAGGTTGTCCAGTTATCTCTGGCTATAAGGGTGTTGTTTCTTCTTCCTTTTCTTGCAAGGACTCTTGTTCTTGATGTGGCTATAGGAACTCCTGCTCTGATTTTGGCTATTGCTGCAGGACCTCTTGCTCATGCTACAAGAAGTCTTGATGTTCTTCCAATTCTTCTATGATGTTAGAAAGATCGAACAGTGTTATATTTCCTACGAGCTCTTAAATATGTCTTCTCCTTATTCAACATTATCTTGCTCCATTGGAGCTTTAGGGTCCTCGTGTGAGGTTTCACCAGGTTTAGGGCTTTCCTACACAAGCGTACCAATCACAGGCTCAACTGGTCTTGATTTCTTGGGAGGGTTCTCACATTTTCCTTTCGCTGCAAGATGAATAGTATCAACCTTCCTCTTCTTAGAACTTGGAAATTTTCTTTCTAAAGGCCATGTTTTAGACTTCCCTTTTCTCATTTCTACCTCTCTTTGTTGTGCCGTAGTTTTCATGAGGGTTTAAAGTTGAACTTCATCATCAAAATGTGAGGAAGAGATTTCTTTTTTGAGTGTTCTATTTTAGAAGAACTAATTTCTATAGCTTATTTTGCTATAGGAGGATTCATACTAGAGCTAGCACTAGAGGTTGAAGCACTAGGAATGGCTTTAGCCATGCTTAATCTCCTATTAGACCTATGAGATTGAGGTATAGCCCTAGGTGGAAAATGCTCAACATTGACAAACTCTTCCTAATGATAATTTTGATCAACTTTAATAAACTCTTCCAAGGTCATTCCAAATACATCATGCAAATATTTTTCAACTAGCAATTTAATCAAGTAATGGTGGCAAACAAAATTATCCCTACCTTTCTGGGTCTCGATTGCCATGATTGAGAGAAGATTGTATAGCACGTTGGGCACATTCATCCTCCTTTCGCGCCTCATGTGATTCAAAAGCTTGAAGTGGATAGAATGAAAATTTTACTAGAGACCTCACAAGTGATGTATTTGATGGCATACACAACTATCTGCTTCCACAGCTTGGGCAAATACATTCTCTTTTCACCCTATTTTTCTATGCTTAATGGGGGTTCATTTGGCTCTGTGAATTCAACCCTGACTGACTTGTCATCTCTAGAAGCATGGAAATTTTCACCATTAGTAGGTAATCCTGTAACCTCTGCAATTATTTCCTCTGTTGCCACAACTTCTAACCCTTTTACTATGGCTTTTCCTTTTGAAAATGTCTAGACAAATTCAATGGCAATGCCTTCATCAAAACCATCTAACTTCAAAAAATAATCTATCCATCCACAGTTTTGAAATTCGGCTAAGCATTATGCATCATACATTAAAATATCATGCACCATGGGTTTGTTTCAAATTAACCCACCTCCCATTGTATGCAATCAAACAATTTCTCTACAACTTCTTTTCCTAAAATTCCCCTTCTTTCCCATAGTTATTGTCTAAAAATAAAATGTACTTCCCTATCGTGTCTACTAAATTTCAGTACCAACCTGATAAATTTCTAGTGCTAGTGTCGACTAAATTTCCTTTCTTTTTCTTTTTCCTTTTTGCTTGCAACTCAAGATTACAACAGGGAAATAATGGAAATAAAATAGTGATAAATGGAAATTATGATAGGAAGAAATGGTGGCTGCAGCTATTGTCACTTCACACATGCAATCCATCCTTCCACTCGAATTTCAAATCAGCTCATTTTTAGATTTCTGAGAGCCTAATATGATTTGGCTTATGGACAATAATTTCACAAAATATTTTCATCTTTTTCATTCCCCTCCCCGCAACCTAAGTTTGGACATGTGTTCACACATGTGATATGGGAGTGGTGATTGATAGGTAATGATGGAATTTATGTGAATACTTAGGCTAACATACAATGATTAAAGGAACACACTTAAAAGATGATTAAAGATAGCAATTAATATGCACATACCTGAATGTGTGGAAGATTTGCTACAAATATCGTAGATAAAGTAACACTCGCCTTATTGGAAAATGAATTGAATAATAAATAAAGATGAGATGGAATGAGGTGAGGTGGAATGAAGTGATGGAAGAGAGATAAAGGTGGTGATGGATGGGTGCATGGGCAGATGACGAAGAAATGCACTTCCATGTAAGTGAAAGTCTTTATTATGAAAAGTACGTACCTCAATTAGGCTGAAGGAGGGACACTAGGTCCACTGCCTTTGGCTAAAAGAAGCTCTGAGTGCTAGGTGAATTGCTACAAAAACTCTTCTTTAGAAGCTGGCTTATGATATAATCTAAGGTGATGACCATTGACAAGTAATTTGAACCTAACAAGGTCAATGGTGGTAAGCCGAACAACTCTGTTAGGAAAGAACTCAACAACTTTGTATGGTGCTAGCCACCTTGTCTCCAATTTTCCTGCATTGTCTTGGTATCTTGAATCAAAGAGCAAGGCCCAATCTCTTGGTTTGAACTTATTTTCCTTCATAAATTTTTCATGCCACTTGATTCTTTGATTCTGCACTACTGTATGCTCAAATTCAATTGGCATCATAGCTGTCTTTCCATACAACAACTCAAATGGGGTGAGGCCTATAGTTTTCCATGTTGTCTTATAGGCCCAAACTACTTCTAGTAATCTATTTTCCAAACATTTCCTATGGATGGCTACTATTTTAGTCAGAATGGCTTTAGTCTCTCTGTTGGTCACCTCAACTTGGCTGTTAGCCCAGGGGTGATAAAGAGTAGACTTTTTGTGCCTTATATTGTACTCATTCACTAGTGCTGCAACAAGAGTTTATGTCAATTGTGGCCCTTGATTAGTTACTATTTCTTTTGGGACTCCATATCTTGTGAAAATATCTTCATAAAGAAACTTTGCAACCTTGTTATCTCTTACATGATTCATGGCCTTAACTTCTACCCATTTTGTTACATAATCAATGCATACCAATATATAAGACTTGCCATTTGATGGAGGGTCAATTGTTCCCACAAAATCCAATCCCCACTTGTTAAAGGGAGTGATTACTACCCAAGGGAAATGTGGCATCTCATTAGATCTAGTTGGTCTGCCCATTCTTTGACATCGGTCACATTTTTTGGTATACGTTCTTGCATCCTTGTGGAGTATTGGCTAGTAATACCATGTGTTCAAAACCTTCATTGATGTCCTCTTGGCTGCAAACTATCCTCCACATGGTTCATTGTGACATGCATGCAAAATGTCATATGTCTCATCTTCTCTAACATATCTTCTCATGACATGGTCAAGTGCAGTACAAAACAAACATCCAACAATCCAAGAGAAAGGAAAAGATTTTTCAATGAGTGCCCTCTTCTCTTTTGCAGAGAAGTGAGAAGGAACTCTACCTATAACCAAGTAATTAGCTATGCCAGCATACCAAGGTATTTGTAAACTGAGAGAGAATATATGCTCATCAGGAAAAGAGTCATCTATAGGCTAATTGTCTTCTAATGTAGTTATCCTTGAAAGAAAAATCGTAACAACATTAGCCTTCCCTAGCTTATCCACAATGGTTATATCAAACTTCTGCATAAACAATAACCATCTTTCCAATCTACTTGTGATCAAAGGTTTATTCATGAGATATATAATGGCTGCATGGTCAATGTGCACAAAGATTTGGTAGCCCATTATGTAATGTTTGAATTTGTTCAGTGCATAGATTACTGCTAGCATCTCTTTCTATGTCACTATCAAATTGAATTAAGCTCCTTGCGAATTTTTGGTGACAAAGTTAATAGAATTTTCAATAGTTCCCTCTTTCTATCCTAAGACCACTCCTATGGCATAATCTAATGCATTAGTGCGGATGTGGAAAGGAAGCTCCCAATTGGGTCCCTTGAGTATAAGAGCATGAGTCAAATCTACCTTCAAGTCAAAACGTGCGTTGTCACAAGCTTCAATCCACTAAAATTCAACATCTTTAGTGAGAAGGGTATACAATGGTGCTACTACCTTGCTGAAATCCTTGATGAATCACCTATAATATTGCATGACCCAAGAAACTCCTAACATCCTGCTATTTTGTAGGTGTAGGTAGATTTGTGATTAGCTCAATTTTTGCGGGATCTACTTAGATTCCCTTGTGGGAGATGTAGTGGTCAAGAACTACACCCTCTTGCATCATCATGAAACACTTTTCAGTATTTAAGGAAAAGTTTTGATCCTCACATATCTGTAGGACTCTCTTGAGATTATCTAATGCTTGATTAAAATCAGCACCATAAGTGGTGAAGTCGTCCATATAAATCTCCATGCAATGATGAGAAATCTATAAGAATATGCTAATGACTTCCCTCTGGAAAGTTGTAGGTGCATTGCACAAGGTAAATGGGAGTACCGAATAGGCATAGGTCCCCCATGGACAGGTAAATGTGGTCTTCTCCTAGTCTTCTGGTGAAATTTGGATTTGGTTTTAGCCGTTGAATACATCTAGAAAAGAGAAGTATTGCTTTCTTGCAAGTGTTTCCAAACCTTGATCAACAAAGGGAAAAGGAAAGTGATCCTTCTTGGTGGTAGCATTAAGTTCTCTATAATCAACACAAACTCACCATTTTCCTCCTTTCTTGGGCACAATCACTAATGGAGATACCCATTGACTATTTAAAATTGGGTAGATAAATCCTGCCTCTAGCAATTTCTATAGTTCTCCTTTCAAAATTTCTCTTAGTGCAGGGTTAATCCTTTTTTTGTGGTTGTCTAACTGGAGTGCAATCATCTCTGATATAAATTTTGTAGGTACAAATTTTAGTATCAACTCCCTTCATATCATGATAATCCCATACAAATGCATGCTCCCATACAAATGCATGCTAATGGGCCCTTAATAGGTTTGCCAATAACAATTGTTGCTCTTCATTCAATTTACTATTAACATTCAAATATTTTCCTTCTAACACTTGGAATTATATATTTAACTCTACCATGGATGCTTCATTAATATGTGGTACCTTTAGTTCATACGGTAGCAATGTATGGAACATACCTATTACTTTAGGAAGTCTGTCTGTAGGAATAGTGGTTGTAGGAAGATTGTCTGCAGGAATAGTGGCTGCAGGAAGACCAGGCAGAAGTGTCCTGCCTGAAGTAGAAGATGATGCTTCCTCCACTTCATAATGGTTCTGAATGAGATTATCTAACACTTCATCTACATCTTGGAGCTGCATGAAAGAGCTTCTGCCTAGGATCATAAGTTGTTCCACAAAATTAACTTCCTTGGCCTCTTCACCAACTTGTGAACATACAAAATCTTTTTTATCATGAGATGGCTAAGCAAGTGGATAAAGAACAAAATTTTTACTACTCCTTCCATCTAAAATGATCATGTCACCTGATCGACATCCAATGTATGCATCTACAATTGCCAACCAAGGCCTTCCAAAAATGATGGGATACCCACCTAGTGTAGCCTTAGGAGAAAGAATCATAAAATTTACTGGGTATTCCCAGGAGTCTACAACTACCACAAGATCCTCCACTACACCATTAGGCTTAACAATAGAACTACCAGCAAGCTAAATGATAGTAGGAGTAGATCTCATACTTGCAATATTTAGTTACTGTAGGATATCTTTGGTCATCACATTGATTGTTGCCCCTAAAACAATTAGAGCATTCTTCACTTAGATCCTATTTATGAAAACTGCTACTATAGGACTTCTTAGGTCATTATACTTGGGAATAGTCACTTTTCCTAGCATGATATCAACTAGCTAGCCCACCACATGAACTATAGTTGGGTCTTTCTTCTTCCTTCCTAGCTTCTTAAGACAACCTTCCTTGATAGTTTTGTCATAGATTGAAGCATCTTTATGCCTTGAAATAGGGGTATCTAAACACATATATGCTTTAGTAGATTGAGGATGTCAAAAGTGGTATCCTCCTTTTCTTCTTTCTTCTTGGAAACTTCCAATCTCTGAGGAAAGTTTTGTTCTTTCTCAGTCTGCTTGACTTGGACTAGTTCATGATTTTTAGGTGCATTTGGCTGAATGGGATCATTTAGAGGCTCCTCCTCCTCTTCAATAGGAAGTTCAGTGATAATTCACTTAGAAGGGGTTGGTAGAGTAGTTCCTACACACAAATAGATGTCACCTACACTCACAGCATATGCAGGGAATTGATTTGATTCAGTAGAGTATGTAGGCTACTGCTATGGTTTGTTATTAGGATTGGGTGTGGGATAAGCTAGTAGCTGAGTTGGTTTAGGTGCATTTGAGCTTGGATTAGTAGGTGGAGGCATTATAGCAGGATGTTGGGGCTAAGAAGGTGGTTGCATGTAACTGGATGTCTGGGTAGGCCATTGTTGTCCTCCTCTCCATTGATTTGTTTGGTGCCAATTTATTGGAGGTGGTTGCTAGTGTCCTTGAAATTGTTTCCAATTCCCTTGAGGTTGTTTCCATTGAAGTGGAGAACTCTGATGACTGGGCCAAGCATTTGGAGGGTTAATCCAAGACTGTGGTGGATATCCTCCATAATTGGGTGGATATGGGGGTTGCCATTGGTTACTAGATGAATAAGAGTTAAAATATGGCCCAACATAGGATAGTATATCTAGTGGCATACCTTGTCTTGGAGCCCAAGGCTTCCTTTGTGCAACATAGTAGACTTGGTCTTCTTCAATATGAATTGGATTAAACTCAAGTGGAATCTATTTTCTTTCAAGGCTAGCTACTATCTTGCATTTGCAGTCATCTTGTCTATAGTGGAGACAATACTCTGTCAACATCATCTCTTCCTCTTTCTTCTTCTTGGTGTAAACTGTATCTAGATGAGTAACTAGATTTTTGATAATATCTTGCTTGAATTTTGCTAGCAAATGAGTGTTCTCCATTCTTGAAACTCCACCAGTAGTTGACTTACCCATGGAAGATTGATAAGATCTCCCTTTCTTTGAAGCTTCCCTAGAGTAATTCTAACATATTTTCTTAATATCCTCCTAAGGAACTTGGGAGATATTTCCTCCTACATGAGATCCAAGGCATTAGTACACTTGTCATTGATTCTTATGAGGAAAAATAACTTTTGTGAGTTCTCATTAAGTGCACGGTGTGGGGAGTTTTACAAGAAAAATAGAAACCTTGAAATGTAGTCTTCCAAGCTCTCATGTTCCTTCTACTGCATCCTGAAAATGTCACCTCCTCTCATGTCACTACCCTTACAATATTCCTTGTTTTTCTCAAGGAATTTTTTCTTCATGTCTTCCCAAGTTTCCTTAGTATCCTTGCCTAGGCTCATGAAATATCTTAATGCTGCCTCTTTCAAAGTGGTGGGAAATAACTTAAGCCTATGGGAATTAGTAGTGCCTGTAGAGTATGTCAAACTCAAATAAGAAGGTATCGGGATATTTTGTCACAAGTCCATAAAACTTGGGGAGTGTTTTGAGTAGGAATGTTCTTGATGTTGTCAACTTCATTTTAATGGGAAATGGGAAAAAGAAAGGTTGGTTGGTTTTGTTTGTTCCTATTTGCATCACCCAGGCCTGCTTGATGTGGTTCTAAGACAAATGGGTTCTAAAACTAATTTTTATAAGGAGACTTCAGAGCTAGTCAGATTAGGATATGCATTAGAAAAATGGTGTGGATCTTCTTCTTCCTCTTCTTCTAGTAGGTTCTAGTACTCAACTAGCTAGAATGGGCGATGATTTTTAGGAAGAAATATCCCATAAGCATCCCTTCTCCTTCCTCTATGCATATAGTATCACTCACTATCAGTCAGCTCACACAAAGAATTGGTAAAGAATCAGGGGGATCATTACTTCCTAAATGAGGATATTCTAAGAACAACTACCAATAAACACTACAACAAGAAAAACAACCAATGACTCCAAAAGACTTCCTAGCTTGACACCATCCCCGACAACGATGCCAAAAATGTTGGCCTCCTATAATGATTTCATAACTAAGCCTTTACAACCATGATTCAGAGACTGGGAATCTAACCTAAATAGCTATTCAATCATTATGAAAGTGCATTTAACTTGTCAACCTGGGGATGTGAACTTTAAATGGGTCAGCATAGTATGTGCGCTAGGGGCTCAAGTTGTCATTGCACTCTACAACTAAGAAACACAATACTTAAATTAAACTCCTTAAAAGGAAATAAAGCAATTTTTGAACATCTACCGACAACTATGCTAAGATAAAATATAGAGCAAGAATGAAAATCTAAGCAAAAAATAGAAGACTAATCTATTTGCTTTGGGTATAGGAACAGTCACATAATGGAATTCTAGTGGCTGTGGGAACAATTGATGCTAGATTTCTAACTAAGTACAAAACAGTAAGTAAGACTAGACTAATGCTAAACTAAGAAGATGGATTACTCACCAAGTGGGACCCCTTGGATAAGTATCCTCTAAACTAACATGAACTTAGATGCTCAAACTCATAACTTTATTTTATTCACTATAAATCATGCATACAAATAGTAATGTATGTGTATTATTGAAACTAAAGAATGAGAGTACAATATCAAATCATGCAACCTCCTGAAGAAGGAGCATCAAATCATTATTTATACTATAACTAAATAAGGCAGTCAACTCCATGACTAGGGGGATGCCATTTAGGGAAAATAGGGAAAAGTGGAGATGGTGGTTATACATGCATGGAATCTAGTTAGACATGCAAGTAAAGCGTAGATCTAGCACAGTAGTAACACCCATGCATTCTTGATCATTAAGTTCCACTACAAGGTGGTTACATTTAGTTGCATGAAGAATCTTTGTTGTCGGCTACCTTTGACTTGGAGCAATTTCTCAGCTAAAATTTATGGTGCATGCCCAATTGGCGGTGTCTTCCTCAATTTGGTGTATTAAATTTGCATTTCAAGGTTAGTACACATAATAAATTCACATCTATAACAGCTCTAAGAAACATTCATTAATCACAAAAAAAATCATTATAGATGACCCACATTATGGCAAATATCATTAAAGCTTGCAAAGATAGGATAATATCAAATGTCAATGGTTTGAGGGAAACATTATGCCAATACCAACACTTAAGCATTAAATTCCATGACATCTATGAGAAAATAGACTATAGATTCTACCCAAAACTATACCAAAAACTAGGCTCATCAACCTCTACAGTATTATCTCCCAATTTTCCTATTTGTATTCTCTAATTGATTCTTTACTTTCTCATATGCTAAGTTTCTCATTTTGTTTGTGTAATATATATATATATATATATATATATATATATATATAGTGTATTTTATGTGCACTTTTATGTTTGTGATGTATTTGTATCATGTTGAATTGTGTTATGATATCTGTTTTTTTGTTATGTATGTTTTTTTGTCATGTTTTATTGCATACGTGTGTGTTCCTTTTCCCTCATGTTGGTTTTCCATAGGATCTCAAGAATTATGGGGGCTTGCATGCTTCCCATAGATTCATTGTCATCCTATCTCTTCAACATTTGGATAATTGGATCCATCTTGAAATATATATAATTTAGTGTGAGTTTGAGCATAAGTTCATACTCTTACTAAAGTGGGGGATAAATGTAGCATCATAAATTGTCACTTGTGACAATTTCACACTACTTTTTTCTCCCTCCTATGTGTTTGGACCGAATCATGTTCCTAATTTCCTAAATTATGTATAACATGTCCCATTTATTCATTTATCAATAAATTAAATGCATAAAATCAAAGTAGGATTTTAATATTTTTCCCCCGATAATTAACATCCCAAAAAATAGGGCCTAGATAAGGGTGCCCTCGGTAGCCTTTTCCTCCTATTTTGGATCTAAATTTTAATATGTCGAGGTTAGAAATATTTTCTTTCAATTTCAAATTCTAATTGTTGGCTATTGAGATTTATTTTTTGGGAAATTAGATTAACTAAATATAAATATGTAGTAATTTCATCCTTTGAAAACTAATGAAGAAGAACAAGGAGAATTAGCAAGAAGAGAAAATATTATCAAGTCAAGAGCATCCAAGAGAAATATTATTGCAACATTTCAATATAAAAAATCATTCCAAGTTTTATGTGAGTTTATTCATGTTTATGCATACATTTTGTGTTGGGAATAGGATGCCATTTAATTGCAATCCTAAACATATTTCATGTATCTCCTAAGTCCTTGGAAAGTGATCCCCAACACTAGGATTAGAAAGAGATTAAATTTGAAGGAAATGAACATGTAAATTGACATTTGTGATTATTCCTAAATGATAGGAACATATGGGGATGTCCAGAAAGAGCTCCTACAAGATAGGAGCACATGGCGTACCTACATGGAAAGTGGAACCCACCTTGCTTTAGTTAACTATTTGGAGGATTGATAACACTTTAGTAATGCATGTTTTGATCCTACAAATTAGGGATTAATATTTACATGAGTGGAGTGGCACTATCAATTTACTATTAGTTTAATATCAGTTTAGTTTAGTTTAGTTTAGTTTAGTTTAGTTCAATTCAGTTCAATTCAGTTCAATTCAGTTTAGTTTAGTTCAAATATGGTTTAGTTATCTTTAGTTGCATGTAGTTATTTTGAGTTGAATTCTAGTTGACCTGAGTTGACTTGAGTTGCATGACTAAAGACTTCAGTTGCATGAAAGGTAATAGGTGGATACTTTTAGTTAAGTGGGGATGATAAATCATGCATAATGTTTGCATGAATTGGTGGAGAGATATGTTTCAATTAGCTAAGATTGACTTGGGACCACCTTGGGCATGCAAGTTGGAATCTTTCAGTTAAAACCTTTTGCATGAGAAGATATTTACAAGGCTCAATCAAGTGGGCCCATTCTTGGGAACCAAATTTGAAGTGAAGTTTGCAAGATATCTTCTTGACCAAAGTTTAGTTAAGTGTTCATTTTGGGGCACTTAAATTGAGGAAGACTTTGGTTTGACTTTAGATTAGATGGTGGAACTCTACTTTCCCAATCTAGGCATTGATTTTCATGAGGAGCTTTATGCTCTTGTATTGTACAACTCTTAAGAGTTTACATGCTGATTATTGTCTATTAATTGCAGCAAGTGTATGAGAGTTTCATGAGAGTTTATTGTAGGTTGTGAAGAAGGATTGTTGAAGGCAAGGAAGCATATCGATCAATGATTGATAAATTAATATTGTAAACTTGTTCTAAGGTTAAATAATATAAGAACTATTGATTTTGGTGGAGTGTTTTCCCGAAAGGGTGTCTCCACATATATGTTGTGTCACCTCTATCTCCTTGTCTCATTCTTCTACAATCTTCTATCTCTTTCTACAATTGGTAAAATTGATCTAAACAAATTAATCATACACAAAGAATTGTGACAAAGAACACTTAATTAGATCTACAGTCTCATAGTTTTACAAGTTTTAAGCTACAATATTTCCTTCATTTTCAACATTTTCTATCAAAGCTAATGGTTGGTTAGGGTTTGGGATGCCTTTCTCTTAAAATTTTGAAGGTTTTTTGGCTATAGTGGGAGCTTTTACTATTATTGTAGATTTGTAAAAGAAGTGTGTTACAATGAGTTCTACTTCTTGTCTAGCTATTGAAAGATTCAATGGATCTAGTTATGAGATGTGGAAACTAAAAATGGAGGATATCCTTGAAGAGGGAGATCAATGGTTATCTATTTTTAATGAGACAAAACCATCTACAATGATTTCAGATGAGGATTGGGCTAAGCTCAATAAGAAAGCAAGAGGGACCATATAGTTATGTCTTGTTGATGTCGTTCTCTTGAATGTTTCAGTTGAAGCTAAAACATATAAAATTTGGAAGAGGATAGGTGATAACTATCAAACCAAACATCTTACTAATAAGTTGTATCTGAATGAACCATAGATTTTAGGGGCTAGGGATGCTAGGTCTATTTTTTTTAATTAGGGTCTTTCACCTAATGAAAAGAGACAGATCCTACACCCAAAATCTAGGTGGTTCACTCAAACTAAGGATTTTATGATGAAATTATGCCTAAATGTGTTGTTCTAGATGTAGCTAATTAATAATATTGATTGATTAATTATGCAAAACCTAAGAAATGTGACTTGTTTGAAAACACATTATGTTATCCAAAAATGAACTAGAAATGAATGCAAAACTAAACAAAATTTAACCAAACTGAAAACTTGCACCTGGAATGTGGATGAAGATTGGAAATAGCTTTTGAAATGTTGATATTCCTAATTTTTAGGTCTGGTGGGACTCATTCACCATTTTGGGTGAATTAGTCCCAATTCTGCAAAACTGAGCTGGAACTTGTTTCTAACAAAATGATACTTAAAAGTGTAGAAAAGTCAAAATTTACCTTGGAGTGGGACTCATTCACCACTCATGGTGAATGATTCCACTTTTGAATTTATATATTTTTAAAAGTGGAATCTGAAGCTTTCAATTTACACTTTGGCTTCCTACAGGTGTCTGCTTCTGAAACTCTAATTTATGAGTTTGAAAATGGGTTTTTGTTGATATTTTGGCTTTTTGAATTAAGAGAAAAATTTAGGAACCTTGTAACTTGATCTTCAATGATATCCAAGCTTTGAAGAGACTTAAATATACAAACACAAAGGCAAGAGAGGGATGTTGAATGTTAGGGCATGGAGGTTTGCCTTGGTCAAACCCCTTTTAAGTAATTAAACCAAAATGGTGAAAGAATGGAATGAAACATGCAATAATGGAGTTGGTTACCTTGATATGATGTTTGATCTTGAAATTTTGTATCCAAACATTAAGATTCAACCCTTGAATGACTTTAGAAGCTTTCTTGATGTCTTGCAATGACAAAACCCTAAGTTGCTTGACTTGAGATGGAAGATTGGTGGATGAATGAATGATAAGAGATCAGAGATGTGAAATGAGGATAAAAATACTTATTTATACACTTTTTCCTTAGTAACCCATCGATACCTCATCATAGGCCAACATGAAATATTAAACTCAAATTTCACATTTTTCTTGCTCAAATATTAAAATTGGGCCAAATGGGACTCATTCGCCACACATGGTGAATGGGTCCCACTTAGATTGGACTAATTTTCCATGCATGGAAAATGGGTCCCATAGGGGCCAATTTGACAGCTAGGAAGCCAAGAGATAAGGAAATAAGGTTTAAAATACAACTTTGTTAGGTATTTGATCAATTTGAGCCTCAAGATGCAAAATATGGGTTAATATGGGACTATTAGTGATGATGTGAATGCCAAATAAGGCTTGGGACACATAAATCAATGTGAAAGTGTAATTAAATACACTTTTTAACACTAAAATGAGGTCCACATAGCCTAGGAAGGTAGAAGAACCAATGCAAATGTGTGGGACACATTACAACACTAGTTTATCATTAAGTTTAAGTTATAAGCCTTCTGGATTGATGTAATAATGTTATTAAACACATTTTATAATGTTTAATTAAGGAGAAATGAGTTTATTAAGTCTAGAAAAGCGTGAAAGTATCTTACAACATTTTACAACACTTTTACAAGACATTAAAAGCATATTATTCGATTTTCAATGGTTCAAGACCTTGTGTGGATGCATAAAATGCCTCACAACACTTGAATCAATGCATCATTAAGTCTATTTATCATGAATTATTCCCATGTCAAGCAAAGGGGTACTTTTTTCTATAGAACACTAAAAAGACAGTTGTATTCAATAAAGATGAAAGATGGCGATTTCATTGAACATCATTTAAATGCTTTCAATTTGATTCTAAGTCAATTAGAATCTATATATGTAAAGCTAAAAGATGAAGAAAATTGTTACTTTGTTCTTTACCAGAGTCTTGGGAAAATCTAATTATTTCTATCAGTGGTAGTGGTGTAGGTCATAAGATGGACAATATAATTCCTACTCTCATATTAGAGGAGATGAGGAGGAATTATAAAATAGGATCCCAAGATGCCTTGTTTGTAAAAGGTATTCCAAAGGAAAATAAACATAAGGGGGATAAGAAAAGAAAGGGTAAGTCCAAACGACAGTCTAAAACCCCTGGAAAGAGTAAGGTAAAGTGTTGGAACTATGGGAAACTGGGACATGTAAAGAAGGATTGTAAGAACAAGAAAAAGAGTTATGATACTTCTATAGAGAAATTCTCAAATGGCAGTAATGATGAATTGATCATTACATCTAATACTATTAGTGTTGACTCTTGGATTATTGATTCAGGTTGCTCCTATCATATGACTCCTTGCCATGCCCTTAATATTAGTGTACATCGAGTTATGAATAGTCAACTTGTGGCTATCTTAGCTCTCCATTAAGTCATATTATCATTAGTATATTGTTATTTAGTTGTTTATGTTGGCTTAAGACTTATATAGGAGTGTTGAAGTCAGCTTAGGTGATATCCTAGGCATAAATAGGTATATATAGAAGGTTGTGAGTCATGTTTCATCATCAAGTGGTGAAGTGTGTTCTCATTAGAGATATTTGGAGGTTTTCCCCCTTGAAGTGGCTTGTTATTCTTGTTTATTATCAAGTATTTGTAGAATATTTCATATCATATTCTTCTATTGTGTGAGTTATTTCATAACAAGTGGTATCCGAGCATGATCTTGGCACCGTAGAGGCAAGGTTTTTTTCTCAATTTTGGAGGTGATTTTGGGAAGAGCATATCTTTCAGATTTTGGTGAATTCTTTTCTAATTTTTAAAAGGTTTTTGAAAAAAAATTTAAAAAATTTACAGTTCAGATTTAAAAAGAATTGGAGTAGAATTAGGAGAATTATTGCAGAATTAGTGTTTCTACACAATATTTTTGGAATCTGTATATCTCGTACATCTTGTCGAATTGGAGTCTAATTTTTATTGGGTTTTTGAAGAAATACTAAAGGAGATTACAGTAAATTTTTGGAGAATTTAAGTTTCATTTGTATGATTTATTTCAAAATTAGTGGTTTCCATCATGACAGGGCCTACAACAAGGGGTAAAAAGAATGTTGTCACTCCAGCGAAGACTCTTGATAAGGATGGGGTAACACTAGAGGATATTAATCCTAATGAGGAAATTATTAAGGTCAAGGAAGGCATTTCCTCAATGAATATGGATATGTGTGAACTAAGAGGAGATATATCGGACATACGAAACATGTTAAGCACCTACATGGCTAAACCAAGAAAGGAGTTCTCAAGCGACCAAAGTGAAAATTCTAGGTCAGCTAACATTGAAACAAGCTTTAGTACTCCTATGGGATCTAGGAATTTATTTCCAAAGGTGGATATGCACAAGTTCGATGGCAAGGATTCTCTAACATGGATAAATCAAATGGAGATTTTTTTTGAAGTACACCAAATCCCAAATGGACAAAAGGTTATGATGGCTTCCCTATATCTAGAACTAGATTAATTTATTTGGTATCATTGGATTTGCACTCATCAAAGGAAAAAGGGGCTCACCATCTCATGGTAATTTTTTACAGAGGAACTCCAAGCACAATATAGAAATAGTGTGACAGATAACTTCTTTAGCCAACTGGCTAAACTTCAATAAACATAATCAATTAAGGATTATATTCAGCAATTCCAAAATCTATCCTTAGAGTGGATACAATTACAGAGGAAAACTTGAATGATTTATTCTTGGGGGGTCTCAAGGATCACATTCAACATGAGGTATGCATGTTTGGCCCTAGGTCCATAAATGAGTCTTTTATCTTAGCACGCAGGGTAGAGGAGAAGTATTTGATTCCTAAGAAGCAAGGGGATAATGTGACAATAGAGAAAGGATATTCAATACAACCTACTAGGCTGACTCCACAGAAAATTGAGGAGAAAAGAGAAAAAGGGTTATGTTTCAATTGTGATAGAAAATATAGTCAAGGACATAAATGCAGTGAAAAAAAATTATTCTATATTAAAGGTCCAAATGAGGAAGAAGAGGAGGAACCCATACTAGAGGATGAAAGGGAGTCAAATGTGGAATCACATGATTTTCAACCAATCATTTATTTTCATGCACTCTCAGGTTTTAATGCTCCACAAACTCTCAAGGTGGTGGGGTTCTCAAAGAAGCATAAGGTAACAGTGTTGATTGACTTAGGTAGTACTCATAATTTCATCATCAAAAAGTTAGCTACTTGTCTAAATTATTTTATATATCTAGCTCCATAGTTTCAAGTTTTTGATTGCAGATGGTGGTATAGTTAGTTATTCAAGGAAGTTTCATAGCATTAAATTATCCATGGGATATTATCAACTTGATACCCGAATGTATGTGATATCCATGGGTGCAACATATATTGTTTTGGGAGTACAATGGCTTACTACATTGGGAACAATTGAGATGAACTTCCAAGAGCTATTCATGAGATTTCAATCAAAAGAAAGGGTAGTAGAGCTAAGGGGGTTGAAGGAAAAATCCCCACAAATGGTAAGCTCTCATCAAATGATTTTTTTTTTGAGAAAGGAGTTGATGGATTTGTGGCCCAACTGTGTTCATTAGAATTCTCTCAATCAAATGCTCCTACTCATCTAGATTTGCAAGCTATAATTGATCGTCACTCAGTTGTTCTTGGAGATATGCCTAAAGGAATTCCTCCTAAGAGGGATCATGATCATGCCATACAATTATTTCTAGGTTGCCAACCACCGAACATTAGGCCTTACAGGTATCCACACATACAAAAGAGTGAGATAGAATTTTTTTTGAGGAGATGCTAGAGGCAGGAATTATTAGGCATAGCCAAAGTGCTACTCCTCACTTGTGGTCATGGTACATAAGAAGGATGATACTTGGTGCATGTGTTTAGATTATAGAGTGCTCAACATGTACACCATTAGATAAGTTTCCTATTCTAGTCATTGATGATCTACTAGATGAATTGAATGGAGCTATGCATTTTACCAAGTTAGATCTTAGATCTGGTTATCACCAAATTTAGATTAAGGAGGAAGATATTTGTAGGAAAGAATTTCAAACTCATGAGAGTCATTATGAATTTTTGGTGATGCCATTTGGTCTTACCAATGCACCATCTACATTCCAAAGTTTGATGAATTCCATTTTTAAGAAATTCTTGAGAAAGAGTGTTAGCATTCTTTGATGATATATTGATTTATAATAGGACTTGGGAAGAACATTTGCAACATTTGGATCAAGCATTGAAAATACTTGAAGATCATAAATTCCATGCTAAGCTTCCAATTTTTCTTTTGGTCTTACAATGGTGGAGTATTTGGGACACATAGTTTCACATGAAGGAGTAAAGGTGGACCCTAACAAAATTAAGGCTATCATGGAATGGCCTATTCCAAGAACCATTAAGAAGCTAAGGGGTTTCTTTGGATTGACAGGGTACTATAGAATATTTGTGAAGAATTATGGTCATATAGCAGCACCTCTCACCGCTCTATTGAAGAATGATTCTTTTCATTGGAATGAGTCTGTCAATATAACATTTGAGAGATTGAAGGAGGCTATGTGTACAACTCCAGTGCTTTCCACTTCTAACTTCACCAAGGAATTCATTGTGGAATGTGAAGCTTCTGGAAATGGGATAGAAGCAGTGCTCATGCAAGAAGGTTGACCAATTTATTTTGAGAGAAGTCAATTAAAGGGCAAGAATCAACTAAAACCTATTTATGAGAAGAAAATGCTAGCAATCCTCCATGTAGTTAAACAATGGGTGCCTTATCTATTGGTTAGAAACTTCAAGGTTAAGATAGATCATGAGAGCCTAAAATATTTTTTGGAACAAAGACTATCTTTTGAAGAGCAACAAAAATGGTCACTAAGATGTTAGGATATGACTTTGAGATTGTATATAAGAAAGGGAAAGAAAATATTGTAGTAAATGAACTTTCAAGGAAGGATGAGAAAGATGAAGCCTTATTGTGTGTCCTTTCAATATTACAAGCAAATTGGGTGGAGGAAGCCAAAGCAAAGTGGCAAAATGATGTTGCGACAAGTAATCTCATCCAACAATTAAAAAGTGATTGTAGTAGTTCAGATAAGTTTTGTTGGAAGGGAGATACTCTTTGGTATAAACAGTCTTTGCATCTCTGCAAGAATTCGACTCTTAAACACAAGATTCTAATAGAGTTTCATGAGTCTCCAATGGGTGGTCATTTAGGATTTTTGAAAACATATCATTGAGTCAAGCAAGATTTTTTTTGGGAAGGGCTAAAAGGTGATGTTCAAAAATTTGTGGCTAAATGTTTGGTTTGTCAAAGGAATAAAGGGGAGACAATTAAGACACTAGGTCTCTTGCAACCCTTATCTATTCCTAGCCAATGTTAGGAAGAGGTATCCATGGACTTCATCATAGGGCTTCCTAAACCTAAAGGCCATAATGTCATCGTGGTAGTAGTTGATCACCTCACTAAATATGCACATTTCATTGCATTATCACATCCTTTTACATCAAGTGTAGTGGAAAAATATTTTTTGGAGAATATCCAAAGGCTACATGGTACACCTAAGGTTATTGTTAGTGATTGTGATCCTATCTTCACTAGTCACTTTTGGAAAGATTTATTCACATGTTTGGGTACTCAATTGGCTCATAGCTCTTCATACCACCCTCAATCAGATGGGAAAACTGAGATTGTTAATAAGTGTTTGTAAGGATATCTATGTTTTTTAACTTCAAAGAAACAAATGGGTAGATTGGCTACCAGTTGCAGAATGGTGGTATAACACTTCTTTTCATAGCTCATAAAAAATTTCTCCATTTTTGGCACTTTATGTATATCATCCTCCTTCCATCACATCATCAATAAAGGTTTCACCAAGAGTTCAGGCAGTAGAAGACCACTTGCTTGATCAACAAGTACTTTTAGGACTCAAGGAGAATTTAGCCATGGCACAAAATCAAATGAAACAATAGGAAGACCAACATCATAGTGAAAGAAGTTTTGAAGTTGGGGATCAGGTCTTCTTGAGATTGTAGCCTTAAAAGAAAATCTCACTAAAGCAACAAAAAAAGAATAATAAGTTGTAGACTCCAAGGTATTATGGTCCTTACCAAATTATGCAAAAGATCATTAGTGTTTCCTACAAGGTAGAGTTGCCACCAACAACAGAGATACATCCAATTTTGCATGTTTCCTATTTGGAGAAGGTAATTGGGCATAATATTCCCACTCAAACAACACTACCAGAGATCGATGAAGAAGGAAGAATCATTTTGGAACTAGAGTGCATTCCTCAAACATGCACAAAGAAGCTGAGGAATAGAACTCTCACTGAGTATCTCATCCAATGGAAGAATTTACCAGTTGAAGATGCCACATGGGAGGATGAGGAGTTCATTCAAAAGAATCCAAACTTGATTAGCATTGAGGTAAATGCTTCTTTGAAGAAGGGGGGCATGCTACGCCCTTAATATTAGTGTACATTGGGTTATGAATAGTCATCTTGTGGCTATATTAACTCCCTATTAAGTCATATTATCATTAGTATATTGTTATTTAGTTCTTTAGGTTGGCCTAAGACTTATATAGGTGTGTCTAAGTCAACCTAGGTGATATCCTAGGCATAAATAGGTATATATAGGAGGTTGTGAGTCATGTTTCATCATCAAGTGGTGAAGTGTGTTCTCAGTAGAGATATTTGGAGTTTTTACCTCTCGAAACAACTTGTTATTCTTAGTTATTATCATGTACTTGCAGCATATTTCATATCATATTCTTCTATTGTGCAAGTTATTTCATAACACTCCTAACAACGAGTGGTTCACTAAGTATATTGCATATGATGGAGGGAATATCTTCTTTGAAGATAATAACACAACGAAGATTGTGGGAAAAGGAGAGGTAAAGTTGTGTTTCAGTGATGGTAGGGTTAAGACCCTTAATGATGTTTTACATATTCTAGGACTTGCTAGAAATCTAATTTTTGTATCTAAGTTCAATGATTTTGGAATGCATGTGACATTTGACAAAGGTGGGTGCAGATTGGTGAAAGGGAATATGGTGGTTGCTAAAGGATCTCATATTGGGACTTTGTTTAAGCTAAATACCTCCAATTTGAATAAATCAGCCAATGTAACTAAAGCTGAAAATACATGTATGTTGTGGCACCATAGATTGTGCCACATTGGTGAAAAGGTCTTAGGACCATTCTTAATAAGAAATTGGTTGATGGTATTGCTGATTATAAAATTGGAAAAAATGATTTTTGTGAGCATTTTGTGTTTGAATAGCAATCTAGATCTTCATTTCCTAATGGAACAAATAAAGCCAAAGTATTATTAGAGATTATTCATTCAGATGTTATGGGTCCTCTGGATATTGAATCTATTGGAAAATCAAGATATTATGTCACATTTATTGATGATGTCTCAAGATACACTTGGATATATTTTATGCATAAAAAATATGATGTGTTCAATAAGTTTAAATAATTTAAGCATTTAGTTGAGAAACAATCAGATCATAAGATAAAAGTGTTAAGATCAGATAATGGAGGCGAATATTGTTCTATGGAATTTGATGATTATTGTAAGCATGTAGGAATTGTGAGACATAAAACTACTCCATATACACCTCAAAAAAATGGATTAGCAAAAAGGATCAATCAAACCTTAATGGAAAGAGCTAGGAGTATGTTAAGTAGTCCTAAGCTAGATCAATGTCTTTGGGCCAAGGTTGTAAGTACTTCTTGTTATTTAATCAATAGATCTCCTAGTTCATCTATTGAAGGTAAAACCCCTTACGAAATGTGGTTAGGTAGGAAACCTAGTGTTGCACATTTAAGGATCTTTGGTTGTGAGGATTTTGTTCATGTGCCTAAAGAAAAGTAGTCTAAGTTGGAACCAAAATCACAAAAATGCATATTCATAGGTTATGGTGAAAATGTAAAAGGTTACAAGCTTTGGAATCCTCTAACTCAAAAAATTACTTTATGTAGAGATGTGATTCTTAGGGAATTTAGATCTTATACATGAGAAGGACAACCAAAGGAGAAGGATACTTCACAAAGAGTGCATTTTGAGATAAATACTAAGAAGCATGAAGATGCACATGTTGAAGAACAATTGGATGGATTGGATGAGGAGAGTTCACAAAGTTCTTAGATAGATTCTCATGATGAGAATATTGAGTAACATGTACAACCTTCTTTGAGAAGATCCATAAGACAACATAATCCCATTGATAAGTATAGCCCACCTGATTTTTGTTGTATATTTTCTTTAAGGAATCCTAATGATGAACCTAGATCTTACAAGGAAGCTTTGTATTCATATGAGAAAAAGCTTTGGTCACAAACTATGCATGAAGAAATGGTTTCCTTGGATACTTATGACACAGGGGATCTTGAGAGTTTTCCCAAAGTAAGAAAGGCCATTGGTTGTAAATGGATCTTTAAAAAGAAAATTGAAGCATATGGTCATCCCAAAAGGAACAAGGCTAAATTAGTAGCCAAGGGCTACTCCCAGAGAGAGGGAGTTGACTTTAATGAAATCTTCTCTCCCATTTATAAATTAAATTCTATTATATTCTTTTAATCTATTGTTATTGCGTATAATTTTGAGATAGATCAAATGGATGTGAATATTGATTTCTTACATAGGGATCTTGATGATGATATTTATATGAGGAAACCTGATGGTTTTGTTGTAAAAGGAAAAAAATTATTGCTTTACAGGTTAAAGAGATCTTTATATTGATTGAAACAGTCACCTAGAATATGGTACTAGAAGTTTGATGCTTTTTCATTCAAAATTGGTTATGTTAGGAGTGAGGAAGATCAATTTTTTTACATAAAATTTATTGATGATCAACTTTTAATTATTATCTTGTATGTTCATGACATGTTGTTTATCGGTAACAACGTAATGATCAAAGAATTGAAAGCATAAATCTCTAGCACATTTAAGATGAAAGATCTAGGGGCTACAAAATATATCCTTGGTATGGAGATCAACAAAAATAGGGGTAACAAAAAGCTTTTTTTAAGTCAAAGCAACTATGTTGATACTATTTTGAAATGGTTTAACATGCATGATAGTAAGCCAATTAATATTCCTTTATCAGTTGGCATGAAGTTAAGTGTAGAAATGAGTCCTAAATCTGATTTTGGTCATGAGGAAATGTCTAAAATTCCATATTCTAGTGTAGTTGGTAGTTTGGAATATTCAATGGTCTATACAAGACTAGATATAGCCCAAGTAGTGGGAGTTCCAAGTAGGTTTATGTCTAACCCTGGTAAAGAACATTGGACTTATGTAAGGGGGTGTTTAGATATTTGTGAGTTACTTTTTGTTATTGTTTGGTTTATCATGGTGCTAATGATATTGATATTATGAACAAATCATTGGACATATAGGGTTTTTTTGATTCAGATTGGGTAGGAGACTTGGATAGTCGGAGGTTGACAAGTAGCTATGTGTTTACTTTGTTTGGAGCTGCGGTTAGTTGCATATGTAAGAGGAAGCCCATGGATTCTTTTTTCACCATAGAAGCAGAGTATATGGCTGCTACACATGCCTCTAAAGAGGTAGTTTTGATACAGAGACTTGGGAAAGGTATTGGTTTTAATTGCAAGCAAATTAGACTTGAATGTGATAGTCAAAGTGCTATTTGTTTAGCCAAAAGTACTATGTATCATGTTTGTACTAAGCATGTTTATGTTTAGTATCACTTTGTGTGAGAAACAATTGAGAGTGGGAAGGTATTGATTGAGAAAGTTGGAACTTTGATCAATGTTGTAGATTATCTTACAAAAATAGTTCCTACAAATAAGTTCTCTTGGTGTAGGAAGGCCATTGGTCTTGAGTCATATACTTGATTTATAATAATGATTCTTTGTTTAGAATAATTGCAATGTATAATGTCAAGTGAGAGAATGTTGGGAATAGGATGTTATTTAATCACAATCCTAAACATATTTCATGTATCTCCTAAGTCATTGAAAAGTGTTCCCAAACACTAGGATAATAAAGAGATTAAATTAGAATGAAATGAACATGTAAATTGAAATTTGTGATTATTCATAAATTATAGGAACATGTGGGTACTTCCAAGAATAGCTCCTACAAGATATGAGCACATGGGGCACCCACATGGAAGGTGGAACCCACCTTGCTTCAGTTAACTATTTGGAGGATTAATAACACTTTAGTAATGCATGTTTTAATCCTAAAAATTAGGGATTAATATTTACATGAGTGGAGTGGCACTATAAATTCTATATCAATTTAGTATTAGTTTAGTTTAGTTCAGTTTAGTTTAGTTATGGTTTAGTTATCATTAGTTGCATGTAGTTATTTTGAATTGAATGCTAGTTGACTTGAGTTGACTTGAGTTGCATTAATAATGACTTCAATTGCATGACAAATAATAGGTGGATAGTTTCAGTTAAGTGTGGATGATCAATCATGCATAATGTTTGCATGAATTGGTGGAGAGATATGTTTCAGTTAACTAAGATTGACTTAGGACCACCTTGGACACCCAATTTGGAATTTTTTAGTTAAAACCTTTTGCATGAGAAAATATTTACAAGGATCAGTAAAGTGGGCCCATTCTTGGGTGCCAACTTTGAGGTGAAGTTTGCAAGATATCATTTTAACCAAAGTTCAGTTAAGTGATCAGTTTGGGGTGCTTAAATTGAGGAAGACTTTGGTTTGACTTTAGATTACATGGTAGAACTCTACTTGGCCAATCTAGGTGTAGATTTTTATGATGAGCTTTATGCTCTTGTATTGTACAACCCTTAAGAGTTTACATTTTGATTATTTTCTATTAATTGAAACAAGTGTATGAGAGTTTCATGAGAGTTTATTGTAGGTTGTGAATAAGGATTGTTGAAGGAAAGGAAGGAAGGATATCAATCAATGAATGATACAATATTATTTTAATCTTGTTCTAAGGTTAAATAATGCAAACACTATTGATTTTAGTGGATTTTTTCCTAAAATGGTTTCTCCATGTATATGCTATGTCAGCTCTATCTTCTTGTCTCATTCTTCTAAAATTGTTTGTCTCTTTCTACAATTGGTAAAATTGATCTAAACAAATTAATCATACATAAAGAATTCTGATAAAGAACAATTAATTAGATCTACAATCTTATAGTTTTACAAGTTTTAAGCTGCAATATTACCTTCATTTTCAACCTCTGGTATCAGAGCTTATGGTTGGTTAGGGTTTGGAACACCTTTCTCTGAAAAGTTTGAAGGTTTTTTGACTATAGTGGGAGCTTTTAATATTATTGTATATTTTTAAAATTAGTGTGTTACAATGAGTTCTATTTCTCATCTAGATATTAAAATATTGAATGGATATAGTTATGATATGTGGAAACTAAAAATGTAGGATCTGTTTAAAGAGAGAGATTACTGGTTAGTTGTTTGTAATGAGACAAGACCATCTACAATGATGTCAAATGAGGATTGGGATAAGCTTGATAAGAAGGCAAGAGGGACCATAAGGTTATGTCTTTTTGATGTTGTTCTCTTGAATTTTTTTGTTGAAGCTACCACATATAAATTATGGAAGAGGACATGTATATCTATCAAACAAAAAGTATTACTAATAAGTTGTATCTAAAAAGATAGTTGTATTCAATAAAGATGAAAGATGGCGATTCTGTGGAACATCATTTTGTGCTGTAGAAAAAAGGACCCTTTGGTTGGCATGGGATTAATTCATGATAAATTGGACTTAATGAGGCCTTAATCTAGTGTTGTGAGGCATTTTATGCATCCACACTACGTCTTGGACCTTTGAAAACTAAATAAAATTTATAATTTTAATGACATCTTGTGAAGGTGTTATGAAGTGTTATAAGAAATCTATACACTCTTCTAGACTCTATTCATTACAATTCACCTAAAAATCACCTTTTCATCACTAATAAAGTCCTATTTTGAAGTTTTGTAAAGTCTTGTAACAATATTTCATGCTTTTCTAGGCACAACTTAACTATTTATCCCTTCCTCATGCTTTATTTGGTCCCTTTATGCCCTCATATGATTTAATTAAGTGTATTTTTGAATGTAAGCCTAAAAAACAACATTAAATACAACTTAATTCCCAACGCCCATTTTTAGGTCCTAGGTGGGACCCATTCACCATGGGTGGCGAATGAGTACCCCTTGGCTCCAAATTCAAAAATTTTAAAATTTCCTTTCAGGTTTTTATTTGAAAACTCTTGATGTCAACTTGTGATGATTTCACCTCATTTTCACATCTCTTATCTCTCAATCATCTATTCATCCATTAACTCATTCACATCATTCATTCATCACCATTCTTCTATCTCAAGTTAAGCAAACTAGGGCTTTCACATTGCAAGTCATCAATTTAGCTTCCTAAGACATCCAAGGACAAATTTTACATGTTTTCTTGAAAAATTTCACAATCAATCATCATGGCAAGGTAATCTATTCCATTGTTACATTTTCATTCTATTCTTTCATCATTTTGGTTTAATTACCTAAATAGGGTTTGACCAGGGCAAACCCCCATGCCATAACATTCAACATTTCTTCTTATTTTCTTGTGTGTATGAAGATTTAGGTCCCTTGGAAGCTTGGAAATCATTGAAGATCAAGTTGAAAAGTTGTTAAATTCATCTCTTCATTCAAAAAATCAAATAATCAACAAAATCTCATTTTCAGACCTGTGAATCAGAGTTTCGAAAGCGAACACCTGTAGAACATCAAAGTGCAAATTGGAAGCTCCAAAATTCACTCTTGAATATTCAAAAGTTCAAAAGTGGACTCATTCACCATAAGTGGCGAATGAGTCCCATTTCTAGGCTAGTTTTATCTTTTCTATATTTTCTAACACCCTTTTGATAGAAACATATTTCAGCTCAGTTTACCAGAACTAGGACTGATTCACCCAGAATGGCGAATGAGTCCAGGCTCCAAGCTTTAAAAAATTCATCAATTTCCAATCTTCATCAAGGTTCTAGGTGCACACTTTTAGTCTGATTTATTTTTGTTGCAATTTTCCATTCGTTTGTAGGCGATTATGTATTACACAATGTGTTTTCAAACAAGTTATTTTACCTCAGTTTCTTTTGATTAGTAAAGCAATCTTATTAGTTTCTTGCATTCAAACATTGCATCACATTCTAGGTATTTTTCATCCTTTTTCCATCCATATCACACTAATATTTGAATGTAAACATAAGCATTTTTGGACCCATCTTTCTCCTTTTAGGTGGAAAATCCTAGAAGTGCTAGAAAGAAAGTAGATCCCAAAAATCTATGTTTCACATTTAAATGCTTTCAATTTGATTCTAAGTCAATTAGCATCTATAGATGCAAAGCTATAAGATGAAGATAAATGGATTTTGTTACTTTTTTCTTTACCAGAGTCTTTGGAAAATCTAATTGTTTCTATTAGTGGTAGTGGTGTAGATCGTAAGATGGACAATATAATTCCTACTCTCCTATTAGAGGAGATGAGGAGGAAGCATAAAATAGGATCCTAAGATTCCTTGTTTGTAAGAGGTAGGCCTAAGAATAGGGAACCTAAGGGAGACAAGAAAGGAAATGGTAAGTCCAAAGGATGGGCCAAAAGCCCTAGTAAGAGTAAGGTAAAGTGTTGGAACTATGGGAAACTGGGACATGTAAAGAAGGATTGTAAGAACAAGAAAAATAGTTATGATGCTTCTATAGAGAAATCCTTGGATGACGATTCACCCCTTGCTAGGTAAAGTGTTGGAACTATGGGAAACTGGGACATGTAAAGAATGATTGTAAGAAGAAGAAAAAGAGTTATGATGTTTCTACAGATAAATCCTCGAATGAAGAAAGTTTGCAAGTTGGCCCCTAATATATCTTAGCCACCTAACCCTATTCTAATCCTTAATTAACTAGCCTAATCATTTTCCCAAGGAATGTTTAATTCCTTTTATCCTTCCAAGGAATATTAAAATCCTTTTTCTCTTCCCCATGTGATATTTGAATTGTCACATCAAGTCACATTTGAACTCTTCCCCATGTAATCTTTGACTTGTCACATCAAGTCACATGTGACAAGTGCTTACCTTTTTAGGCACATTATCTTATCCAAGGTACTTTCTACCCCTCCCTTTGGAACCTTGTCTTATCCACAAGATTCTCCAATCATATGAATTTTAAATTCACTTTTTATTCCTCCAAGGAATCTTCTCATCTCCCAAGGTACTTGCAAGGTACTTGTCCTTCCTCCACACCATGTACTCTCCTTCCACCTCCTTTACAGATCACCATTTTTAAGCCACTTCACCTTCCACATGTCAAGACGTGAGGGCTTGTAATTCCTCAACTCACCATAGCCCTTCATCTTGACCTTGTGGGATGAATCTCAACCGTTGAATTCTCTAGAGTGTGTAAAACTAGTAATTTTCTATTTTGTCAAGTTAGCATTATCCTCTAAATGTTGTTTGTTGTGTTTTGTGCCCTTTTCCTTAGTCTTTTTTTCTGAAAACCAAGTACAAACTTGTCCATAGGCATACCTGACCTCTATGGGCAAATATGACCTCTAGGGGTGAACCTGACCTTTTGTAGCGGCATACTTGACCTCTAAACCAACCCCTTTTCAGCCTGTTTCAGTCATTTTGTCCAATATTTAGTCACACATGTGAACTTGAACACTAGGGGTGAACTTGACCTATGTTAGGGGTGTACTTGACCTTCAAGGGTAGATCCGCTCCCTGAATAATTAGTTGTATCATTGGTTTCATCATTCTGAACTCCTATTTCATTATTTTGAGCACCTATTTTATTGTTCTCAATAAATTTTCATCCATTATGAACCTTTATTTTCTCATTCTTAGAATCATTCATCCATTTTGAGTAACTGTTTACTCATTCTGAGAAGTTGTTCATCCCTCTCGATCATCCGTTTACTTGTTCCAAGTAAAATTTCATCCATTTTGAACCTTCATTTTCTCGTTTTGAGAATCATTCATCTATTCTAAGTAGTCATTCATCCATTCTGAGTAACTATTTACTCATTCTGAGTGGTTTTTCACCCATTCTGGTCATCTATTCACTCATTTCAAGCACTCATTCATTCATTTCAAAACTTCATCTTCTCATTCCGGGAATTATTCATCTATTTTGAGAAGTCGTTCATCCAATTCAAGTAATTGTTTACTTGTTTTGAGTACATATTCATCCATTTTGAACCTCCTCCTATCATTTTGAGCTCTCGTATAGCCGTTTCAACCAATCATTTAGTGACATCACATAGCCCTACCATATTTTTTTCTGCCCTTGATGATAATAGCACCAACAGCCTCTAGTAAGCTAGGATATGACCATTTGAAATCTCAAGATGAAAAAAACCCGAGTATGTGCAGGATCATCATGGAAAAAAAGGCCCTTAAGTGGCAAAAAATTTAGAAAAATAGAGTTAGGCAACTTGACGTAAAAATTTAAATAAGTTATCTATATCATTTCAAAAATACGTAACAATAGAATCTGTAGTAAATTGAATGTACTCTCTAAACTACTAGCTTTATTTTTTTTTTTAAAATCTATTTTGTGAAAATTGAAATTCAATGTAGTGGTACTTAAAATTTTAGGGAGAGAAAAAAGTAGGTGTATTTTGTCGACCACCTAACCACAATAAAATGGTAATATTTTTTTATAAGATTTTAAATATAAGTAGAGGAATGCATGTCTTGATGTGATGCATATTTTTGTAGTTTTTCAAATAAATAATTAATTATGATTTTTATTACAACTTTTAAAAATATCAAAACAGCCATGTCTAAGGTCACCTTAACTGAGTAAAACTTCATGAAATTCAATTCTTTTTTTTTTTTAATCTAATAGTGTACAAAAGAATATAATGTGACACATGTTTTTGGATTCAAAAAAATGTGTGATCAGGTTTTGAAAACTATAGATGTTTTCAATCACCCTATCAATCTGAACTTTAGTCATAATTTAAATAGAAAATGAATAATAAGTATTTATTAAATTCAAAGTAAAGCATAATTTATATTGGTGGAAAGCTGAGAATCTCCTTTAAAAATCCTTTCGTTTCATCAATTTTGGGTAAAAAAATTTCGTCAGCCACATACCCTACAAATACCCATCATATCGCCACTTCTTGGCCCATCATGATCCTATACATACCCACCCATTTTTTAGGATTGAAACCTTTTTCTAACAATGTTAGATTAGTTATGTCAGCTTTCCACGGTTTCTAACTTTTTGGCTATTTTTCAACTTGATATGTGGTTTTTGGGCAAGCACATTTTTTTTGACATGAAGGGAATATTTTGATGAAAACAACATATTCTAGCACATAGTTTTGCTGATGTCAAATAGTTAACATAAGGTTGTATCGCCTACCCCCCAAACCTTATTTTTTCTAACAAATAATTTTTTTCTTTTTAGCATAACTTGGGAACATGTCATGGAAATTTGGAAAATGAGATATCATTGAAAGGTTAGTTTCACCCCTGGTTGGGCAGATTCACCTTTGGTTGGTTAGGTTTGCCATTGGGTTGGCAGGTTTTCCCTTGGCTAGGCAATTTTTCCCCTGGCTAGTCAGGTTCATCCCTGGCTAGTTAGGTTCTTCCCTAGCTAGGCAAGTTCACCCCTGGCTAGGTAGGTTCACCCCTAGGGTGAAAAATAGGAAAAAATATCTGCTTGGAGTAGGCGCACGAAACAAGGAAATGGATGTTTGGAAGAAGAGGATGAATGTTTGGGATAGGAAATGGATTCTCAGAATGAGAAGATGGAAGCTCAGAATAGATGAAATATTACTCAAAATGAGAAGATGGAAGCTTGGACTAGATGAAAGATTACTCAAAACAAGTAAACGGATGATCAAGAGGGATGAATGACTACTCAAAATGAGTAAGTGACTACTAGTAATGGATGAATCATTCTCAGAATGAGAAGATGAAGGCTCATAATGAATGAAAGATAACTTAGAATGAGTAAATGATTGGTTGAAATGGTTGTACAAGAGCTTGAAATCATAGAAGGAGGTTTGAAATGGATGAATATGTACTTAGAATGAGTAAACAATTACTTGAATTGGATGAACGAGTACTCAAAATGAGTAGACAAGTGCTTGAAATAGATGAATGATTCCTAGAATGAGAAGATAAAGGTTTCAAATGAGTGAATGAATGCTTGGAATGAGTGAATAGATGATCGAAATGGGTGAACAACTACTCGAAATGAGCAAATAGTTACTCATAATGGATGAATGATTCTCATAATGAGAAATCAAAGGTTCAGAATGGATGAGCATTTACTTAGAACAAGTAAATGAATGATTGAGAGTGATGAACAAATTCTCAGAATGAGTAAATAGTTACTCAGAATGGATGAATGAGTACTTACAATACATGAATGATTCTCAAAACAAGAAAATGAAGGTTCATAATGGATGGACGTTTACTCAAAACAGAAAAATAGGTGCTCAAAATGATGAAACAAGAGTTCAGAATGATGAAACCGGCGATACAACTGAGTGTTTAGGGGGCAGGTCCACCCTTGAAGGTCAAGTACGCCCCTCACATAGGTCAAGTTCACCCCTAGAGGTCAAGTTCACATGTATGACTAAAGATTGGACAAAATGACTAAACAAACTGAAAGGGGTTGGTTCAAAGGCTAGGTATGCCCCTACAAAAGTTTAGGTTCGCCCCTAGCAGTCAGGTATGCCTATGGACAAGTCTAGACTTGGATTTCAAAAAATAGACTAAGGAAAAGGACCCAAAACATAGCAAACAACATTCAGAGGATAAGGATGACTTGACTGAACAAAAAATTACTAGTTTTAAAAATTTGAAAGAGTCCAAGTAGCATGATCCCAAGTCTAGTAGAATGGGTATGGACAACAAAGTCTTCTATTCTAGGATGAACATGATTTCTAGGGAGTCCTTGATATACACCTAGTATGTGAGGCCCAAACTATGAACACCAGCTCGTCACAAGCGTGAGTCAGGAACCTTAGCAAGATACTAAAGGCTCGAGCCAACTCTTCACGTCATCCTAACGCTTCACTCATAATGACATGACTAGATTGAGGTACAAATTTCTCTCTATCCCTTTATATACCCTATCGGTATGCATGGTTTGAATTGTCCCTTGGGGTGATGAAATCCCCAAGCAGGTCCCACTAATAAAAAGAAAAATAGGTGACACAAAAAAGACTTAGTAAGCTATGATTTCTCATCACCCAGGATCGCCAAATAGTGCAAGGGGATTGGATACATCAATAGCTTACCAAAAACATGACACACAAGGTTAATTGACTTCCCCTAATTAATCTATGTGCCTAGATTACTGAAAAATGATAAACAACTTGATAAAAGTTTCACAATGGATGACCTGCAAGAAACTTGCTAGTGATTTCTTTTCATTTTCCACCAAATGTTGATCAAATGCTTGCATAGACATAGGCAACACACACTAGGGGGTTAGAAACACTCAAAAAAGTTGGAAAAAATGGTTAAACTTCACTTTTTAGCTTATGGAAAAAGTTATTTTTGGTCAGGTTCGCCCCTAGAACAAGTCAAGTTCACCCCTAGAGGTTAGGTTCTCCCTTGGAAAGGTCATGTTAGCCCCTAGAAGAGGTCAGGTTCACCCCTGGAAGAGATCATGTCTGCCCCTAGAGGTTAGGTATGCCCCTAGGTGGGTAGGTACGCCCCTAGATGGGTAGGTCCACCTCTCTGCTAGGTTAGGTCTGCCCCTCTACAACCTACACCCACAAATAGTGAAAAAATAGAAAACATAAAAGAACAGGACCTGTTTGTGGGTCTCACCGGGCATGGCAGAAATGTAACCAGGAAAAAATAGTGTTCTAGAAATGAGCAACAACAAGAAATGTGCAAGAAACAATAAAATCACCTAACACCTCAAGATTAGCCTAGTTAGATCCAAAACAAAATAAGATAACAAATGGCAGATTTACCTTGTCTCAAATCGATCCTTTGGTTGGCCCTTGATGGTTAATTTTGTGTATGCTTCTTGAATGGAAAAAGATGTTGATATGAGATGTAAGATGGATGAGAAATCAATGAGAATGGATGCAAGTGCAATGGATGTGAAGATTAGCTAGGTGTGGCTCAAATGAAAAATTTGCAAGAGTTTGATTATGGCATAAAAAAATTTCTCAATGAGAGAAAAGAGGGGGGATTTATAGAGGAAGTTGAATTCTCTTGAGAATTCAAGGGTTGAGATTCATCCAACAAGGTCAAGATGAAGGGCTATGGTGAATTTAGGACTCACAAGCCCTCACATCTTGACATATGGAAGGTGAAGTGGCTTAGAAATGGTGATGTGTAAATGAGTTGGAAGGAGAGTACATGATGTGGAGGAAGGACAAGTACCTTGCAAGTACCTTGTAGGATGAGAAGATTCTTCAGAGGAATAAAAAGTGAATTTAAAATTCATACAATTAGGGAATCATGTGGATAAGACAAGGTTCCAATTGGAGGGGTAGAAAGTACCTTGGATAAGACAAAGTTCCTAAAAAGGTAAGCACTTGTCACATGTGACTTGATGTGACAAGTCAAAGATTCCATGGGGAAGAGTTCACATGTGACTTGATGTGACAAATCAAAGATCACATGGGGAAGAGAAAAATGATTTTAATATTCCTTGGAAGGATAAAAGTAATTAAAAATTCCTTGGGAAAATGATTAGGCTAGTTAATGAAGGATTAGAGGAGGATTAGGTGGCTAAGAGAGATTAGGAGCCAACTTGCAAAAGTTGGGAGATGCACACATCCTAACTGGGCGATTAGGCATGCATATTCCTAATGATAGAATTAGAAGATGGATTAGAATTAGATAAAATTATGGAGGATGTAATATGTGGAGGAATTAAATAAATGTCACATTTAATTCATATGATGAAAGGCAATTAAAGAGGTAAGTGTGTGTGAAAATTAAGTGCATAAATGAATTAGAACAAGTTCAAACACACCAATAGAACATTATAACAAAAATAGAAATATAAAAGGAGTAGAGAAGCGCAAACTCAGTATCCTGTTTCCGTTGTCGTCCTATTGTCCTCTATCCTTAGTGTTTTTGTAGATTCTAGCCTTGTGTTCTCAGATTATGGGCTAGGCTCAACAAACTGTCTTCCTAAAGAACGAGATTTTGCTATGATATGAATGCATGATTAAGCTATGATGTTGATTTTAGCTAAGAAACTTGAAATAAACATGATGCTATGATAAATGAATGCTAAATGAATTAAATGCATAAACTCTACTTAATTACCTATTACCAATGTTTAGATTCACACAGGTATTTATAGAGCTTTCTGAATGATTCTGATTGGCTGTCTCAATTGACGGTTGTGATAATTCCTGGCAGATCAAACGGCTGAAGATAGATGAAATTGATAGAAGAACCCTAGAAACATATTTTTCTATTTTATTATGAAAGAGGAAAAAGAAGAGAAGATAAGAGATCATCTTTCTTTAAAAGAATAAAAGAAAGATTTAAAGCTAATAAATAATTAATTAAAATAATCAATTATTTATTTGTGGAGGACATTCAAGTTTTCTTAATTAAATAAAATATTTAATTAAGCTTTTAAAAGCAGAAGAAAGCTTGTGGTGGGAAAAGAGCTTTAATCATGTTTTATTGAAAAAAGCAGAATATCTCATAATTCAATAAAATATTTAATTATGATATGAGAAGATTGCACAATTAGGTTAAAATACCTAATTTTGGATTTAGAAAGAAAGCATAAGATATTTTTAATTAAATAAGATTTATTTAATTAAATCACTTTTATAAAATTAATTAAATGAAACATTTAATTAATTAGAAAAAGAATTAAAATAGAAGAAAGGGGAAATATTTAAACTTAATTAAATCAAAAGATTTAATTTAAATTCAAACAATGATATTAATTTAAATAAATAGAATGTATTTATTTAAATAATTAAGTGGACATATGAAAATAATTAAATAAATTAAATTTATTTAATTATGGAAGAAGAATAAGATGAATGAACAATATAATTAAATTAATTAATTTTAATCATATGTAGAGGACCTCTAGAAGAAATAATTAAATAATAAATATTTAATTAATTGCCAGGATAATAGACATGACCATTTTTATGCGTATACATTTTGCCCCTCTTTGAAGTGATGTGTGAAATGCATTGCTTCAAAGAAAATAAAAATTTGCCCCTGATATGTTTCTGGTTTTTGATATTGATGATGCCCCCTCGGGAGATAAATCACAGAAGAAGTTGATAGGGAATGGGGAACAGTGATTTAGCTCCCGATAGATGATGTGGTCGATGCCCCAGTGAAAAAGATGATGAAAAATGGGAAATGCCATTACTGCCCATCCTGAAAAGACCCTTATAAGGTAAAAGGGTAAAATGAAGTGTCATTTTCACCCTGCCGCTACAGTGAATTCTGAGCTCTGAGAGTGTCTTGGCGAAATGGTGATCCCCGTGCATAGACATAGGTTCGAGCGAGCGCGACGGTATCAGAGACCAGCAGCGTATGGACCACCGGTGAGTGATTCGAAACCTCTAAGTTGTCAAATTTTGCATTTTTGATCGAATTTGAATTGATTTAAAGTCGGTTGACAATATTTTTGGAACGTTTTAGCGCATCTAGGTATAGTTTTAGCACTTTCAACAAATAGTTTAGAGCATCTAGGGTCTTTCGTAGCGCATTTAGGCACAGGACACAAAATGATCGTTTAGCGCATCTGACAGATAAAGTTGCGCATATATGTTAAAATAGGCTAGGTCGGAGATTAGCGCATCTAGGGCACAAAACTGCGCATTTAGGGTTTGGTCCAAAAATGTTAGAGTTGCGCATTTGATAGGTAGAATAGTGCATCCGAGGTACAGAGTTGCGCATATGGATTTTTAGCGCATTTAGGAAATAGTGTTGCGCTTTTGAGAAAAACTTTGGTGCATATGGGTTTTTAGTGCATATGGGCAACAGAGTTGCGCATTTAAGAAAAATTTCCCCAAAATGCCTGTTTGATGAAAAATGATGATAAAAATTGCTTCTTTAGTCAATAGATAGATAAATTGTAGAATCATCATGTTGATAGGATAGAAAATTTGATAGAGGACAGATAACGTTGCTTTCAAAATAGAAAACAAAGAGTAGATAGCTGATAACTTTGTGACGAACAACAAAGGGTAAAATGAATGATTGATTAAATGGTTTGAATTTGATAACTTTGCTTCTCGCAATTGAAAAACAAAGAGTAAATGTTGTGATAAATTTGCTTTCTGCGATAGAAAACGAATGGTAAAATAGAGATTTAAATTTGCATTCATGATTGAAATACAAACAGAAAATGATATGTGTTGATAAATTTGCTTTCCTGAAAAGAAAAACAAATAGTAAAGGATGATAGAATAGATTGAGTTGACATGCTGATAGATTGATGTAGCACTTGATATAGATTATTGATATGTTATCTGAATTTGATGGATTGGTTATGATGTTTGAACAAAATAGGAGGCTTTCAAAAGCCTCCAGATCAGAGAGCGGTTCCCGTTATGTTGGGAGCGGGTAGGAGACCTGACACCGGTCGAGCTACAGGTGATTGCAGATTGTGGATTGGGGCCACTGTTAACCATGCCACGAGGCATTCAGGCCAACAGGGGGCTGTTGACGGCCTTGGCCGAGAGATGGCATTCTGAGCATAACACCTTCCACCTGTCGACGGGTGAGATGAGTGTGACACCAAAGGACGTGTATCGGATCCTGGGGATTCCGGTGGTTGGAGCCCTTATGGTTTATGACCACAAGGAGATCGGTGGGACAGAGGCATTATAGCAGATATGTGGCGATCCCAGTATCTATGGGTACTGGATAGATTGGGAGGACTTCAGCAAGTATCCAGCTCTGGTAGCGGTATTAGCAGCATTTGGTGGAGGTTTCCTTGGACCGGACCATCGGTCCAAGGGATTTGTCGTGGGGTGGGGGAGGATGCTAGAGTGGATGATCACTCAGCCACGGAGATTTTCCTGGGGGAGCTACGTCCTAGCGGACATGTATCATGATTTACATCAGATTGTGTACAGAGGATCCACCAGCCTGGTGAGTGGGGTTACATTGTTGCAGATCTGGGCATGGGAGCACATTGCTGTCACGAAACCACTTTGTACCCGGGCGAGATCAGCAGGGAGGCCGTACGTGTATGTGTATTCTGGCCCAATTGTCCAGCAGAGGCTGGGCAAGGTAGAGTATTGGCGGCGAGTGTTGGATGATGTGGATTCAGTGATATGGAGGCCCTACACAGATTGCGAGGCATGGGTGACAGATCATTTAGAGATGCTGTTTGTATGCAAACCATGATACCTGATAAGGCGGACGCCCTTTATTATTGAGAGGTTTCTGGCACTACGGGTTTTGCGACAGTTTGGCTTCACATAGGGGATGCCCCAGGGTGTTGCTCATTATGGGCGGTGCAAGGGGGATGTAGGATGGGGGCCATGCATTCCCTACCAGGTAGCCTACAAAGAGTACACGTCTTTATAGCCCGATGTATGGGCGGATAGGCCAGAGGTATTAGATGCAGGGATGACAGAGGACTATGCCCAGTACTTTCATACTCATCCTTTTCCACAGTTCACAGTGCCAGATGAGGCTCGGGCCATCAGAGCAGTCCCACAGCTAGGAGCAGGGATACAAGGAGGTGTGGCAGGTGGAGAGCAGGCTATGGGTGGAGAGGAGCAGGCTATGGGTGGAGAGGAGGAGGAGGGAGAGGAGAGTGAGGAGAGTGGAGCTGGGGAGGAGGAGAGCAGCTCAGAGGACGAAGATGATGGAGATGACGGGGATG